>CAUJNA010003293.1:149030-206530 GCA_963377175.1 Effrenium voratum | reverse complement strand
GGTGAGCGAAACTCAACATGTGAAACAAGCTCACCAAAAAGAGGGCCCGGCAAAGATATGAGCACGTCAGGCTGACACCTAGTATACCAGTATATTTCATGTGGGTGTGATAATATATGTATATTTGTTATATGTGAATGCGATAATATGTGTATACATATATTTATTATATGTGAAGATGTACGCATAAATACCCCTGAGTTTTCCCTTCAACTCACTTCCCAAATGGATCCCAAAAACAGCAACAAGATTTCCGTTTCCACGAAACTGCTCTTCCCAAAAAAGTACGAAGTCCGTTTCCTGTTCAAACAACACCCAAAAAGGAACCACAAAAAGAGATTCCCCAAACTGAAGCGCCTACCACAATAAACACATGTCATGTGTATATATATATATATATGCACACATATAATTATATATATATATAATATATGCAGTGTTTGCCAGTAAAAAGGGAACCCCCCCAAACGTTTCTCGCCCAAACGGCGACCGTTTGGGCGACCGAAGACCATTGGCCGGGCCACCGAGGGCTCCCCCACGATGGCGCGCCAGTCCTCCACCAGCTGCACCGCCTGCCTGCGGCAAAAATACGCGGAGCAAAACCGAGCAGTGCAAAACCGAACAACAAAAACAAAACTCGGTTGCTTTCTGCTCCCCTGCTAGGTTTTCAACTTTTAGCGGTTTAATCCCACCAAGAAGAAGAAGAAGAACACCCCCTCTCCCCAGGGCCAACAAAAATGGGACAAAACAAAACACGCAAGGGGTCAGCCAGCACGGCCCCGAACCAAACTTGAGCGCAGGGCTGCGGCGCGCGGGGTGCAGTGCTGGGGTGCTGTGCCAAAGGGCGCCGGGCTTGTGGAGAGCCACTAGACGGCAAAGGACGCCTGCTCATCAGGTGCACAGGGGTGCAGGAGAGATGTAGCCATCGAAGCGTTGGTCCGTTTTGGCAAGACAACCAAGTCCCCAAGGCAGACCTTACCCTGCCGGCTGGCATGCGCCAGTCAACTCACGTAGAGGAATGACGTTAGCCTCACCCGATGTCAACTGACCATGTCCGCCGCATGTTGCGCGTCAGCCTTTCAGCTGTCACCCTCCTCTTGCGACGAATAAGGTACTCACCGTGCGTGCGTGCGTGCTCGCACGTCCGCCGATAAACCAACCTGCGTGACGGGGGCTACCTCGAGTACGCCTCAACAGAATGAATTATCGGGGCACACCGCATCGGTGGAGAGCACGTGCAGCTGACGATCGGTTGGGTCGTCAGCCCGCCATGTTCGACTGCGGCATAAATTAACAAAGCATCTGCTGTCCGTCACTGCTTGAGGCAAACCGCAGGGCTATTGGCTACAGCCCTTCAGATGCTGCGCATGACAACAAGGAATCCACACCACTGGGTGACCCATGGGTCAAGTGAAACCACCACAAGCAGTTGCCCACTGACCCTGGTGGAAGCAGTGGCCCCTCGGTCAGTGCTGCGTGGGGAATGCGCAACACACACAGCCGCCCAACCACCCAACCGCCTCCACTGGCTGCGATGCCTTGAGCTGCGTGCAAACCATGTCCGACCCCCGACCCCACATACTCGGGGATGCTCTCCCAGTTGGTTTCAAGAAGACCGTAGGTATGTTCCAAGAGGTTCGGCATTGTTTTGCTTTTGGAAATGGCTGCTGCTCCACCCAAAATGGAAAGTCAAATGGGCGGCGTTCGAAGGAAACACCCAACATGATACCCCCAGTTTCATGGGATAGACAGCCACCACGTCACTGCATAGCATAACGGTATTACCCTGTGTTTTGCCCTTGGGTGACCCATGGGTTCTAACAAAATGGGTTTCCTTTGTGCTCCTTGTCCTGTGATCGGACGCATTCCCGAGGCATCGGCCCGAGCGCGGCCACGTCCCGCGCAAGGTCGCGGCTGCTGAGCATTCCATCCGCGATTCGGTTTGGGCAAAACCAATTGCGAAGCCCCCTCAAAGGATGAAAACAAACCAGAAACTGGTGGTTTCGGAAATTAAGTTGAAAAAGGGACTCCACTGAACAAGAAACAAGGCACGGCATGGATTTGCGACTGACTTCCATTTAAGGAGAAACCCACCAACTGGTGCCGCCCTTTCGG
The DNA here is from genome assembly GCA_963377175.1 of Effrenium voratum. Lineage (NCBI taxonomy): Eukaryota > Dinophyceae > Suessiales > Symbiodiniaceae > Effrenium > Effrenium voratum. The sequence continues at coordinate 204,415 of CAUJNA010003293.1, read as the reverse complement.
CCTTTAGTGGACTTGGGGGGTTGCCCGGTCAACCATTTTGGGAGGCTGTTCCCTTTTCAATTCATGGCCATATTTGTTACATTCATTCAGGAAAAGTCCACTTACGAGAAACGAACAGAAAAACAACGGCACAATATTTGGGGTCTCAAAGTAGGAGAGGGCACAGGCTGTGGGCGTCATGCTGGCTGCCAGCACGGGGGATCCTCGGTGAGAGGGACCCCGAAAAATAAGTGTGCTCCTTTTTCTGCTCCCTTTAGACACACCTTGAAATGCATGCCCTCAAAAAAAAACAAACAACTCCCTTTCCTCTCTCTCCTTTCCCCATTGGGAGGGCCCATGCAGTCAGCCGCTTGAGCCCGGAAGGCGTTGGAATGACATTGGACGCCTTACCCGTGACCTTCTAAGTCGACACATGGCAGCGGTTTCTCGGAACATCGGGGGCCCTTCAGGTGAGCCGAGCCAAAGACCCATTCACTTTGGGTTCATGGTTATACAAGAACCTACTGAGACGGCCAACGGTGGGGATGGGGGGCGCTCAAGTACTTAGCTTGCTTTGTCCATTAAAAACTGTGCCAAGGGCTATCCTTCTTTAATGGCAACATGCTAAACCTCAAATCCCTTGGTGCGACAAACGGTCGGGAGTCGCGCAAGGCAAGCATTGAGACCGATGGGCAGACACCGCTGATCCCAGTAAGACAGCCCCTTCTTTTGCAAAACGCTTCGGGCATGTGGCTGAGTTTGAAGTCAGGGAGGCCAGCCATGATCAGTGCTCAAAAGTTAAGCACCAAGGGGAGCCCACCTCCTCGTTTGGCACGCACCCTGTGCAATGACTTGTCAACTCTATTCAAAGTCCGCGCCCCTGCAAGAACATAAAGTGTGCTCTCTTCGGGGCTGGTTCAATGGGAAACCAAAGGGAATCCTAGAAACACGGACAATAGTCGTTCCGCAAGACGAAAGAGGAATGTTTGGCAATTTCCCTACTTTTCGTGGGAAAACTACAGAAAGCATACCAAATGTCCTACCCACACAGGTTGATGCAAATTTGCCGGCCCAAGAATCCGCTTGCTGGCCGCGCACCAGCTTTTCCAACATCAGGCTGCAACCAGGAACTCGGACAAGCACGATCTGCCTGCCAGCATGCCATACAACAGTCAGCTGCACATGTTGAACCATAGCTCCGAAAATGAAAACAACAAAATAACCGAGTAAAGGATCCACATCATGGTGAGCTCGCTTTAACCCAGGAGCTCATGGTTACACACCACCGGAACACGGCTAGGCTATGTTGGGTGAACTCAACCCCTGCACTACGGCGGCAACTCGAGGGAACTCAAAACGAGGCTGCTCAAGCAATAGCGGCTGCGGGGACAAAAGGCAAACGGGTTGGGTAGGTCACTTTAAGAGGAAAACCCCGCCAAAAAATGGAACCAATGGCACTGGAGGTTGAAAACTGGGCTGGAGGCTTCAATCCTCAATCCACAAAGGGACCACTAACACTCAAGGGAAGTCTCTATATTGTTCGGTTAAGTCACTTGGCCCCACCCTTCCAAGCCGTGGTCTTTTGGAAAGATGGTACTGGTGAATGCCAAACTGACCTGAAAGGACACCTATGCTTCCGGTCCAATCTACAGCAGCTTTGCGCCAGCCAAAACCATATGATTGATTATATTTGTCTCGCGTCTAGAAAGCCTCGAAGATTGGAACAAGGATCCCAGCAACCCTGCCAAGTCCCAGACCCTCCCCCCCCAGAAGAACAGGAGAACAGAACAAAAGCACGACAAAACAAACAACACGCGGAACGTCGTCCCCATCTCTCACGCCTCGCCCTCGGAAGGTCCTTCTTGGCCTTGGGGAAGCTAAACAATCGGGGAACCCTTTTTGGTGTCAAAATGGGCGGACCCCCGAAAAGGTGGCAGTGGTTTCCTCTGGATTTCCCTGTAAACCAAGATCTCTTGCAGCGGAGTTAAAGGAGGATGGCCAGTGGAAAGGCGGCTGGGCGGACGAGGCTGCGAGCCGACCTGGAAGCTGGGTCCTCCAGTAGAGAGGTTAGAATAAGGGTACCCTTTCTTCTGTGGTCTTTTTTAGTACGCAAACCCTTCCCCAAAAAAAGGTAAAAGGGCACTACTGAGGGAGCTAGGAAGTACTTCGAGCCATCATCGAGGCCTTTCCAGTAGTCAGGTTGATGCCATAAGAATGGCGGTGGCAGGTCAAGGGCTCTCAAGATGACTTTGGAGTCCCAGCAGTTTCGCTCTAAACCACCATTTAGAGGGAAACTTTGAGGATGCGACTTTCCTAGACCCCGTCCACAGGACACCCCTTAACTATGTTCTTGATTTTGCTGGTTCTCCAAAAAACGATCTCGGGGTTTGGGAAATGCCTCCAGCTTTGGTAGAAAATGGTCTTTCCGTTTCGCACTCCAAGACCTCAGGCGATGGCAGGCATGGCAGCAGCAGCGCGCCCGGCGGCACAGCTGCCCTGCGCCACGGACGGTGCCAGGGGGAAACAGGCCAATCAATGGAACGGGGGGGTTCGGGTACCATAAAACCGAATCAAGCGCTGACTATGGTACAATCATCAAACAGTAATTAGGAAAGCCCCTTGATCAGCTTCCCTGATTGGTGGTTTGGAGGTTAGGGGTGGGTTAATTGATTATCTACAAGAACCGGGCGTTCAACTCGCCAAACCGCGAATCCAAACCAGCAACTAACCGAGCCCACACCCCGCTGCTACGGTCCCCAGACCTCCTCCTCGAGCCCCTGAACTCGCACCCTTGCATCCCGACACATAGGACAACTCAACCCACAACCAACCCCAAACCCCAACCCTAAACCAATCCTACACCCCACACTTAACCCGTACCCTAAACTGACCCTAACTGAGAATTAAACCAACCCTAAGCAAACCCAAAACCTACCCTAAACCTACTGTAAACCAACCCTTAACCAACCCTTAACCAACCCTAAACTAACCGGTAACCACACGAAACCAACCCTAAACCAAACCTAAATCAGCCCTAAGCCAACTCTAAACCCACCCTAAACCCACCCTAAACCAACCCCAACCCTATACCCACCCCAAAACCAACCCCAAACAAACCCAAGCCACCCACCCAAGCCACCCGCCCAACCACACCCCCCCCACCCCACTCCAGGGTTACCTCTAGGGTAGAAGTTTAGCCCCTGGAGAAGACAAACGCAAAGACCCTTCTACCAATCGTCTAGCCTCCTGGTTTGGCTATTGTTTTGGTCGGAGCAACCCTGGTGAGGCTGAAACCAGCCACTGAGAAAAGCGTGCTGTTTGTCGCACAATGCGGGACCCCCCCTCCCCCCCCTCGAAAACAAAACGATGTCAAAGGGGCGTCCTCCATTACAACAAGGTGCCAAGAGCATGGACCCATGGAAAACCGACCCCCAGACTCCAGGGTAAGACGAGGGGCGCTTGCAACTGCATCTGGTCCGACGGGTGCGTGTGGAGCTCCTGAAGCAATTTATTGGACATCGGGGGATGTGACCGGTGGAGCTCACGAAAAGACGAGACACGCCCAGGACTCAGGAAAACCCAAAAGACACATGGCTGCGGGTGAAAAACGTGGGTTTTCAGAATGGCACCTGGGCGAATGGGAAAGGCGAACAGCTGCGTCACCTCAGCTGTTTAAGTGTTTGAGCCACACCCACATGTATATAGCCGATGGGAGGGTTTGGGAAGACGAACGCCGTTTTTTATGTAGGGGAACCTCCCTGGCACTAGAGTTCTTTAGAACGGCCCCCCCTTCACTTCCAGGATTGCTGGACACAGGGCAAACAGGGTACTATCCGAGCAGAAATCCATTTTGGAAGGCCTAGCCTTCAGAATCCGTGCTTCTTTGCGCCGATGCTTCCAGACCCAAGATGCACTCCCCACCCCCACCCCCCACCCCCCCCACCCGACACATGGCACTGGGTTGCTGGCTGGCTGGCCACTCCCGGCCTCAATTCTTGCCTGCCCTTTAGACACCGAGAAGTCAATTCCCCGGATTTGTCCGAAGAAAAAAAGTTTAAGAACGCGTGTTTTCGTGGGGAGTTCCCTTCAAGACCATTCAACGCGCCTCCCCAAACAGCAAACCTGTCTTTCGGGAAGTCTCACTCCTCCGCTGAGGCGGCCGGCACAGGCGGCGGAATGTAGCCGATGGGCTGGAGCAAAGCAAGGAGACGCCAAGGACGCTGGCAGAGAAGCACTAGGGAGATTTCTGGGCGGACCCCTGCCGCAAAACCCACGTTGCTTCTTAGTTGAGCGGGAGGGTGGTGGCGTCAAAACGTTGAACCCACAAAGCAATCAGACCTGCTTCGGGTCCGTGCGAAAGGGAAACGATGTTGAGACATCCGGCTGGTTTCGACAAGACGAGACTTCCACCCGAAACATCAACTTGTCTGCCCGCCAAAGGGCGATCTTTGACATATTCATACAGTAAGCAAGCATTTGGTTTCCCCTCTGGCCTCTATTTCTGACATGTACCAACCTTGCTACCTACCACATCCCGCCTGGAAGGGATATATCGTATACCCCTGATGATTAGGCAGCGCCCACTGCTGGCTTCCGAAATCCTAATGCGCAATCTGCCGCAGGACACCAACACCAAACTAAGGATAAACCGCTACTATCTCGTATAAGGATTAAGGATTGATTTTGAGCCCAGGTGGACTCAGCACTCGAGCGCCAAACTCGAAACCGACCCCCCAGTTGCGGCCATAAGATCTGTGAGTTTTCTGCTTGAGGTTTAAGGACAAGGCCCCCAAACATGTGGAGTAACTCCTTTGAGCGGACCCTTGCTCTGTCGGAAAACTGGCAGGATTCTTGCTGGAGGTCCCTGCCATGGTACAGGGACCCTAGAAAAGGTAGTGTCCCTTCCTGGTTTCCATTCAACCAATCCAAAAGGGGCCTCAAGAAAAAGCACATACACCGGTCACCGTTGTTGTGGGCTCATGGCTCATCAGTGTATCAACACTCTTGTTGGCACTACACCGAGCTCAAGTCCAATCAGGCGTTTGCCATGTCTCCGGACCCAAGGATGAGCTGGAATGCACGGCGACGCACAATCAAAAGCGACAAGGAACACTGCAAGGCTGACAAGACAAGCAAAGCTTTTTGCAGATTTGATGTCAAGGGAAGGACAGCCCAAACATAACCCTCTTGTGGCCAGTCGTCATCTCCAAAGGCACCTTGCCTGAAAGAAACCTCTTTGGGCTAGTTCCCAACAAAACCCCTCCCATTAGAACGCTGTTGGGCGAAAGTCGCACCAGAGAAACCCTCCCCGCAGACCCCCACCCTGGCACTCTTCACATTTTGTAAAAACAAGACCAGGGTCGATGGCTTAAACCACACTTGGGTTTGTGTGTGTAGGGTACTTTCGGTCAAACGAAGGTTGTTTCAAAGGGAAACCAAACAAGAAACCACTCATCTTGGGTGGGGGTGGCGGGAGGTGTACTGTTTTTGTTTCCACCTTTGGCAGAAGGAGCTTAAATTTTCCCCAGGCGTTTTATTCCAAAGTGTTTGTTCCCCGTGTTTCTTTGTTCCTGTTCCTTCCCCTTTGTTTTTTGCTCCTGTTCCTTGTTTGGCAGGTTCTTTTGACACAAACCTGGGCTGCCCTCAGATCCCCGCTAAAAGTTTAACTTCTAGTGGGATAAATGGAAATCCCCACTGAACCCTGAAAAGCTACAAAGCTAAGAGGATGGCTGAGAGCCATCCTAGCACCGCCCCCACGCCACGTACCCCGAAAGTTGAGCCCAGCTCGGAGCTCACAGCTCGCCTCCTCGATGTCGCCCAGCCGCACCTCCTCCGGAGGCGCAGCCTCTCTTTCCTCGGCGCGCAAAAGAGTCGTCTCAAAGCATTGGGGTCATGCACTCCTATGGACTCCACGCAGTGCATGTATGTATGTATATATATATATATGTATATATATGCAGCTATCGTTTGTGTTTGTTTATGTGTGTGTGTGTGTCTCATATGTAAAGAATCATGTAACACATATATATATATATATATATGGTACCCCCCCCCCAAAGATCTACATATATACATATATATACACGTCTGCTGTATATAAGGGCGCAATTCCAGGCACCACTTCGCCGCACCAAAACACCCAACAACTTGCTTGCCAACATGTGTCTGCCCAAGCACAAAATGGCGAACCCCAAAACAGTGAGGCTTGGTGTTGGTTTACCTTTGGTTTCCCTGCAAAACAACTCAACGCTTTATCGGTTACTTGTCATTTCAGCCTGTTCTTTTCTCATCCCATTCGTAGCGTGATTATATCGTCAGAGTCTGTCTTGCAATACCAATGCTCGTCAAACATCAAGGTCAGGATCATCAATGCCATGTCTATCATGTCTATCAATATCAATATGGCTGTCGCTCGAAAACCGATACCGAAATGGAACCATGGTAGGTGGAAACGTGGACCCAAACCTGCGTAACCCCTCCTGGTTAATTTCGAGCCAGACCCTTATGACATAAGCAAAATCATGAGAAAATCACGACAGAATATCAAGATCATGACATTGTAAGCAAAATCAGACAACGTGTTTTTTCCTTACGGGGCAGCACCCCCCCTCCCCGGGTTTTCTTCTGCGGCCAAAGGCGCCGGCAGCTCCGGCGCCTTGGGCGGCGGCAGCGGCTCGGAGACTTCCTGGAGACAGCTGCACGGCGGGGGGCGGGGGGTGGGAACGGCGGGGAGAGACCCAAGAAAAGCTGACCCCAGGTGGCATCTTGTTTTTTTTGGTATTAGGTTTTTGTTCTTCTCGGGCCTCCTGGCTTGTTCTTCTCATGTTCAGACATTCGGATAAGGAAGTTAGTGCGCACTGGAATGTCCACATCACAACTTGGGGAAGACAATTTCCCTCGATGTGTTTGTGTTCTCCCCATGGATTTCATTTGAACACCATCCAACACGGAGTATCATCATCCCCATCAACAAAACAGCATGCTGCACAAACAGATGCACAAGCGTTCCCAAACCAGCTCTTTTTGTAGGTAAGAAGCGCGAACACAACTTGGGGCGTGAAGCCGGCACACTCAGATACCAACCGGGCCCCCAAATTCAGCGAGTCTATGAGGAAAGAGAAAATGTGGTCTGTGGGTTGGCTATGGTTTTGGCAGCACTCTTGCGGCGGTTTTGAAGGGGCAACTAAGATGACACCAATAGAATCTGCCCCTTTGAAGGATTCCCCACTATTACAATTCACAATCTTGCAATACCCTCAAACAAACACACACCCATGTTTTGGCCCACATCTGGGGTGAACAGAAAAGAATACTTTTAGACCTAGTCTACCATGTAAAAAATGAGCTACAGAGAAGACCCCGGATGCATGTGAAAAAAGACAAAAATCCATGGCTTTGGCGAATGCACGGGTCAAAGCACACATCGCAAACCAGCCGGCCTCGTGCACCGAGGTATCAGTGGTAGGCGGCTTCCACTCCTCCACGGGCCCGCCGTTCTCCCCATCCAGAAACCCTGAGCAGCGTGGGGGACCAAACGCGTACCCTCTCACCTAAGTATTAGTTTTGAGGTGTTTTAAGGGAAAACCAGGGGGAAGCCGCTCAATTATGGGTTACCCCATGGAGACAAAACCACGTTTCGCACCTAGGGGCCCTGTGTTTGTTCAATCTTGAACCTGTTTTTTGACCGCCCAAGTTTTGGTCTATGGGCCCAAGAAGACTGGTACGAAGAGCATGAGAAAGAGGCGCTGTGACTCCGGGGGATCTCGCAAAGTGGCTGGATTCCGTTTGAGGCCTGTTCGAAGCCTCCCGAAACACGCGCCTGTGGATTTTGATCGGGGGGGTTCTCTGGCTGACGGCAGCCTCTGCCCCGCCCCGTCGGATTATTCACCAAGTGGCGCAAGTGCTTTTCAATTTGCGGGTTCCCTCTCCCGCTTGGACAGCAGGGGTTCAGCCAAAGCCTGCGTTTTTGGAGGTACTTCAGGCAACTCCTGTTTTGGGTGCGTGAAAACCAACAAAAAGGGAGAGGAGTTGGTTGTTTGCACTTGTGGGATGCTGCTCTTGCGCCATCCAAGACAAAATCAAAGCCACGGAAGCTGCCCCGAAGCCAAAACCCTTGGTCGATGAAGAATGCGCAAGGCTTCCTTCACTACGATAGGTATCCGGCGATACCGTCACGCACGAGGAGAAAACATGTTGCCTACTTGGGACCTCAATGGGGGACACCCAAAAGGGCGTCTTCAAAAGAAACACCCATAGCCGTAAATGGAATGACTGGGAAGGGAGGAGTGAACAAGAGGCATTAACCAGATTCCAAGGCAAACCAACAAGTGGAGCCCTCATTGCAGGAAACCAACCAAGTTCCAGCAGCACGTTTTGTGACCAAGCAAACCCATTTTAGCAGAATTCCCCTCCCCCCCTAAATAGAGAGCAAACCAACTCAGAATCCCCCCCCCGTAGTTTTTGGACACAAACCCATCTAGTAACTGCGCGAAGGCCAAGGCGCGCTCACTGCAGAAGTCCCAGCCTCGGCATGCCAAACAGGACGCACGTTCCCCTTCAAAATACCACGAGGAAACACACATGGATACAAGTGCAAACCACTTGTTCTAAACTTCATATATATATATATATATGCACACCTAGGTGTGCGTGTGTGTGCTTGTTTCGCTGACGGCGTGACTGGCGACCATGAGCTCTCAAGCCACTTTTTGGTGTTGGGGTGGGGGGGTGGGGGGGTGGGGGGGTGGGGGGGGGGGGGGTTCGGTGTTTTCAAGCATGTTGACTATGCGACAGCCAATGCAGACACACACGCAGACAGACACACAGCACGCTCACGCCGGCCGTGCGTGCCGGAAACTCTGTGCACACACCGTCCTTGCGCACGCTGCTCATGCACAGGCCGCTTCTGCGCGCAAGCTGGCTGCCCAGACATAGCCACATTGACGGACAGACACCTGCGCGCAATGACATTTGAGCTGACTGTGGCACTTGGGCATCATGCCCACAGGTCTGTTGTGTGTGCAGGTTGCCTTGCTCCATTGGGAAAGGCAGAAAATAAGATAAAAGTGCTGCAAAATACAGCACGTGAGACAATGCCTCAATTTGCCACTCTTGACACTGCACTGGTAATTGCCATAGGTTTGGCTTTGACTGATGCAATGATGGTGTTGCGGGGCCCCACGGTCGCTAACGGCGCCGTGACCTTGTTTGCATGCAATAGATTGGCTCAAGAAATGGCAGTGAATCTGGTGCCAGGTGTTGTTCCTGCGAAAACATGAGCCGCATGCCGACGGAACCCGATCCCATGTTCGGGCATGCCCCGGCACCCTCCTGCTGCGCACAAGAGACTCGCTTGCCGGCGAACCTTGTCAGATTTGTCGATTCGCTTTGCTGAGAGGTTCATGCTGCGCGCTCATCGCCACCCGCTTGCCCCAATGGAGGTTTGAAGAGAAACATGCCAAGCAAAGGACCGCAGAATTGAAACAGACAAGCTTCATGTCACGGGGGTATTCGAGAAAGCCTACCAAAGAAGTAGTGTTGTGCCAAACCGTTTTTGGAAGACGACTTTCCAAAAGGATAGGGCTTCGCCTAAACACTTACGGTGGTAGGGCATTCAAAAAAGGGGCTGGGCAAACCTGTGCAAGCCACTTTTGCTTGAAGGTCTCCCGGGTAGGGCCGGGTGGGGTCCCGACAAATCTCACCCAACCCGGAACGCACCAGTGCCCTGCCAAATCACACAATCGAGTGTGACGTTTCATCGCTGCTGGAAACTTTGGACATTTCATCATTTGCACGGCTGAATTCTGGAACCAACTATTTTGATTGTTTAACATGCACGCACGTGTGGACTTGTCTCAAACTGGGGGAACCGCGAAATGCAGTTTTCCGTTGGTTTCGCTTTTCCAAAAGTTTGGGCCAGGGTCCAGGTAGCATTTCCCAACAAAAACTGAGCAACATGTTTTGTGGCCTTCCTTTGGTTTCCCGTGAACACACATGGCTCTGTCTTCTTTTGAGCCTGGGTACCCCTTCTTTGGTAGGCTTCAAAAGGAAACCAAAAGGAAGCCCACCAGTTTGTGAGGTAAAGCCAAAGAAAACCCACCACTTGGGGAAGGGTTCCCTTAAACAAAAGGACACCCTCCACATCCCTTGAAACCCATTGGGCCACTCGCCGGCGGCCAACCGGGGCCCGGGCTGTGGGAGGCGCCCCAGCCGCGGCCCGCCAGCTCCGGGCGCTCGTCGTCCACGGTGGTGGGGCACACGTGGAAGGTCTTGCTCTCGTCCCTAACGGCACGTCGTTAAAGAGGACTATTGCTTCCAACCCGGGGGAGTAGAAACCAATTTTGGGGTGCAGTTTTTGTTGCTTTTTGTTCAGTGTAGCTTTGGGGTGTTATTTTTGTTTTTAGAGTAGCCTTGGTAGAATCGTTCAAAGGGACAATGACAAGAGCCAAGTAAAGCTGTCAAAATGGGGATTTGGACCCGGACAAACAATTGGTGTGTCCCGTCGGTGTTTTTGGAAAACGGCTATCCTCAAAAAAAAACAGACTGTCAAACCCCAGGGTTGACTCCCCAGTCACATCTCCTTCATGTGAGCCACTCTCAATATGTATGCTATCAGCACTGACTGGAATTGGGCGAGTAAACCTCATGTCCCAAGGATAATTTATGGTACCAGTGTCAGCCCTTCTACTAAAGTAGATGGCATGTATGGTTATCTCGTACCCAGTGCGTCAAGTTCCCATTAATTACATCTGGTACCTATACTGTTTGTTCAAAGCAGTCGTTTACAGTGGCAACTGGAAAGCGCCAAAACTGGAGATCCTACAACTGAGGAGGCACTGGGTGTTTCAACCATGCGCCGAAAGGTTAACGCTGAACCAAACTCTGCAGAATCGGTCTGTTCCGTTCTATCTGCATGCCCAACGGGGTTGGAAACCAATTGGTCCTTGCCCGGGCAAGCAAACGGGCGGAAGGCAGCATTGGACAAGCACCCGCGGGCCAATCACGCTTTCCGACAGGTTTCAGGCCCCGCTGCTTCAAGGCCCTCTTTCAGCTCAAGGGTTCATGGCGTGGGTGCTGGAGCCCTGTTGCGCGTGTGTCTCTAATAAAGAAACCAGTTCGGGTCACATGAAAAAGGGAGGGGCTGCGTGGACATCACCCGTATCATGTACACAGCCCCATCGAAATCTCTTGGTCAAACAACTTGCAGGACTATGCGGCAAGAGGGACCCCCCAATTTTGAGACACCCCCAAGCAGGTATCCCCAACAGTCCCGGAAACTCCACGACCCTGCCGGAACCCGCTCCGAATCACTCCAGAGCCTATCTGGGCAAAGACCCCATAGCCGTTGGGGAAAAATGGGCAGGAAAGGTTTCCTTAAACCACCCGCAACCTCTCCCGTGTCTACCTTCTGGCCATGAACTGGCTTGGAGCAACCGGAGGCAGAGGGTTGCTGGGAGCAATCAGAGGCGTTGCTTCCCAATATTCGCCTGTCTCAAACTGCCCGCTCCCCCCCAAAAAAAAACAGAACAAATCCTCTGTTTAGGTTGTTTTGTTTTGAATCCGTTGAAGCAGGTACCAAAGGAATTCTCAGTCCGATCCCCCTCCAAACAGCTAGCAGCCACTGCCCCGAGTGTACGCTTCTGCCCGGCGGCGTAGTGGTGCAAAGGTGCCTCAGTGGATGGCTCTTGCGACGTACTTCATGCTGTTGGGCGGTCCTTTCTCAAGCTTTGTAGCCTGTAGACCTGGTGACAGTAGATGGCACAATTTCTTTCCACATGTTGGCTTCGTCAGCCCGCCATGTATTTTTGCCCTGGTCAATCCATTCTTTGTTCCTTAATTCAGTTCCTTGCCTGGCCTGACCGACACATGAAGGCGGAGTCCACGTTTTGCCTACTATACGGGCCTGACTAATTAGAATGCGGTTGCGCTGCAACTGACTTCCAAACATTTAGCCATGATAAGAAGAGATTTACGCTTGCAACTGTCCAGCCCCAATATTGTTATCTGCTGGCTGAAGACAATCGCACTTTGCTCACTTTGCAGGCTTCTTGCATTAAGGAGGACGAAGCAGAAGGCAACATAGCAGGAGTCAAAAAGCAGGGAACCTGCAGGGGGCGGAGCATCAGTTTCTGGCTCACTTCTGTTGAGTCGATGGTTGGAGTCCACGAGGATCCCACATTGTTTCCCATGCGCCCGGAAAAAAAAGTCTGAAGACCTGGCGCCAATGAATGGAGGTCTCGCCTTCGCAAGAGCTTCAAGAAATCGGATGGCTGGAACATGCGTCCTCAAAACCGGGGACGCCTGAGGGGATTTACTTGGGTTCTCTGGAAAGCATCCGAAGAAAGGCTGCCTTCCAAAAAGGCCTTCATGGTAAGGACACCCCTCCAAAGAAGGAACCAAAAGCGCCCGCTGGTTGTCTGGGACTTTAATAATGTGCGCCCACTTGTCTGAAACACAGCTGAAGTTGGCGGAGCCGGAGTCGGCTTTTGATTCTGGTCATGCCCCAAGGAGTGGGACAGCACCACAAGGGAACCCCCATCTGGTATCAGGATCAACATAAGGATCAAACATGCATTGTGAACAACTAGAAGTCTTCCAAAGGAACTCTAGTTTTCCAAGTGATTTCCGCGACCAATCTTTGACGAGTCTTGACGGTGGAGGGGAAGCGCGGTACTTCCCTCTCGCCCACGCCAAGTTGCTGATGAGCAGAGTCCTTCCTGAGCCCGCTGGTGGCAGACGGACGATGCTTCTATATCCCTTCCCCTTTGGGAAGTACCGTGGGGCCCGCCCACGCTCAAGAAGGGTTGTTGCAAACCTCCACAGCAGGTGTCCTCAGCAGGGCTCCGAGAACTATTGTGGGGGCATCCTTAGTGCGTGTTCCGACTTTTGAAGTCCAAGAGTTCAAGAGCAACTCTCAGATGCTTGGCGCAATCTGCCACAGATCTCTCTTCTGCGCATGTCCGTCCAAGTCATATGGCACAAGGCCCCCAGAGGTGATGTCCATTACAGGTGGCTGTCTCAGGAGTATCATACGTACTTTAGTCTTTTCAGTGTCATAGTTAGGAGCCCTGTTTGCGTTTTGCGCTTCACCACACCTCATGAGTTGCCTTCGGGGGTGGATTCCAAGCAAATGCCCCACTCACCCTTTCATCTCACCAGGTTTGGTTGGAAAAGCTGTTTGAACAACCAAAGCAGGTCGTTCTTTCAAAGAGAAAATCGGCGTGCTGCAGTTTCTTTAGCCAAGGTCCGGTCAAAATTGAAGGACAATGTGGAGGGGCTCACGAAATTGACAAAGAAGAAGAAGAAGAGAGCTCGCAACTTTTTTCCCCAAGTCCTCTTTGGGGGAAACTCGTTCCCATTTCGACCGTGCGCCCATGCCAGGGGGCTGGTACTGAAGCATCGCCTCCACAGCGAGCCGGTCCCGGAGGGGGACCTTCTTGAGGTCCAGAGACCGGTCCTCAAGTCGCGCGAAGCGAATCTCCCCTCCCAAGCCACTAGGCACATGGAACACATGTTGGAGTTGATCCTGGGCAACTGGGACATATGTTGGAGTTGGTTCTTTTTGGAAAAAAAAAGGTCCGGTGGACATGGTGACCAGAGCAACAGCACCAAAAAATGGCGTGCGCCACTACATAGGCAAAGTTACCCATGGTCATTCTGAGGATGGGATTATGGATCAACCCCCTTATATCCTTTATATTGTGGCTTTGTAGTAGTGTATGCCACTAAACCTGTGGAGGCAGTGGTTTGGGTGGACACCATCTGGGAATCACCTAGCTTGGCGTGCGAGTGTATTTGTCTTGTGTCCGCGAAGTGCGGGAATGACGGCGTACAGCAAGCACACCATCATTGGGTCCAGGCAGGGAAGGAGTGGAATATTTACTCCTACATCCCCTGCTATCTGCAAGAAGGTCATGCTGTACTTGCAGTCCCCCCCGCCCCCCCTCCCCGCACAGGCGCTAGCAGTGACTTGGAAAACACGCACCTGGGAACCTCCCAGCGGTTCACGGCAACGAACAAAGAATCCCCACTACGCTGGGGCCCTCTTCAATGAACACCGGGGATTAATCAGATTCAAACATTGCACAAACATATCAAAGTTGACAACTGGTATCATGGCTCTCTGAAGTGGGATATTGAAACCAAAATAGTAGTGGCCTTCACCAACATGATGAATTATACCCACCCAAAGTTGGTAGTTTGCCAACTAAACAACTCAGTTTAGGAAGTTAAGGAGCGAAGAACTTGCGCGGCATCCACCGTTTGACTCCTTTTGACCGTTTTGGGAAGAGAAGGGCGCCCTTTGATTTTCTAGAACTTCATCAGACTTAGACCCCCGGAACTGTTTGCTGGTTACACAGTAGACCTAAAAGTGCAGCAAAGGGGAACAACTGAACAAGAAAGGGGGTGTCAAAACGCACCCCAAGCAACCGTGTCTTTCGATCCTTTGTCCCAATACCAGCTTCCACCAAAATAGTTTGGTTCCCACAAAATTTGCGTGGGAAAAAAGTAGTGAGCCTGTTCATGTCCCGTGACCTGCTGTATAGTTAAACACCTTCTTGGCCTCACTGGGTGCCCCGTGCTGGCTTCAGGAAGAAGGGATCCTCCATGTATCGCCTGGGCCAGCTCCACAAAACTCCCAGGAACACCAATCGCGCCTCGGACTCCTATTCGTATGGGCATGATGTTTGATTAGGGACCCGAACTGCTGGACATCAGGGTTTCGGCGCGGATTCATGTCCACCAACCACTAGGTGGTTCCCGAATAAAACTCGTGGCCTATCCCGATTCTAAGGCCACCGGATGTGGCTTCCATGAGTCTGCCCCATCGCTTCGCCAGGCTTTGCACATCCCAAGCTTTCAGCCATAGCCTGAGGGCATTTATGGGACCTGGCCGGTCGGCTCGTCGAGCCACCCAGCCAAAACCCTGGAAATCAAATCAAAGGTCCACCTCATACAACCCTGAGATCGATTCGCTTTTGAGGCAACTAATGCTAGAGGGGTAAACCATTACACACGTTCTTCTCTTATAAGCCTGACTTCATTTGGTGCGAAAGTGCCCCACATCCTCATTCTAATTATTTTCGCCCTTGCATTGTTCAACTGCAGCATCAGCCGATGGCAAACAGCAGTTGTAAACAGGACGCGTCCATTTGCGCCACGGAACCTTATATGGGGGGGTGGTCGTGTCCCTCACCCCTTGGAAGTGTTGCATCGCCGCAATGCTATTGGGCCATCGAAGACCCAAGGTCTGCTGTTGCTTCCACTCTTGCGGCTTGTAGGCAACCAACTTGAAACTAGCACTCGATCTTTAGACATGCTGTGTATCCAACGTGTTGAACCATTTATGCCATGGTCCAAACTCCTTTTGTAGGCCATGGCAATAATTGTTTTTCAACCTATACAATGGTGGTCTCAGCTCCTCATCGAGAGGCAGATGAGCTTGGACATACCAACCCCAAGCAAAAAGTGTTTTGACCACTTGAGTCCACCGTCTTTGTTCTGGTCCGCGAACGACGCGGTTTTGCTGCTGCGAGGTTTTGAGCTGCTGGCCGCGACATCGCGTTTCAAGCCCACACAAAACCCGCCCGAGTTTGTGTCCAAATTGGGACCCTGAAATAACTAATCATATGATCCCCTCACTTTTCCTTTTGAAACCAACCGCCAGGCAATCCCAAAACCACAAGCATTCCCACTCCGAAACCAGATGTAGTGGTGCTGATCCACATAGTCGGCTCTGTCTTGCAGGGGTTTGTTGGGGACCCACCACAAGTGGAACTTCGGCTTTCCCGTCGGTTTCCCCGTAAATCGACGGGAACAAGGAGCGGGGGGCAGCCTCCACGGTGCCCCTCTCAGAGGCCCCCGGCCTCAGGATATCCCCGCGCCACGCGCACATGGCGCCGTGGGCCGTGCGGGGCGCCGCGCCTGCGATTTTGCGGGCTGCGTGTTTCTTAGGTTTCAGAGGGACACCGAGAGGACAACTTTTTTGGAGGGGCTTTGAAGGGAAGCCAAGAGGAACACCGCCATTTTGGGGCGTCCGCTTAAAAACAACTTGCCCAAATAGAGGTTCACCATGTTGAGAAACACCCAAAAGGTGAAGCGGAATGCCGGCCCTTGCCCTTCATTGCTTGTTTTTGGGGGGGCATGCATCTATTCTGGCAGCGGGTTTGCTTAGAGGCCTCGTTTGGGGGCAGTCACGTGATTCTCTTATGATCAGCTTAGTTCCGTGTTCAAGTGCCCCACCAACCCCATTCTAAATCTGCAGGCCGGGATCGTTTTGGTGTGTTGTCTTGTTTGAAGCTAGGGAATAGAAATGGAAGGCGAAACATTGAGAACTATCGGAAGGGATCAATCAAATTGTCATGAAGGTTCAACAACATTGTCAAGGTTTAACCAAACAGTCGAGGTTCAAGCAAATAGCCAAAGCCCAATTCCAGAAATTAGTAAGTAAGCCTTCGGCTTCTCTCTTGAAGCAATCGAAGCACGAAATCGATCTCTGCTCGTCGTGGGCTGCTTCTTTCATCTTGCGTGGCAAGCCAAGCCCGCCTCCTTGACCTTCTGAAAGACTTTTTGAACGCTGTTGCCGTTGCAGGATAATGAGCTATATAGTTAGCTAGTTAGCTAGCTGGCTGGCCAGCTAGCTCGCTGGTTAGTTAGTCGAGTCGAGTGGAGTGGATTCGAGTGGAGTCAAGTGGAGTCGAGTCGAGTCGAGTCGAGTGGCCAAAGTACCTTGCAAAGGAGAAATCTGAAACCATCCCTCGACAAAGAAAATGCGGAAGGTCAGAATCCAACTTCAGTTTCTCCCCTTTCCGCTCGTCCCCAAAAAGCGAGGTCCCCAAAAGGAGGCACCTGCCATCTCACCGGCTTCCCCCCTCGGGCCCCGCCTGCGCTGCTCAACCCCAGCTTGGGCTCGCAGTAGTCCCATACCGTGCCGGAGCGCTCCAAATCTCGGCGCGAAAAACAATGTCTGAGAACCAAAAACACAAGCACAATCCCTCTCATGGCTTTGTCGCCTTTTTTTTGGAAATCCATCGACCGATCTCGAGACCCCCCCGCCCAAAAGTGCAAAAGGGCTCCAAAAACCCAAAGCTTGGGCGGCGAAAAGTTGAATTTCTCAGGGCCTTTTTGGAGGTACAGGGAACCAAAAGGCAACCTATAGGAGCATTTTTGGGGACCCCTATTTTGAGAGCGCTATTATCCCCTTCTCACTCAGGCGGTATTGGGATTTGGGTGCTTGTCGAATGCCGCACTATGCACCCCTTGTCTGTGTTTGGAAGCCTTTTCAAAATCGGTCCACGGTCGAGCCAGCCCTTCTAAATGAGGCGGCCAACACTTTGTTGGGTCAACAGCACACCATGCGCGTGCTGACTGTTTAGCTGCTCCTTTGAGAAAACAATTGCAGGACATGCTGTACTTCTCTGTCTGTAAACTAACGAAATTGAGAGGATGAACTACAGCCTGAAATGGCCAAGAACGAGAGTGGCGTGGCAGGACTTGTTGCGTAGAACATCATGTCGAATGAGTCTATCACCGAATAGCGCTGTTTGTGTGTTTTCCCCGTTTTGCGCGTGTTTATACAATTTATTTCCTGAAACATGGACGGATGTTATTCTAAACGTATGCTGTGACCAGCGTGCTTTGAAGCCAGAGATTAGCATTGCCTTGGTTCTATCAGCATCCTTCGAAGATGTTTTGTAGAAGCAAGGCTTCTGAGTGCGAATGACTGATTGGCTATCTTCCGTTTGCATATGCTGCACGTCAACTTGCCCACTCAACATGCCATGGCTGCATGCGCATGTAAGTCACTGCGTATATGCGACCTCACCAAATATGTGATAAAGTGTGTACATGGGCTTGTGATTGCTTGGGGTACCTCCTTTTGCTTTAAAGGGAAACCAAAAAAACACGAAGCCCGTTTTGGGAACGGCACACACATACACACCCCTCTACGCATGCACACATGGAGGTAAGCGAGGACCCCGCCTCGCTCCTTCAAGGCATGGGCGCCCGCAGGACCTCCTGGCACTGAGCACAGCCAACAGCGAGGTTGGCGGGTTGGCAGGCAGGCTGGTCGGCTGGGCAGGTTGGCTGGTTGGCGGGCAGGTTGGTGAGTGCGTTGGTGGGTGCGGCTAGGGGAAAGGGTTTGCCTCTGGCCCTTCTGAAGGTTGTTCCAGATCCAAATCAGCAAGGACGTTGACCCGGAACCTCTGTGGCTAATTTCTGAGACCCCAACCCAGCCCCTGATATCAGGAAACATCCGAATTACACCGGCCAACTCTCCCACCATCCATGCAAGTGCCCGGGCCTCCACTGAAAGACTACATGTCTGTGCAATCCCTAATTGTGCTTAGTGGGTACTCAATGACAGCTCCTAACTCCACCTTCGCAGCTCCCTCAAAATAGCGAGAAAAACTGAAGGCCCCCACCCTTGTGGACGGGAACTTAAAGAGCCACACAGCCATAAACGTCAACACACCTTCCCTGCCCAGTGGAAACTCACTGAAAATCTCGAAAAATGCTTGGAACCGCTGCCTGCAAGGGCAAAGAGGGAGCCGGTCCCCGTCTCGCTTCCCCACTTTGTGGCTGCCCCCCCCACGCGGGGCAGGCGCCTGCTTTGTAGAGGTCATGGTCGTGCAGGGCAGGGTCCTTAGCACAGAGCCCAAACTAGGGTTCCATTTGCGGGTTTCTTAAAATAGGGGACCCCAAGAAAAGATTGGTTTCCCTGTAATTTCCCCCCAAAAATATGGTTTCCCTGTGGTTCAACCCCAAAACGGGACCCACAGAGGGGCTCCACCTCGGACATCAGAAATTGGAACCCTGGCCGGGCCGGGTCATTTGCACAACTCCCTCAATGCAGGGGAGTGGATAGGGGGCCTTCCCTGTCATGCAAGTCCCTCAAGTGGTTGGGGTCATTCTGACCTTCTCCCACTTATAACAACAACTTGCATTTCCTTGAGGTGCCATGAAAAACAACACAAAGAGTTGCCAGTCATGACCAACATTCCCTCTAAGACAATGGGAGGGAAATCAAACACACCCTAGGCTAATGGGCGGTCTCCAACCATTTGAGGCCCTGTTTGTGGGTGTGCCAACCATTCGGGGGGTGGACTGCACCCCCCGTATTTGGAAGCGCCCAAATGGGAAACCACGCAAACAAAGGAGGGGAGATTAGAATGGGGGTGTGGATTCGGTGCTTGAAGGCCAAATTGAGTCATGATCATAGGAGAATGGTGTGCGCATTCAAATATAGGACCACAGCAAATACATATATATATATAATTATATATATATAGTCCATGTTGGTACGCGTTTTGAGGTTGGTTCGAAGACAAGCCAAGAACAAGCACTGAATTACGACGGAAGCGAGGCCAACGCCCCTGACCCAAGCACCAAAGTGCCTTCCGGGGCACTAAAGGGTGCTCCTTCCTCGCCGAGGCCGACAGCAGGCTGCACTGGCCGCCCCCTGGGGAAAGGCTGGCTGGGGGGGTTGGGTGCGAAGCAGGCCTTTTATTAGACAGGAGTCTTTCAAAGACGACAGTAGTAGTCTCCTGTCCACTTCCACGATTGTTGGAAGAAGAACCTCCACCCCATGTTCCCCCTTGCTTTATTGTTCCCTTTGTTTCCTGTTTAAGGAGCCCACCAAAAGAAATCACCCCTTTAGATTGGCCCCAAAAGGTCATGTTTGAACCAGCCCAAAAGGGGAGCATAATTAAGGAGCCCTGAAAAGAGCCGCCAAGGGGGTTACCACAAGACTGGCACCCCGCAGTCACCTTGCAAAAAAGAAAACCTTAAACATGGCAGGCGTTGTTTCATGTCATTTTAAGAGCCTTCCCAAAGGGGGGTACACCATTTTGGTACACATCTCTTGTGGACCCGAGGGCATGGTGCATCCCCTTTTAAACAGGGGGTGACTAGAAAGGTCGCCAGTTCGCGTCAACATTCCACGCATGAATACCGGGCAAAGACGTTCTTTGCCGTTTGCACTTGAAGCAAGCTTCTGAACCAACCAACAAAACCCAAGAGCCCTTGACTGTTTTCTGTGTTGAAGGAAAAAACAACTTGTGGAGCTCTCAAGCGACTTCAAAAATCCAAATTACCTTCGAGTAATCGCATGTTCCCCAAAAAAGGGGGAGCTGAAGCAAGGGGGCAACGTGTAGGGCCACTTGAAGTCATAACAACAAACGGTCACCGTAAAGGACATGTGGAAATATGTGAGACCCTCCCAGGTTCGGCGGGAAATTTAGTGAGTCCCCCGACCAAAGACTGGAAATGGTGTCAGAACATGTGGGCAGGGAGGCCAAAGCTTGCAACCTTCGTCAGCAACATGTCGGCCCGAATCAAAGAAAACATGATAAATGGCACTGGCAAATGATTAGAGCTAAACTCGTATCCATGCATGGCTTTTGGGATAAATGCGACACATGTTGACCCCGGCACTCTTCCAAACCCGTTTTCTGAAATGATATCTTGTGTTCGATGCTTGAGCTATCCGAATTGGTTTGGAACGCGGTAGCTGAAAACACGTTCTCAACGCAATTGCCTTCCTTCTGGATGATCACAAAATAGTGAGATTCTTGCGATGCTGATTGTTCCAAAAGAAGTGCTTGACTGCAAAACCACAAACCCTGCGATATTGCAGCATTACCCTGCGAAGAATCTGCGCAATCCACGAGCCACTCTCAAATTGTTCCTCGTGAAAATTTGGATCCTGCATCCCCGCGCTGACCCTGCGCAGTCAGCAATGCACTTACATCACTTAGTACCGCTGACAAAACTGATCACGGATCCATTAACACCTATCACACGCCCATTCAACCCATTGCTTTGCTGTGGCGACCAACCACACTGACACCAACCAACTGTGTCATTTCATCATGGCACGCAGAAGAACCGAGCTCACCTCAAGCTGCGGGACGTAGTCTGATCTCGGCACCTCAATTCCAGGCCCAAAACTGTCAGCCCTGGGCCCTTGAGACCAAGCCAAGCGGCCCACTCGGCACCAGGTAAAGGAACGGCCCTGAAGTGCGCACTTCGCCTGCGGTAGGATTGGCGCCGCGAATTGGTTGGTTTCCGTTTGGTGTAAATTAGTAAAGCCATTCCCACAAGGAAGAGTGCACACCCACATTGCGGGGCGCTTGTTCAAGATTTGCCAGGTTGGAACGCCAGGCTTGCACCGCAACCGTTGATTTCCCCTGATCATTTGGGGCATGGCTGAGACCGCGGGAACAGCCCTAAGGGCGTGGGATTTTGACAAAGGTTGCAACAAAAGTACCTGGAAGAAAACATACTTCCCAGATTAGTTCACTTGGAAAACCCCAAGAACCCCCCCCACCCCACCCACCCCACCCCTTTCAAGGGCACAAAGAAAGGCGCGCGACGAATTCCACGCCTGCGGGTCGCAGTGGCAGCCCGAGGAAGTGAGGCCTCGGATCGGACGCTCGAGACCATTCACTGCTTGGTTCCGTGGCACAGCTTTCGCAAGTCAAGCACGCGCCGGCCCGCAGGACCCGTGCAAACCCTGCAAGTCTGAGTACGTCTCGTTGTTTGATCCAAAGAAATAACAGCTTGAAAATGTGGATTTGAAGAAGGTCTTTCTGAAGTGACAACCTGCCAGCAACGAAGAACACTAATCTGCCAAATGACTCTCTAGACCGGTTGAAGCATGTCCCTTTGCATGGTGTACCTACAAGGGTGTGTCAAACTTCCAAGCAGTACTGCCTCCCATCTTTGCTCGGCCAAGAGTCATGGCCCCTTCTTGCACGGCGGCTTCCGCAGCTTCAGCCCCGATTCTTCGGAGCCCCGCGAGCTGCGCACAGGGACCCCTGATGATTTCGACCCAGAAAACCAGATTTTTCAGCCCAAAAGCCACACCACTCCCGGTTTCAGTGCGCAGGAAGCTTGGGCCCAGCGCCGGCCGGCTCCCCGTCGTCCATTTTGTCCACCTTCTGCTTCGCTTTCAGGACCTGCAAATGCCAAGCCCGAGACTCTCCTTGGTTTTCAGCTTCGCATTTGGGAAGCCCCCGTTGTGCTGGCAAGAGGGATCCCAAGTGGCTTTCCCGGCCGAACGTGTCATTCAAGTGGGCCGATGTTCCACATAGGAGCGATGTGGTTGGCGGTCAGTCTGAATTCCAAATCTCAAATAATGCACAAGTCTCAGGGAAATACATGTCCCCAGAAAGTTGATGTCAACGTGAAACGGCATTTTTAGACCGAGCATCCCGGCGAAGACCAGTAATGATGATCCCGCATGTCACCCATGTCCCTCTCCATTCTCCGAAATCGAGCGACCTTTCAGGAGCAGTCTCTGCTCAACGCAATCAAAACATTGGACAACCAATAGCTGGTGCCCAAAAGCAGTGCAATATTGGCCGTATGTCAAAAAGTGGAGACAACTTCAGCGGCTTTGGGTTCCCTGTCTCTCAGACAGATGCAAATGGCAAGTCTGTCAGACCCGCTCCACGTCGGAGAAGGAAGAAGCCCCGGTTGATCAGTGGTTGCTTCACTTTGAAGCAGGGACCACTTCACTGCATCTACCCAGCTTCGCTCCAAGGAATGTGAGAGCTGCTCTCCCAACAGCCATTCCGAACCCTTGAGCACGGATTGCCTGAAACACCATCAAAATCAAGCCAGGGTTCCAGAAATTCTCCTGGAAACAACCAAAGCAGTTGGCGTTTGCAAAAGGCGATGATTCAGGAAACTTTGCTGGAGCCCTGTCCTTGTTCAACTGGGATGGACATCTCGCTAGCCCAGTTTCCCGGTGACCCTGGTCAAAAAATGTGGACTCTTCTGATGGATGCCATTAGTTGAAAAGACTCACGAACTGGGTCACAGGACTGCCTTTAGCCGCCATGGCAACCCCCCCCCCAGCCAAGCACAAGCCTTGCGATCAAGGTTCCACCTTTTGAATACCCCAAGATAGTTATATAAACCCAGAAGTTTGTTTCCCCCAAACAGGAAACCGATTCCTGGGTAAAACAACTATCTTGATTCGAAAAGTGGGAACCCTGCTGCGTGTTTTGCGCTGGGAAATGGGTGAGCCTCCTTGCCATGGAGCGCCAACTCCTCCGGGGTGTGCTCCTGGTTGTCGTCGAAGTCCGCCCCCTCTGCCTTTTCCACGGAGCGCGCCAAACAGGCGCGCTTAACAGGAGACGGAGCCGTTTTTTTGAGCCCGCAACGTGTAGGAAAAAGGGGGAAGCGGGAAAACGGGGCAAGGATTCTCCATGGCTTGGTGCACTTCTCACTTGATGATTGATAAACTGCTTGTGTCTTCGCCCTTGAAGTCCACCACACCCGAATCAAGAAAGTGATGTGACAAAGGAACACATGTCATGGGAGATCAGCAAGATTGAGGCTGGTTAATCGTTGACAACCTTCGTCAGCTTTCCCCCCCCCTCCCCGAAATAGATGTCTTGTCATCTCGCAAACCTCAAAGTGCAAACTAAACCCAACAGACCCCGGGTTCCCTGCAAAGCTGAAGCAGCCCGCTCCACTGAAATGATGCCTTCGCTCCGTCGCTCTGGCGGGATACTCGGCGGGATCCACTGGCGAGCAGCTCTGGCGGGATACTCGGCGGGATCCACTGGCGAGCCGCTCTGGTGGGATACTCGGCGGGATCCACTGGCGAGCAGCTCTGGCGGGATACTGGGCGGGATCCACTGGCGAGCAGCTCTGGCGGGATACTCGGCAGGATCCACTGGCGAGCTGCTCTGGCGGAATACTGGGTGGGGGCGTGGTGTAGAAGCATCGCAAACGCGGATTCCAACATAAAATCCAACAACCCCTTCCTGTCGCGTGGGGAAAAAGGTCAAAGGCACAGGGGAATTCCCCAGAAAGACCCCTGACGTGGGCAACTTTCATGCTCAACTCTGGGCGGGGGACCAGGCCTAGGCCCTTAAGAGGATCGAATCCAGGTGCCCCCGCCCAAAGACAAATGGAAACCAAGACTCACCCAGTACTAAGCAATACTAAACCAATGCTACACCAATACTGAAGAGAACCGGGGAGGAGCGGCCCTCATGGACGATCACGCTTGACTGTTCCGACTGTCTGGTAAACGGTGCACCACGGAAACACCTCCAGTCCAAACCGCTTCCAAGGGGTGAACTCTTCCCCAAAGCCTATGGAAGCCCAACGCAGCTGCTGTGCGTTGCCAGTCAGCGCTGTATGGTGCGTTGTCCAGCTGCCCCCAGCGTGCCTATCCATACACGGATGGCCGTAAGCCAGCATGAATCTCGTAACACGAGCTGCTGTGTCCGCTGGCGGCGGTTGATGGATTCGTAGTAGGAGAGCTTTGCCGTGACAGCAACCGTTGCCTGCACATTCTGGGAGTTATGGGGAAGCTGAACCCCGCCCCCAAAGAAAACAAGACAACACCCAAAACCCCACCCTCAACCACAACAAGCCCAACCCCACCTCCAACCCCAAGCTCCCCCCACCTTGCCCCGAGTGCGGCCTCGTTCAGGGGCGACAAGTGCACATCCGTGTCCCGGAGCTTGGGCATCGAGGTGATGCCGTGAGAGATGGCCTCATGGAACTCCATCCCAGCGTGGGGAAAAGGCATCCGCCGCACGCCGATTGTCACGAAGGAACATGTGGGTATGGCTCAAAATGTGGGTCTTAGTCTTTGTTTCCATTTGCAAAAGTGCCGTGTTGGGTACCATCTTTGGAGCCACAGCCATGTGGACATCCCCGAGCCCGCAAGGAATCTGGTATCACTTGAGGGTTCAAAACCAGCTTGTTTGCGATTGAAGCCAGGTGGTCATAAGAGCAGAAGGAAGCACTTTCCAGGCGGAAGGCCGCATAATCATATTATGGCATTGGTGACTTTGCGGCAATTCCACAGATCCGGGCACATTGCTCCTCACAGGGAAACAAAAGGACGGGTGAAACCCTTTCAACCGGACCAACGAGTGGAATTTGTCCATCCACTGTGTGATTCACAGGAGATAAGAAACACCCGAGCAAGACACCTCATGCGTGAGCTCGTTTCCCATGTCATTACAATGGGCACCATCATGATCCTCATCGTCCGAAAAACATCGCGAGGACCTGTTTGTGTTTTCCCCTTTTGGTTTGGAATCAGATCACGTTCGCAGGTAACGCCAAATAAACCCACCAAGTTTGATCCGCTGACTTTAGTGGGTTGAAGATTGTCCAAGTTCACCCCAAAGCAGCCCTTTGTGCACTGACGTGCCACCAATCTGTTGACCAGTCTTTTGCTCTAAATTTGTCAAGTCCCAGAAGTCTCAACCTGATGCGAGGGCTTGAGGAGCTTTCGCGTCGCCAGTTCAAACAGCACAAACTGGCACTTTTGGGTGTGTCTAAAACTAGCTGGCCTTAAAGGTCTCCTTTTGGTTTCCTGTCGGATTCAGCCGCAATCGCACCACGGAAGAAAAACTCAGACAATGTAGAACTGGCATCTTTTACATGAGTATGGGGTGTAACCAAACCCAGATCAGAAAAGGTGCCTCCGAAAATAGATGACCCGTGTTGGATCGTCCAAAAGGGGAAAAACAAAATCCAGCTTGAAAATTCAGAGGTACCCCACCGAGAGACCCAATGAAGCGACGGACAAACGTTTCTGACAGGCTCCTACCCCAACCCCCTCCCCTCCTCCCCCCCCTCCCCCCGCCCAACCTCACCAAACCAAGCCACCAATTCCGCCAATTCAGAGGCCAAACCAAAACCACCAAACCCAACCGCCAAATCCAACCCCCAGGTCGCCCCGCCTCCTCCGCCAAGCCCTGGGCACGCAAGGCCACCTGCCGCGAACAGAACGAACCAAACGACAACTTCCAGGGGTCTCTGCGTGGCCTGCGGGGGTTTGAGGCAGATTCGGAACCTGGAGCACCAAAGGGCACGGGTGAGCAGAATATATCTCTTGCATGAATGCTAGGCGCTCTGCACTCCGAGCTAGGGCTCCAAAACCAAACTTTCAACTTTAAGCCCTTGGAACGAATAACCTTGAAAAAAAATAGGAGAAGAAACCCAAAGTGATCCATGGTAGTTGCAAGAAAAAAACACGGCACTTCTCTGTTGTAAAGGAGGTTTCCCTTCCGCTTCTGGCCATTCCAACAAGGCCTTCCCCCAGAACGCGTGCGCGCCTGCATGGCCATGTGCACAGCATCGCTGGCCTGAGCCGCGAGGTGCCGACCAGCAGACCGGTTCCCATTTTGCGGCGCGTAGACCCCCTCCAAACCCATGTACATGATAGGGTGTCTTTTCTTGACCCGTTTTGGCGGGTGGTGTGAAGGGAACCATTTGTGGGGCGTTCCCCTTAAGACCCCCCCCCCCCATATCCACCAAAGGGTCCCTGTGAACATTCGTCAACTAGACGTATCAACATCACACTTCGAGAACAAGAAAGGTCCAACTGGTCCAACTACCCCACTTGCAGAATCGAAATCAACCGAGCCCGGTGGATGGGAAGCATTAGCGCAGTCTTCCAAAAGAGCAAAAGTAACCCAACGAATCAAAGGACACCAAACCCCTCTGCAGGTCCCTCTTGAAATGCCTTTTGATTCTTTATGGGGGCTGGCCCATGTTGCCAATTCTTGGCATGACGTTGGCATCGCCTTTTCTGGAGCGCAGGGATGTTGCGCGGTGCGTGTCTCTCTTGGGGAGTACCGTTGGAGGGGAGGTGGTTTCGAGGGAAGCCAGAAGGAAGCCGCCGATTCTGGGGGGCGCTTCGCCCATTTGGAGACGAGTTCTCGGTCCTCACATCGCAGTGGAGCCGTGATTTCATCACATCGGGTGGGAGTGCTCCTCTGGCACATGCGGAAGGAGGGACGTTTGCGTCTTGACCCCTTTTTGAGCCCTGGGTCTGACGCCGGGGCCAAGAGAGAACTCAGTGCGCCCCTCTTTGTTCACCAACTTACTGAGCGGTCGTGCAACCAAACCTGACCAGCCTAGTCAACCAAATCAACCTAATCAGCCTAACCAACGTGACCAACGCGGCAAAAAGCACGGCAAAGCTTTAAAACAAGCCAGTGTCATGGTGCCTTACCATTTCAGCTCTTCAAACCCCATCCACTGCTTAGTTCCCAGAGAATCCGCGGGAACGACCGCAGCGCAATTTGAGGGGCTAAATACTTACTAGCGGTCTCCTATGATCATGGCTGAATTTGGCTTGAAAGACCCCAAATACCCATTATTATTCTTCTCTTTTTTTGCCAACTATTGGGTTTTCCATGAAACCACTAAAGGTTGAATTTTTAGCAGGGGAGCAGAAAGCAACCGAGGTACCCAGACAGTACCTATGTAGATATAAATCTATATTTGAAAAGAGGTATAGGTACGTACCCACTTTCTCGGGGTAGTACCTGTCTGAAAGTCCTAACATGCCTTGGCAAAATGCAACAAAGGTAGCATGTGCTTATTGAGGCCCCAAGTGGCAAGGCCTTGAATCCCAAAGTCATCTCCAGGCGGCCCGCCTTCAAGGCGGCGGAGCCCGTCTCGCTGAGCACGTAGATCTCGAAAAAATCCGGTCAGTCCGAAAGGAAACTATGGGGGAGGCGTGGTGGTAGTGGACCATCATACACTTGCGGGCCTATTTCAAGGTGTACATGTATCTACATGCATCTAAATTTGTATATATATATATATATATGTGGGCTGGGGTCTCCAGAAGAAGATTCCTCAAATTGTGAATTCGCTCGGGAGGATTGCTTTTTTTTCCCAACCCTCCATTTTACGTTCTTGGTTTCTGTTGGGCCCGAAGAACAGGTGGCTCGCAGAAACAGCCCGGCAAGCGGAACTTTGTCCAACCCTCGAAGGCCCACGGGGACCCTCGAGGATCGGTGAAAAATGGCTATGCAGTGTGACACAGGGGGCCCTTTTTGTAAAGGAAGGATTGCTGCTGAACGGCCCTTGGGAATTGGGGGCCAAAAAGCAATCCTTCGTTCGGCCAGCCCCTGGCAACTAACATGTAACCAAGTAACCAAGTGAGCCTTGTTCAAACCCGCACAGTGCTCTGGTGATGAGAGCTACAAATAGGCATGTCAAAATAGGGAAACCCCAAAAATGGTGTTGTTCCTGGTTTCCTTTTGGTGTCCCTTTAAGCCAACCCCGCAAACCAAAAGGAAGCCAGGTTTGAGGCGCGAAGCACATCGCCTCCATCTGTGGGTCGATGACCCCTTTCATCTTCTCCTGCAGCTCCAAGTTGTACCTGAGATTGCCAGAATCCGGCTTCAACTAAAACCTAAAACATGTGGGTGTGGGTCAAAATTCAACCACCATGGGAAGACAGGTTTAATCCATGTTTCCATTTACCAGGGTTCCTATTTTGGGTACATATTTTTTGACCCACTGCCATGTGACATCCTCAAGATTAGCGAAATGGGGGCTTGAACAGAAACCACGTGGCCCCAAAGTTAATTTGAGTACCCCAGACCAAAATTGAGGGGACAGTGATTGCCTTTTCAAGGGCCGGGGGTTTGATCTGTTCACCTCGGGGTGTGGTCTTTTTCTTCGCCTTGGAACTGGCTTGCCATACCAAGAGGAAATCTGGGAAGTCATTGTTGGGGGAGGCCATGCATACTGTCCAAAACGCTAGTCTAAACAGGAACGGAGCCAAACTCTGCTCGGATCTTGCGGGTTAAAAGAGGTTGGGCGAAGCTGTCAAGGTCTTTGTTTCGACCAGGTCCAAAGCTTGAACATCTCGAGTACATTGCCTTTCTGGATCAAGGGATAGGAAGTGAGGACACGTCAAGCATGGGCAAACCCTTCGCCCCTTGGGATCACAGCTCCCACGCCATGCCTCGCAAAGAATTTGCGGCACATGCGGACTGGCGTTTCTCATGGCTCCAGGGAGCGAGGTCTATGAAACCTTGGCCAAGCAGCGCATGAAACCATG
Organism: Effrenium voratum; assembly: GCA_963377175.1. Lineage (NCBI taxonomy): Eukaryota > Dinophyceae > Suessiales > Symbiodiniaceae > Effrenium > Effrenium voratum. Next base: position 175,584 of record CAUJNA010003293.1, on the reverse strand, counting down.
ACAGTGGGCAACGGGCCTTTGATCATAGGTGACACAGTTCTCCTTGGGCCAACAGGATGGCGAGTGACAAAACATGGGTTGGAATTGTGTCATCTACTTTCACCCCGTACAGGACAAAGCCCCCGGACCGCAGCGTGGTGCGTACAAGGTTTAAGTCCCCTAGTTTTGAAAGCTCAAACCTTTGCTTGGTTTACAGCCAACACTCAACAATGACAACAAGCAAAGGAACCCGAGTCAAAACGTTTGGCATTGGAGAGGTGCACTTCACATCTCTCACCTAGTGATCAGCAGCACATCAAGTTTACTCACCAAGCCCACGCTTCATACTACACATGTGCTTGAAATCTGGAATCTTCCCCGAGACGGCACCAAACCCAAGACAAGCAGCTTTGCAACGTCCAGCGCCTTCAAAGCGTCATTGGAGCCGCCGAGCGCCTGTCAGAGACGGTTATGAAAGGCAATGTCTAAACCACTCAACGGGGGGTTTGACCTGATGTCGCCAGGGGCCACAACTCCACGAATCTGCGGGGGAAAAAATAGCGAAAACTAGGTCCTCCAGTAGAGAGGTTAGAATAAGGGTACCCCTTTTTCTGTAGTCTATTTTAGTAGGGGAACCCTCCCCAACAAAAGGGTAAAAGGGCACTACTGGGGGACCCAGAAAGAGCTTCTCAAGCTGCGAAACCCACTTCGGGACCGCGCCAGCTCAACGCGCCGGGCTGCTCTCGCCAGATCGGTCCTGAGCATTCCGGGAGACCTTCATCCCGTGCTCGTTCATGGCTGCCCAATTGGAATGGGTGTCGAAATAGGTGGTCGATCCCAATTTGGTGGTTGGTTCCTCGTTACACCAAGGTGAACCCATTCCATGGTCAACCCCGGCCTCTTCAATGGCTCATAGGTTTGGTCAAATCTCCAGGTGGGTTCAAGGGTTCATAAACCTAGGATTCCTTGACTGGCACGACCATGGAATATCCTATAAGCCACTGTCCTCCAGAGTGGTTTATTTACCATCCGGCCGAGCTTGGTCATCCGCACATTTAAAAACAACACATCTGCCTTGACATCATGCTGGCCGGCATGCAAACACCTAGTACGAACAATGAAAGTCAACCGCCTCGTTTGCAGGACAAGACATACAAAGCCTTCCTTGCACTTCGCTACATCTGCGCCTGTTGGAATCATTGGCATAGCTCAAACAACAGATTGCATCGAACCTCACCCATACCGCCTGGGTGTGTCTTTTTGAGGGTACCCGTTTTTAGGCCTGTTTCGATGAGAAACCAAAGGGGAGCCACTATTTCGGGGTCCCCTTATTTTGAGACCCAGTTTGCCAAGGATGATAAGCCCGGCGCCCATCCATGTCCATTCAGAATGCAGCTCAATCAGACATGCGGCCCGAACTGTAGAGCATCCCCCCAACTGAAATTGAACAGGAAGGAAGTACCTCGATGCATCTCACCTGGTGCCCATCAATATCCATAGGCCAAAGAGAAGCGATGCGCCGCTCGCGAAACTCCTGACATCACATGCAGCCGAGGCTCGCAATGTCCACCTGAGTTCATGTCTCACCACACCAAATCTCGCAACTCTTGGCACGGAGGAACAGGCACCTTCCCAAGACTCAGGTCAGAACCCAGATTCTGAGCAAAGGGCCGTGTTTCTGGATGAACAAGAATCCCTGTCTACAAAGACCTTGGTCATGTCAACACGGAATTGCTGAAACTGTCCAGCTCCTTGCTGATTATGGGATGTGGCGGGTCGTGCCCGAGCCGTTCCTTCCCAACCTTTGGTAGGGTAGCAACGATACAGATTTAGAGGACTAAAGGACGGTGGAAATAATAAGCAAGGAAAACACGATTCAACAAACACATAAATCTATATAATAGTCCAACACAATTAAGCGAACACATATATCTATTTATTCAAAAAAAGACAGTGGATAATGATTTCCAAGCAAAAGCCTGGCGCCATGGCAGCCGCGGGGCTGCCTCTTGGTCCGCCTGCTCTGCTCGCGTGGCCTCAGCCACCCCGTTGAGGCGTCGGTCAGAACTGGCGGTTTTGCCCTGGAGGTAAAGGGAGCCTGTTTGAGCACCTCAAGGTGACTTCTCAAGATGACTTGTTCTATCGGGATGCCAGATCTTTAAGCAAGCACCACTGACCCTGCAAAGGGGTGCTTCCACTTCCTGCAGGGTCTCTGGATAGGCCCTGCAACTACACATAATCCCGAAACTAAAACAACTGTTTGGATAGTGATGCAAAAGGAAACCAAAAAAAGACCAACCATTGTCAGGTGTTCAATTCCTAGTTGCAGGACCTGGGTATGGTTTGGTTGTGCGGATCCTTTGATGGGCATAGTCATTTAAGAGTTATGCCGCCGCGGGCCATGTTTGCGGGAGTTCCACCGAACATTCATTGCCACATGTGTCACAGTCAATACGTATTGTTACCATACTGAACACGAGAAAGCCATAGAGTCCCTTGTTTGCTCAGAGAGTCCCCGATGTCCTTACCAATAGACAAATAACAATTATTTGACCAAACTTCCCTGACCCTAAACCTCACCCAACATGCAAAAACGCCGGGTCAAAATACGGCTCCTTTTCAAACCCTAGTGCCGCCTTGTGCCAGGGATGCCAACAAGATCCCCTAATATTGCCAACCAGGTCGCCCAACCTCTGACTTCCCCTCTTGCTTTAACTCCATCTTGAAATGTTCCTCCCCAAAGCAAAAAAACGTCCCACGCCCCGCACGCCTCCCACGCTGTGCGGGGGCGCCCCCCCCAAAACGTCTGGGACCCCCTGCGTCCACGATGGCGCTGGCGCGCTCCGCCCAGACCCGCGCCGACTCCGCCATGGCGTAGGCGTGGTCCACCGCCGCCGCCAGCTTCCCTCGCCGATTTGGAGCGGGGACTCCGGAGAAAAAAATAAATATACAAAAAACGTGCGATCGGTGCGAAATCGGAATGAGAATCGGAAGGAACCCGGGCGTTGGTCCCCTAGGAAACCACAAGTCATGGGTTTTCCCGGGGTCGTTCCCACATTCCCTACTAAGCACCAGCAAGAAAAGAAGAGCCTAATGTTGACCACGGATTTTTGTCCAAACCCCTGGGTGACATGTGGGAATTCATGACTTCACTTTTGGAGGGGAAAACCCCCAGATTAAAAAACTGAGGTTGATTCATCTAGGGTCAACAGAAAGTTAGGCCCCGTGCATAGGCATATGTATGTTGTATGTATATATATATATATGTATATCATGTGTGTGTGTGTGTGCGCGTGCGCGCGATGGCCTCTCCAAGGTACTCCTGGAAACAATCTGGAATCCGCGCCCATGTTCGGCTCCAAAGACTTGGGCTGGCAATTGCAAAGCTCCATGGTTGTCCAATGTTTATTCAAGGGGCAAAGAAATATTTTGCAAAATGTTGACACATGTCCTCAATCACCTGAGCAACAATTCACCACATGTTCAGCTGAAAACAGGGCTCTCTGGGTCTGGGAGCGCAAGTTATGATGGATAACGATGTTGGTGGGCGCAACATGACGGGTCGCTGCTGCTGCAGGTGGTAGGATAGTGCAGATGGTGCCCACACGGGCAGGTCCATGTAGCCTGCATTTTGACGGTCCGATTCCCTGGGGGCAGTACAGTAGTCACCTGCATCCCCACAGCCTGGATCCCTGGGGTTTCAAAAACTGACTCCTGGGTGCGGGTTCCCTTGACACGGCTTCGAGGGGACATCCAATCAACCCCATACATTCCCAACAAAAAATCGCCAGCTACAAACATCTCCACGTTTTGGGCCGCCCTTCGCGGCGTTGGATTCGCGGCCGCCGTCTTCGCCTTCGGCGAGCTCGTCCGCCGACTCTTCCATCGCCTCGGGGGCTCGGAAGCTCGGGGTGTGAAACCCAAGCGGCCTCCATCCACAGCCGGAAGAATTTCTCCAGAGGGTGGACCCCTTTTTGGCCGGAAGTCAAAAGCAAACCAAAAAGAAACCAACCACTGTAGGGCCATGAACTTCTGGTAACATCCTGGTAAATTGCTCCATTTCACAAAAAGCGAAGAAGTCTGCAATCCCCTTGTGCCCGGTTTGAGCAGTTTTCTGGCTGGCGTCACCTTCCGTCGGATCGCTTCGTTTTTAGAGTAACGCCAACCGGTGGGATGCTCCTTGGAAAACAACTCCTTTGCTACTCAAAACCTTTAGGCTTTAGGACTGGTATAGGACTGGTCCACAAAGGCAACACCGTGTTGATTTTCACCCCAGGGCGCCAAATGTGAAAAGTTGCGATGTGCGCCTGTCAGCTGCACGTACCTCAACTTGCACTTTGGAGTACGCGCGACTAAAATATGACTTGCCGCTTGTCAATTCAGGGGAAGCTAGAAGGTGCAGCAAAAACCAATACAATGTAAGGCCGTCCTTTTTAACGGCAAGCCATATGCCTGGGATTGTTTTCCCGTAAGGGAGCCTCCAAAATCCTGTTTCTGTTTGGTGTCCCTAGGCTTCCTTTGGGTTTCCCTTGATGTCCTTTTCGCTTCCGTTGGGGTCTCCCCTTCACCACACAAGCCACAAGCTGCGACGTTTGGGAGGCCGAGGGGCGGCCAGCTGCTTCTCCCGGTCCACCTCCGCCTTCAACGCCGCCTGCTCGTTGGTCTGCTGCGCCTCCAGTTGCGCCTGAAGGGACAACCAACCGACGCCCCCGGACACTCACCGGTGGACACGTTTTTCCATGGATGACTTCGGCTCTGACCTTCATCCGACCCATGGACACGCTTCGTGGCAGTGGGAACATTGGAGTGCTCCTGCGGTTCAAGTGCGAAATTTGGGCGTGGACAAACAGACTAGTACTGTAGGGGCGCAAAAGCATTGGGCACCTCATGGCTCTCCCCAAACGCACAAGAGACTAGTCGTATGGGGCAAAAATGTGCATCCCCTCACAATAAGGGGATGAGAATTGGGTCCTCTACGTCCTTTGCCTTTGCACGTTCGAATAAGGTATCATGTCTGGAACAATCCGCTGTGACAAGATGGTTCGGGGCAGGATGCCTCTACATTCTGGCCCATTGTAGCCCTCTTCCGTTGCCAGGGTTGCTCAAAACCCCCAGTACAGACGCAGCTCGGAAGAGGCAGAAACGCTGTCCTAGAATAGGACACTTCAAAAACAGAGAACACTACCAGAACGGAAGTGTAAGGAGCTGCAGAAGCATCTTTGCAAGGCCTGCTCATGATTTCCAGAATCAGTATTGTTTGGGGCTCAGGCCCCGCTCTGCTTCTGGCTGGGCTCAGGCCCCAATCCCGCGGCCGAGGAAATCTTCTCGCACATTCCTTGACGCGCCCATGGGCGTGGGGAAGCCAGCCAGTTGTTGGCAAACGCCAAAGAATACAATCCCCGTGCAGTCGGCCAGCGCAACGCGCGGTGGCCCTCCCATTTTGGTTGTAGTCAGTTTTGGGGCCATTTTGGGCGTTGTCAGCCCGCCGCTCATTTTGGACGTAGTAGCTGAATCATCTTGGTCGCAGCTTTCACTCATGTTGGTCATAGTTGCAATATGTGGCCGAATCATGTTCACACAACACAACTCAACTCAACTCCATGAGCCAGGACCGAAACGAGGCACGAACTAGGACCAAAGCCACCCTGGGGCTGAGTACAAGGACCAAAACGACACCGCGTCCACACCCCGACCCTGGCCTGCTGCCCAAAATCACCTGGCAGGTGCATGCTGGATTGAAGACCCTGACAACGACAGAACAACTATCACGGCTGAAAGAAGCGGACGACCCCAACGACCCCAACGACCCCAACGACCCCAACGACCCCAACGAAACAACTGAGTGATCGCTTTGTCAAGAGGCAGGCCCTGCATCAAGAGGTGAACTGATACAAGGAGTAAATGTTCAGCAATTGGTTCATGGTTCCCTTTCAAAGGGACTCTCACAGCCTTCCAGGTGTTTCCAACATCCAATACTCAACAAAAGGGGGCACCCAACAGCCGTGTCAAACCTTGCAAACCTTCCTCGGACTCGTGTTGTTGTGTTGTGTGTTGCCTTAACTGAGGCATCTGGTCTTTCTCGGTTGATGAGGGACGGCCCTTAGCCGCAAGACAACATGGAGCAGGCCTTCAATTTCTTGGCCCAGGCCGCGCACTCCAGACCCCTCTCCCCCGCCTCCTTGGAACGATGCCGGCACGCCTGGCACCAGTCTTGCGGTTGTCAGGGGCCCCTGAAAGGGGGGGGGGAAGAGTGGACCTTATCCACCCAAGAACCCGTGGAGCCACCAAAGTGTTTTGTTGGCTTTCACGATGATGTTTTAAAGCTTTGCTACAGCACATGTGTATGTGTATGTATATATATGGTACCCCCCCCCCTAGTGCCTAGGTTGTGCTTGATTTCAGTCATTTTTCAGGTAATTTTGCATTTGTTGCCAAACTTGGGCACCAAGGAAGGAGGCTGTGCCACAATCCTACAATTAAGAATTCTGGACCCAAGATTGCTGGGAGACGTTCAATGTGACAATCTGGAATTCAAGATTCAATATGTCAATACAATCTTTTCTGGAATTCTGGAATATTGAATCTTGCTTGCATCCCCTAAAAAAACCTGGGATTCAAGATTCAAGATTCAAGATTGCAAAATATTTTTCTGGGAATCTTGAATCTTGAATCTTGAATCTCATATTGTTTTGAGAAAATCCGGGTTTGTCCCAATACTCTCGGTGTTCAATAAGATTCTCGGAAAAGCTTTCCGTGAAATATGTCAATCTCGAATCTTCCATCCAGTGGTAAAATACGTTCGAAGTCTTGGAACAACTTGATCATTTTCAGGGTTTGACCAGGATGGATGATTCTCAGGAAAGTTGTTGCTTGTGATCCACGATATCGAATCCTCAATCCAGTGGTAAAGCACTTTCAAGTGTGAGAAGAACTTGAATGTTAATTGGGTTTGGCCAGGACTGACAATTCTCAGGAAAGTGTTCTGTGTAATCATCAATCTTCGTTTTTTCCTATCCAGTGGTAAGATACTTTTAAGTGCTTCGCGATCCAGTGGAAACACTTTCAAGTTATTAGTTAGACAAACCGTCAAGTGCTTTTGGTGAGCGGTTTGCTTCATGTTTGCTATGAAGCATGTTGACCCTTTTCCAGGAGGTAAACAAAGGTAGATGTAATGCTCAAGAACTCTGCATTTTCCAGTATTTTTATTTTACAGTATTTTATGAAGAGGCGCAGGATCATTCTGGGTACTATATATATATATACATATATATATATATGTGTATGTATGTATGTATGTATGAATGAATGAATGAATGAATGAATGAATGAATGAATGAATGAATGAATGATTGAACGAATGAATGAATGAATGAATGAATGAATGAATGAATGAATCAATCAATCAATGAATGAATGAATGTATGCATGCATGCATGCATGCATGCATGTGTGTGTATGTATGTATGTATGTATGTCTGTATGTATGTATGTATGTATGTATCTGTATGTATGTATCTGTATGTATGTATCTGTATGTATGTATGTATGTATGTATGTATGTGTGTGTGTGTGTATGTATGTATGTATGTATGTATGTCTGTCTGTCTGTCTGTATGTTATATATATACACACAGGTATGTGTGTTCACACATCGTCACTCCCCCCCCCCCCGCCTCTTGAACTACCTCTCCACATTTGCTCATCTACTACCTCCGCCTTTTGAGATAGAATGAGTTTGTTTTCCTGCGCAAATAGAACTTTAAATGCAACTGATTCAGCTAGAATCCCTGTTTTGAAATAGTTTTAGAATTTGAACCTCTCTTCCCTTGAAATGTCCTTTTAAAACACCGTCTAACAAGTTTAACTTCGGACCTTTCTTATGCTGCAAAAGGGCCAGGATATAAACAACACAAATCGTATTTCGAATTTCCTTGTAGAAGTCCCTTAAATGCTTAGTCATATTTAATATGAACTAAATTTGAGAAGTAGTCTCTATTTTGTTGTTATTATGAAAAGCTAATTGAGTTGTGTTCGTATTAGATTATATCTAGCACTTGGATTATATTTGGGAATAAACTCCTAACTTCTTTTGTTGAAGATTTCTTGGAGTTTGCACGAAACTGTACTTATATTCTCACGTAGCTCCTATTTGGAAAGGATTTGCTTATATAAGCTGTAGTTGAGCAATGTTGAGCATAAACACATGTTTGAAACTATATCCTAAGCAAAGTATATTCAAAATTCCAATTCTAGTTGAAGGAAAATCCTATTTGGAAAGGGTATCATATTGGGACATTTCGAATCTTGCCATGATGGACTGCAAGCCCATTCGTGCTGAAATCAAGCAAAACCTAGGCACCGGGAAGGGGGGGCGTAGCATATATATATATATGCGAAAGGGTTTGAAACAGAGTTTCGGGATGGATAAAACAGGCCCTAACCCACCAACAAGAAGAGACCACCTTATCCCCCCGGTCCCAAGGGCAAAGCAGTTGCCCCCGGCCGGCACTAACACGAACCAAAAGGGGTGCCTCGTTGTAACAAGAAGGAACCAAGCAGAAGCGCAGCACAGCGCAAAGCAGGCAAGCAAACCAGCAGCAAGCAGCACCAAGCGAGCAAAGCGAGCAATAGCAGAGCACCCCAAACAATAGCCCGACCCACCTCCAGGAGAAAGACCACCGCCCCAGACACGACGGCCGCGATGCCACGCGGCCGGCGCGCGGATGCGTGGCGGACGATGAATGCCGGATGCAAAACTTGAGCCAAATGCCGCGTTGGGCATTGGCATGAAATTAAACATGTTGCGATAAAAGTAAATGCCCCCAAAAACACCCCCCTCGACTGTACAAAGAGAAGGAGTGAATTTGGAAAGGCGCATTGGCCATGTTGAAGTTGAATTGCAATAAACAAGAAAAACAAAGACGATTAGGCTACCAGGGTTCGCGACCCCATACCCGGGCACTCATTGGTGCCCGGATCCCGCCACCACCCCGAATTACGGGTATGGGGCGGATTCGCGCCGGTAGCCAAATCAAACAAGAGAAAGCAAAAAGAAACAGAAACAAGGATTCAACTCCATAATGGCAGGCATGAAGCTAAATAAAAGACATTTGCATTGCAACCACATCGAACCGATAGACTCAAGTGGATTTAATTTTGAATTATTGGGTTAGGCGCATTGGCCTGCTGGTTGAAACATGGTGCCTAGGCCAATGAACTTTGGTTGTAAATTGGCACCGTCTAGGCGCGCGATCATTCGAGGACAACCGCCATGGACGCCACCAGCAGCGATCCGCGGTCTAGGTCCGAGTAGGACATCACCAGCGGCGGTGCAGCACATTCGTGATCATCACGCCGGCACCTCGATGAGTTCCTTCACCAGCTGCATCAGCGGTTCAGGAAGGTGTTGATCACCAGCAGCCGTTGACACCGGCGAGGATGACTGCCTTGCAGTGACAAGACGTACCTGGCAGGGCAATGTGATCGGCGCGACTAGCGCACGATCACACGTGCAGTCGGAAAGAGGGAGGCCGCCGGCTAACGGGAAGAACTTCCCCTCCGATGCAGGAACGTAATGCTCCCAGATTTCCCTCAGCGGGAAGCACCGTACCTCGTCGAGCTCACGGACCTCCTTGGGGAAAAACTTGAAATCCACTTCGCTACCGGGCCTTGCCGGGTTGACCGAAGTTTCACGCGCCACTGACCCGGCGGGAGTTTCCGCTCCGATGGCCAGCACAGGGCGCGTAGCGCCGTGACGGAGCCATCCAACCTCCGATGAGTGAGGATTTACTTCAAGCATGGGACTCCAGATGTGAGTGGCCGGATTGGGTGCAAGCAGGCACCCTGACACGGCCGCTGTCCCATCCTCAACTGCCTCTTCTTTGAGAGCAATTGCCTCAACACGGACGCGGAACTGCTTAATCACGCGTTGGTGGGCAGGCCCCTTTCGGTGCGCTTAAACACCTCAGCAGCATTCCTGCCGAGAGGGCGGATTAAGAGGGACAACCGGGCGGTTACGCCAAGCCCAATGTGACTGACACATGAATAGAATCCCTCGAGGTTAACGGGTTTCACCGTTGTCCACACGCCCGTAGGCACATCGGCTGTCAAGAGACGGCAAGGTGACGTCCCGTGGGACGCTATGCACCGAACCCTCAAGCTGTAATACCAACCACGTAGAAAGGTGTATACGGACGATGCCGTTATAGCCGAACCCGTGTAAACGTTGTAAGGGAGAAGGAATGATAGTTACAACAGTAGTCCTGACAAATGCAGCGCAAGCGAAGTGTTTTCGCTCTCAATGCCGATCACGTATGTATGCAGTCACACATCAGATCTTGAACCTCAATTGTGTCTTGAGCCAAATGGCGATCAATGGAACTTGGGAAGCAACACCAACAAGGACCTCAGAACAGCTACCCAATTTCGGCACGGGGCCTAGAGGGTTTTAACATCCCCCATTTGGGTCGCATTGTTCATCATGCGGTCCAAACACCACAAAACGTTCCACTGGCCACGGCTTCAACTACGAAATCGTGTCGTGCATTCTTTTACTTGCTATCACTACACCGTTCATTCGCTGTGAAACATGCCGGGTTCGATTGTACGAAAAGTGAAACATTCATCCTCCAATCGAAGCACACATCCATATGCAGGTGTATATAATACACAATCGTCGCGTCATTTGACCACCAATGAACAATCCAGCTGCCGCATTTGCGCATCGCGCAGCTGTCATCCATAAATGGGTTGGCCGAAAAAAGTCCACCAGAGGCGCCTGCTCGCAATCGGTCTGCATAATTCCGGCAAAGAAACATCGGTGAGTAATCAATGCAAATCATAGCCATTCCAGATACCATGGACAATGCATAAATAATGAAAAGATATCATCTATAAGGTAATAGTTCCATCCATGAATATCCAGAGCGTCATAGTCATCGGAATATGTAACCATGTACACACCCAATCATCTTGGACACATGAATATAAATCATGACATAAGTCGTTCCACCGAAACAGTGTCGATGTGACGCAAGTAACAGATGGGGACTGACCCACATCGTACCGCAATCAGCATCTTCACGAAGCATACCTGTCCCCAATGGACAGCCTATGGGTACGTCGGCGGAACTCCTCGTCCAAGTTCTTCTGGGCTTCTCGTGCCCGGACACACTTCTTGTTGTAGTCCTCTGGCAACCAGTGCCCTTTCCGAAGGCACCAATCCAGCAGGGGTGTGTCGCATTTGTTCGGGTCGATGGCCGAGATGATGGCGCTCACGTTGACCGTGTAACCATTCTTGCCAAGGTTTAGGCCATCCCTCACGAATGATATATACTTACAGTTGAAAGCTAGTGCAAAACATCTGAAAATAATATCACCCACCGGGTGCACTCGGTCCTTGACCAGGAGCTTCATTTCTTCCTTGGTGACATCGAGGATTCTCGCTGCAATCCACAGCTTGTAGAATGTGTAAAGTCCCTCGCATTTGCACACCATCATACGAATATATTCGTCACGCTCCTCAACCGATCGGAAGGCTCTTGTCCGAACATTCTCCGATTGAGAAATCTTCGTTATTGTTGATGGCAAAAGTATACCTTCCTGATCATGCTCAGTGATGTTGGGGTACCTCTTGAAGTCATTGTGATAAGGGCAGCCCGGCTCTCCCTTCGAGTCCGGCATTCATCGTTCTCTCCTCACCACCTTCAAACATCCCCCACATCTTGGACAGCTGGAGTGCGATAAATCCTGCCATGTACTGAGCCTCACGCGGCTCGTCAAGGCAGATCGCCATCCGTTGGGAACTTATAATGTCCCGTGACGCCAGATCGGTGTCGCGGTAATGCCAACCGCTGTCTTCTTCTTCTGACGCATAGCCGGATGTATATCCTTGCGTGTCCATGTCGTCATCTTCTCCCGGAACTTCCTCCGCTTCGTCTTCATCCTCCTGTGCTGCCGCATCGTGGTTAGCTTCTTCCTGTGCACGCCTGGCATCTCCAGAGACTCCTCCTCGTCATCGGATTTGATGTGAATGTAGTATCTTCCGATGGAGATCAGTTGTGCCTCGCACTCCAGGCATAAGCAGAAGCAGGTGGGGATCGCGGTCGCACATGATGGACATATCCGGCACCTCAGTCCTTCCCATGTCTCGTCATTCAGGATGACGACTTTGCTGATTTCGTCCCGGACCTCGTTGACCTGTGCATTGAACTCTTCCATCTTGTTGATTCGATAGAGTTCGCAGGCACGATTAACCATGTCAACGATGTAGTGCAGATTATCGGCACCTGTCTCAGTCTCCGGCATCCTCTCGCTGATCTTTGCGACGTTCTGGAGGAACATCGCAGCCGACTCTTGGGAAGAGTTGACAAAGCCAGGGCAGATCTCGTTCTCCACACACTTCGAGTACGCCCTCTTGATGTCAGCGTACTCCAGGCGCTTCCCTCCGTTGCTTTTGCCAATCCAAATGGACTTGACCTCATAGAACGGGATCACGTCAAAGACCATGAAAGTCCCATTAGCCGCGACTCCAGCCCCATACCGCGCGAGGGTTGCACTGGGAATATAGATGATCGCAATCGGATCCCCTCTCCTCACGTTCCGTAGCGTTGTCTTCGTCGCCACGTTCATCTCATCCCATGGAGCAAACGCCCCGAAGTGCAGTGCTAGCCTGTTGCCGCCATCGATTCCGCCGGGGACTAACCCACAGCGTACGATGCTTGGCAGGTTTTCCACATACGTCACATGGAATGCTCCTCCGAGAGAATCACCCATTCTTGCGGAATACCTATTCGCCAGTGCGGATGAGCTCATGAATCCAAAATCACTGTGACCGGTTGTGACTCGGATGCACCAAGGTCTGTACCATCCATCGCATCTGTTGAACATCCTGTCGATGTCGTCCCGATCCACGCCAGCTTCGGTCATTTCCTCCCTGGCTGCCCTCGTGTCGTTCGGGTTCATGATGCTCGGAAACCTTGCTGCCAAAACCTGGAATCTCGATTTTCTGCTTCCGGATTCCTGCCACTTGATCACCTCCATGATGCCCATGTATCGTTTCGCTCTCGTGGTGTATGGTGGGAATATGTCGTTGTTCCGGTCGTCAATGACAGCATCAATGTCGACCCATCCACCCTCGTCGCACCTGAAAGCACTTCCTCGGCAATTGCCGATCTTGTGTCGAAGGACTCTGCATAGGTCGTGAGATAGCTGGTTTGCTTGGTCCCTTGTAGTAAATACCGAGCGATCATCACCAATCCTGCATAGTGGAGCACCGTCGAAAGGAGCAATGCAGAAGTTGACACTCTTGCCAAGTTGCATCACGTCCACTTGCTCAAGGATTGCACCTTTGGGAAAGTATTTGGGGTCAACGATGGACGCATACGCCCATGGCAAGTGCACATCACTCACATCGCCATACTTCGGGATGTAGCACGGGATGGTGTCGCATCCCATCTCAAGCGTCTTCTTGAATGTCCTGCTGTCCCCGCACGGGTTGTAGGTGAGGTCGACGCCACCACATTGTAGCTCTCCTCCCTCAGCCGTGTCAGCCATCTCCACCAAATTAATAGTGTAGCTGTACATCTCAATTGTTTCTTTCCCTGCTTGTCCCCCTTTCTTTCTTTCCTTGGACGTTGATGAGGACGGTTCCTCCGTATCCCCCATGTCTTCATCAGATGAAACAGGGTCACTGCTGAGTAGCTCACGGAGCACCTTCATCGCCTTCTCATTTCCAGCAGCCTCCTCAATGTCCTTGCAGTCGCCGTCGTGGGCCAGGTTCGCGCACTTCTTACAGATCCCCATATCTCCCATGCACTTCTCCATTGACTCCAGGAATCCTAGTGCCGCTCTCCGCCCGTCGATCACTCGCTGCTTCTTGTCTTCCTTCTCAGTATTGGTTTGAGAACTTCGACTCGGGTCTGGTGCTTGACCAAGACCCTCATCTTCGCCCTCCGTGGCCTTTCTCTTGGAACCTTGTGCAGAGGGCTCGGTGATCAGGGATCGTGGATGTCTGGGCTTGACCTTGTTCATGATGTCAAGCACCTCCTTCGTGGGCACGCCGAGCTGTGCGGACGGTCTGTTCCGCTTTCTGTTCTGGCCCGTCGTGTGGGTCACGTTCCCAGCGAGGTGTCGCACTATTGACTGCTCGAACTCCCTCTTGATCTTCCATGCATCCTTCCACAGTGGCAGTTCGTGCTGGAAGTACGACATCACCTCAAAGAATCCCAACACCATCTCGACGACGTCTCCCAAGGATTCCTCGTTCGTGGTTTGTCCCAGGAGTTCATACATCGTTCCTTGGTCGAGCACACTCTTGATCCAGGACGAATATGCCACATTGCCAAGATCCTTGCCTATCAAGAAGATGGACATCCTCTCCTCGACTCCCTCGGAATTCTTGCACACGATCACATCCCGGGATGCGCACAATTGCTTCCCGTGACCGTTGTTGTAGAACTGCGCTGCTTGATCCACAGTCATGCTCACGAATCCCACGTGAGAAAGCTCCTTCTTCAGCCTTGAATACACGAGCTCCCGTATGATCGTGATCATGGCCTGGATATTGTTGACGTCCACCATGAGGTTTTGAAGGTCGGGGATTGCCACCACGCATTCCGCGAAGAGGCGCGTGTACATTTTCTTCCCCTCGATAGACATTGCAATACCGTTCGTGTCCGCGTTCCAGTTCGCGCAACAGTTCACGCAAGAAGAGGGATTGTACTTCGAATTCGGTCCGAGCACCTTCGACTTGCTCATCTGCATCTCTTTAGCGCAAAGTTCGCAGATAAACTTGCTGAGCTCCGTGACCGTATACCATCGAAGACGTTGATCACCGACATCGGCTTTCCCAAAAGCATCCTGCTCGCCGTGTCCTTCATCTTGCTGCTCTTGTTTCCTCTTCGACTGTGCAGTGAAGGTCGGCTTGTACTCGAATTTCACCTTCGATTCCTCCATGTTCTTCGGGATGTTGAATCGAAGGTCGGGCTCGTTTATGCACGTCCCCTCCAGCTCACACACAAACGCGTTGCTTGGTGCGACCGCATCGATGGATTTCTCAATCAGCAGTCGCTTCAGGAGGAAGTGTTGCAAGTTCGAGCTCCCAGGGATCTTGTAGTTCTTTCCTGTGAGCGCATGGACCACGCGCCACAGGCGATCGTTCTCGGTCACCAGCGCGCCTGCCGCCTTGCAGATCTCGCTAACCTTGTTGGCGATCGTCCCCAAGTCCCCTCTTCCACCATGGAAAGCAACATCGCGATTCACGCACACCACGACCAGGCCCTTGCATGTGTTGACGAGGTCAGATATCGCCTTCTGCAGGGAGTCGATGATGGGGTTGGCGGTCACCTGCCATCCGCATCCTCTCATGCACACCCAATCATATAGCGACATCCAGATGTGCACCGACATTGGTGAGTCATCCATGTCTCGCCTCCGCCGTTCAGCGATGAGCTTATCCAGCTTCTGCAATCGGGAGATGATATTCAACGTGTCGTTGGGTGAGGAGACTTGCTCACTCGACCCATAGTATGATCTCTCCTCGATGTTTGTCCATCCCTGTTCGTTGACCATCATCTGGAAGGTCTTCGTGCTCCCTTTCGAGTTGACGGCCCTCAGGGGCCAATCCAGGACCAAGAAGCTCTTCTTGTGGATCATCATGTCGCGAATCGTCGCCTCGCCAATGGGGCTCCTCTTCTGCCTATTGATAATCCGGTTCAACTGTCCAGGTGCGTTGTCCGGGTTCTTCTCCGCCTGAATCAACGCGTTGATGGCTTTGGCGCCCGGAAGGCGTCCAGTAATCAAGCATCCTGTTTGGGCACACAAGAAAGCATACAGCTGTAGCCATGCCGCATTTCCCTTCCCAACATAGGAAAGAATGATCTTCTCCGCGCTGGTCTTCTCCTCGAAGTGCAATAGCGAAGAGGTCAGGCATCTCAGCATACACTCCCAATATGTTGCGTTCTTGCCTTCTGCAAGACACGGCCCAAATACAGTTTGTATGATTGGGTACCCCGTATTGTTGTCTATGTTGAATTTCACATTGACAGTCGCTCCGCCCAAAGTGGTACCCCCTTCGAATGAAGTGTAGGTATCGTGTCCAGCAGTTGGGTTGATAATTACCCATCTGTCGTCGTCACCGCCAGAGTTCATTCGGAAAATGGAGTCGATGATCTCGTTGTCGATCTTGACAGCATCGCTGGCTTGCGACCCCCCACTTGGAGCTCCCGGCTGGGGGACTGACCCACCAGCGGTTTGACTCCTTTGCCCGGAGCTTGATGCCGACTTCTGCTGTCGCTCCGTCTTCCGTGGCGGCTCCGTCTTCGATGAGCCCATCACCCACCATGTCGGCTCTTCCCCAACCACGAAATCCTCGGGGTACTTCTCCAGTTCCCTCTCGATTTCATGAATCGTGCAGTATTTATTCTGGAAGAATTCGATCATGACGTCCTTCTCGGCCTTCTTCTCGATCTCCTTCATCCAGCTTACCCACTTGCGCCGATCTTGGTTCTCAGCGGCCCTGTCAGCCGCGTGCGGTGCCAAACTGATGGAGTTGATGTTCATCGCAGGCAGCTTCGACTCATAGATCATATCGATGCACCATAGGAAATCCCTGGCGTACTCAATCTCCCGGTAGAGATCGTTCAGCTCCCTTTTGTCTGGACGGAAATAAGCTGTATACGACTGATCTTTGGAGTCCTTCTCACCGAGCAATGGCTGCAATCTCCTCATGATGAACGATACGCACATGAGCGAATTGACCGCCCCGATGCACGCATCAGAGATGTCACTGGGGGTTGACCCACAGATCATCCAGCGCAATAGGTTGTTCTGGCTGGCATTCTCATCCCTCCTCAGTGCATATGCGAGGTTCTTCATCGATGCCTGCAGCTCATTCTGGTAGACCAACCCAAGGTCCCAATTCTTCTGGTAGTCGTCCTTGGAACCACGACCGTAGGAGTCGATCTTGGGAGCCTTGATCACGCTCAACGTGAACACTTTCCCCCAGTTTCGATCTCTGTACTTGCAATTCTCCGATCGTGCCTCTCAAACTCTGCAGTCGTCTGGAACTCCTCGGAGCTCCTCCACCTTCTCGATGACGATGCCCTAGATGACTCGTCGCTGATGAATTCTTTGTACACCTCCCCAACCGGGGTGTCCTGGTGGAACGCAGCTTTGAACGACCGTTCATCGTTGTCCTCGGCCACGCCTAGTGCGAGATCCCAGATGTTCGCGATTGATCTCAACATATCCGCCCCTTCCATGCAGTACTTGGTTACGTTGAGCAACTCGGGGTTCTTCGCCAGCATCGTTGCCTCACCGCAAAGTTGGTTCAGCGCCGACACGATCTTCTTTCCCTTGCTGCAGAATTCCCTCCATCCAAGCATACATTCGTCGGCAGAAAGCTGTCCGAAAACTTTGCTGATGAACTCTAAGGCAACCCTCATAGACTGCCCTTCACCTTTCATCATCCCGCGGCCCTTGGCAGAGTAGTACGCAGAGTATGCATAAATAGCGGGGACGCCTATGTCCTCGATCCACTTCACGCACATACCCAGGTCGCTGCTCATCTCCATCCTCTTGGGTATCCTCTTGCCTTCCTCGATGGCGTTCTTCACCAAATTTCCCAAGAAGATTGCTGCTTGCCTAGATTTCCCAACAGGCACACAGAAGAACTCATTTGCATTGACGACATTCGGATTGGCAGTCATCTTGATGATATTCTCCAGACCCAGGAAAATCCAAAATAGGCAGCTGTAAATGAAGCCACGGAATTGTCCCAATGCGATCCCAGCTTCAGATTGAGGTGACGAACTCGTCCAGCTCCTCCTTGAAGCTTGGGGTTCGGGACTGACCCAGCTCCCCGTATGCACCAGAGGTTCGGGACTGACCCAGCACCTCGGTTGTGCAGTTGGGGTGGTGCAGATTTCGCTCGCAGTAGCTTGGTGCTTCCGCGATCTCCTTCGCGTAATGCAAGCAAGAGCGAGTTTCAACGGTGCCGGTTTGAGGCACCTTGCTCGAGCACGAAAACGGCGAAGGATCACACCCACAATTATAGACGTGTACAACTGGGTTTCTTTGGTTTCACGACCAGCACAAGGTCCATGCTCATGGTTTCCATTGCATTTCTTAGACAACGAGCCACCAAGTTCAAAGTTCCATGATACAACTCTCCATGGTTTCTTGATTGGCATGGGTTTCTTTGCATATCTTTGTTTCAAGCCATAGCGACACCCATCAAACTCGTGACTAGTCCCATCATGCACGACCTCATGCAGTCTCTCATCTTTCCAATAATCACAACTTCCAGGCAACTCAAACAAAATCGCAGCTCGTTTTGTCATGGCATGCCGTTTAATTTCAACGAACCGTTCAAATAATCTCCAAAATTCTCTTTGTTTGGCCTCGATTTTCTCTGCGGTGTCAATGCCGCGAGTCTTGTTGAGGCGTGCCCATGATGATCCCCCCGTGCAAGGCCCGGCGAAGAACAACAAATCGGAAGGTTTGGTAAGCACATGTCTGGCGATTCTCCCCCCGTACTCGCTCAGTAAGTCATCAACCAGAGTTATGGTGACAACCTGCGGCCCGTCATGGCGGGCAAGAGCAGTGAACCAGTTACGTGGTTCGGAACATGCCATCAGCACGATGGGCCGAGCCAAGTCAACACTGTAAAGAGTGACGACTGTGCGAGTTCTCATACCAGGAAGCGAGACATGAACAGGAGCGCGAAGCACACCACCGTCATGTTTGACCATCGCGAGTTCAATACCCGGCGCTAACTGTGGCTTGTGCTTCACCGCAATGCGATACGGAACAAAACAACGACCAGGGACAAGCTGCTCGTGATTGATATGCAGACAACGCATGAGCAATTTCAATCGGAGCAACGTTTCCAAAGCAAGGTCGTTAACACACTTCAACTCTATGCGCTCGTTCGACAGTTCTTCAACAAATGCGGCCAGCACGGACTGCATGTCAACATCCCCGGACCCGACGTGAATTGGTCGTGGTCGTGGAGACCGTTCCCGCGCCGGTGCAGCGACCGGTACGGGATGAAACTGCCAAACTGCGCGTTCAACCCAACCATCAATTCGCACACATTGTAGCCCCGGGTCAACTCTATCCTCAACTTTGAGCCATGACCCATTCTTCAGAAACCAAGTGGAACGAAGCCACTTGCTCCCAAACGGTGTCATAACCGCGAGTGGAGGTTTCACACGCATCAATCTGGGTCCCTTGGCAACAACAACCGGATCATGTCCTTCATGCTCATGCAATCCCTCTTTAGATGTTAATCCAGACCACCATAGGTCCGGGGGCATGATCGGTATGTGTGTGTACGGAAATGTTGGAACTCCGTCAACTGTCCCCGAAGCGGTCTGCATGGTCCCCTTTATGGGATCACACGTGGGTGTGAGCGCCTTGAGGGTATCCGGGTCAGACAGCAAGCTCGGGTCAAGTAGACCAATCTGCAAACATGCATGTTTCCATTTGCGCCCATCATTGAACGCCTTGGTGTAAATATCGGCCGCCATCCTGTCGGTGACCTCATACGCCAAGTACATGTAATCACGTGTGAACATCTCATGCATCCACGAAATGCTAACACCATGGCTTCTCTCAAGGTGGCGCATCGTGGGGTTCCTCCCCGATCGCACGACACCGATCATAGCCTTATTATCGTCATAGAACACAAAGTTCGGTGACTTCTTGAGAATCCGCTCTACCAGCTTGAGAGCGGGCATACCCATCGATCTCATGGCAACATCGGCCGCAACAATCTCGGCCTCGGGAGTGGAGTGACTCACACAACCCTGTCTTTTAGAGCTGCCAGACAACGGAAACCGGGTATTAGGCCCTTGTATATTCAAGTGTCCACCGGAGGTGGAACGCAGCGAGTCAATGCATCCCGCAAAGTCAGCGTCCGCATACAAGGCCAAGTGCACATCGTCCATAGGGTCTCCAACCCAACCGACCATGCGCCAATGTTTGGTATGATGCACATAGCACATCAAGTGATGCAAACCCCGATCATCGGAGTCAGTCCACCTATGCACGTTCCGTGCTAGGCGATTCACTTGCCGCAACAAATCGAAGCGAGCAATCCGCGCACCGTACAGCAACTTCATTAGTACGCTAGCGGCATGCGGAGCAAGGTGTCCACGCACGGGCTCCTTCATGGCCAACTCAGGAGTCCCTCCCCGTTGGTCCGGCACTGTGGCAGAACCGTCGGTGGGCACAAGATTGTTACACCAATTGCACACGACTGACGGCCCCTCTCTGGCAGGCTTCCGTGAGACGTGATTCTTTGTTTCTTCATGCAACTCAGGGGTGACAACCTTATTCAACTTCACGTCGCCCGCCACTTCAAGATAGCGGTCGACACAGGAACGTAGGAACTGTTCCATGTCATAGGTCACCGTTGTTACTCGGTGTCCGTTCCCGAGAGTGACGTTTCCCTTGCTTTGATTGCAACCAAGGTACATGTCAAGTCCAGTCTCGGGCTCAATCTTCAAACGTGTACGCAACATGCTCCACCCTTGGGCAAGGTTCTTCTGCGGCCCTGCCATTTTGAAGTCGTCGACATACACAACCAGAACAAGCTGGAGCTTTTCGTGAATGTACACTGAAGGCCATTCTTCGCCGATGGGCTCAAAACCAACGGCACGCACCGACTCATCGCAGTGCTGCTCCCAAAATGTTCCCGCATCTGGGTGTCCGTACAGCGCCTTCCTCAACGGGACGACTGGTCTTCTGTACTTATCCCATTTGCATTCACTTGGCACGGCCTCCGGTGGCAATTCAATCCAACACGGCGTGCCTCTCAAGGTGGCCTGTATATACGCCTGAACAGCGTCGGCCATCTGCACATCCCAGCCATCATGACAACCCAGAAAATCCGCCCAACGCGAGGCTTCAAATGAAGCAGGGGAGTTCCCCAAATCTTGAAACATCGCAGCCTCAAAGCTTTGGTTCTTCACTTGGTTCCCCAGCAACACGCCTCTACCCTTGAACTTCCTCTTAGGATCACCAACAGGCAACTGTGAGTGCTTTTCAACGCAAATTCCATGTGCGCGAGCCATGTGTATTTCCTCCCCCTTCGCTTTTGCTTCTCTGGCTACAGCGTCATATTCACGCACCGCGCCAAGATCGAAGACCCCCTGGTCGATTAATCCCGACCACTCTTTCTTCATTGATGCCAATGCATCAGGGTTGGTCAACATCTCTTTCCGGCCTACCGGCCTGGATACTAAAGCGTCGAAGAATCGTACAACTTTCACAGCCTTCTCTCTGTGCTGTATTCGCTCAGAAGTCACGCACGGCATCGATGGGTACTTTTTGGCTTCACCGTCCTCGCCTATCGCAGGCATTGCGAGTGGCACTTTTCCAGAAACTATCTCAGCAGACTCCTCCCATTCATACCAGGTGAGGTCCGTCGATTCGTCGACCGATGGATCCGTCCCCGATGCTGTCTCAGCTTCGTCTTTATGACTCTCCATGACTGATGCAACCGCCTTCGTCCAGTTTGGAGTCGACTTTGATCGCTCCTCAGACTTGAACTTCCAGGCATAAATTACCACCAGACACTCAAATTCTTTCTCAAGCTGAACGTTTCGTCTCATGACGTCTTGGGACTGTTTGGAATCCATGAGAACAACCACCCCGTCGACAGGATTAACAACAATCCTGACCCATTCAAGCTCAGCCAAGTGCTTCCCATCCATTGGGTTCTTGATCTTTGATATGTTCTTCCGCAATCCCCAATTGTACTGCCATTCTACTCCACCCCAGCGGTTCCGAAGCATCGCTCGAATTCTCTTACCACCGGGCATCTGTAATGTCCGTGCCTCTGCCGGCGCGGAAATATCAGACTCTTTACTCTTGGGATCTTCCTCTTTCCTTTTGCCACCGCCCTTCACTTCGGCCTTCTCTTCCTTGGTGTAATATTTACTCATCATCTTCCATTCTTCAGGAGTGAACTCTGGAGGTCTCGATGTCTTCATTAGCCTGAATCCGTCCTTCCCGACAGGATACGGTCTCCCGGCCTTGTCGATCTTAACCTCCTTGCCATCGTCGTTGACGTACGTGATACCATCCCCGGGTAGCCCAACTGACACGTGTGGAAGGTCGGACTTCGCAACCTTTTCATCGCCCTTAGGGTGTCCATCTCCTTTCCCTTTTGAGGAGCTCGGTCTAGCATCTTCTTCTCCTGCATGATCCCCCCGATCTCCGGCGATTACTTCCGGGCCATCGTCGAGCAGTAGACCAGCGATCTGATCGACTTCATCGTCAAGCAGTCGCTTCTCGTCACTCTGCAGCAATTCAGGCTCGTAGTCCTCATCCTCGATCAGGCGGTCACGTGCATCCAGACCGATTGCATCGATAGACATCTCTATTCCTTCCAAAGTCTCGTTGGCAACCTTGTACTTCTGTTGTATTGGGAACGCCAGAGGAGATTTCAGGATCATCCTCTCCGTCTGATGTGGCATTCTCAACCGAGGCGGAACCTTTGCCTTCTTGATGTTCAGCTCTGCACCCGCAAATGCAGTAAGTGCCCAAGCACGATACTTGTTTGCCCAATGCATACCGGTGCTCAACACATATCCAGCAAATATACCAGTTTCCCCTCTCGGCTCGAACTTCTCCCTCTTTCCCCCTCGTGCTTCGCTCGGCTTGAAGTCCACTAGCGCACCAAAAGGTATCTTCTCGCCCTTGAACTCCTCGCCATGCAGCCTCATCCATGCACTCGATCCGTTCACCTCTTCGATGTTCATGAGATGGCACAGAGTGGTGATGGCCTGCACCCAATAACACGTGGGTAGACCGGCATGTACTAGACAAGCCGAAGTCTGGTCAATGATGAATTGATTTGTTCTTTCAGCAAGGGAATTGTTCTGCGGCCGTCCAGGCAGCGATAGGTCGTGGTTCAGCTTCAGCTCCACGCACGCATTGATCAGTTCCGGGCCGTCATCTGAATATACCTGCTTGATTTTCCTCCTCCCGCAGAAGTGCTTGATAGCCCTGACGACTGAGTCAGTGTCTCTTCTCGCAGTGGGATAAGCCATGATAATTCCGGTATATATGTCCCGGATGATAAGCGCATACCTGCCTTCCACTTCATGATCTCCTGATGCCGTCACAAAGTCGAACGTCACCAGGTCACCGAACGTCTTCACTTCTCTTTTGAATGCTCCCGTTCGTGATCTGAAGTGTCTCATCTTTGCCTTGACGCATGATTCGCAGAAGGGATTTCGGTATCTGTGTGTAAGCAAATGAGCTATGGAGTTGGCGTCCTTCTTGAGGACTCCCACTTTCCTCTTTATTGATGATCCTTCGTACACGTCTACTTCGATTCCGGCATCTGGATCATCTTCATCAACCTCTTCCTCGTGAGCTTCGGCATCACCATGTCGATGCGGGACTGACCCAACATCTACAGGTATTTCCTCAGCCACGGGAGGCGGACGTACCGGACCGGCTCCTCCGGGTGGCCCGAAGTCGAATGCCCCGTCGTGGTGTTCGCCCTCGGCCTCTGCGGACTCACCGACAGCGGCGGGTGTGACGTCGTTCTCATCGTCACCTCCCTGATCTGCCTCGTCGTTCGTTACCATCGCCAATACTTCCGAAAAGTGCTCCTTGAGGTCGTCTATCGTAGGGCGATGCCTGTTACTCCGAAGTTTACCATCACTCACTAGGTACGGGATGTCGTCCTTGACCTGCAAGTGCACGAATCCCTGCTTTGGCGTAACCATGAAAGGTAGTTTACCAGGCATCCAGTGAAATGCATAACCCATCTTCATGCATCTCCTCCCCACTGACAATACCGTGGGTGTCTCATCCAATACATGCGGCTCGACAGTCTCGTCCAACTCGTCCACGACTATCTTGGCCACATCAGATGTGGAAGTGGAACCATTCGCGGTCTGGAACACGACTCGTCGTCATCTTTCACGATGTCGACACCCAGGCTCTTCGCCTTGGCTCTTCCAATGAGATCATGACCACATCCGGTGTCCATCAACCATTTCACCCGTTTGCTGATGCACGTTGACATGGCGAAAACGTTCTTCGGCATACCATGCAGCTTCTTCCAGTCGACAGCCGATTCCTTGATCTCGTCCTTGTTCCGATCATACTCGAACATTATGCTGCTCTCCTTGGTCACCGGGAAGTAGTGCTTCTTATATATATCATCCACTACTTCTCTCAGTATCTTCGCACGTATCAATGATCGTTGGACTTGATAGGCTGATAATTCACGATGATCACTGCTTTTGAACTTCTTCTCGTCGACGTACACGTACTGATAAGGCTCATTCTCATTGTCCTCATAACCGTAACATTCCCCTTTTCGTTCCCATTGCCTTCTCTCGTCTTCGAGGTAGGTGATCTCCCCATTCTCGTCGACGTCGAGCACTTCCTTGAACCACACCATTTTCGCGGGGATCTCGGACTCGCCAGACCATCTCGATGATTCGCTCATCGCGTCGTCATCGTGCTCGTGGTAGACAGTCTCGGCTTCGTCCGGTTCGACCTGATCAACGTCCTTCTTGAAGCTTACCTTCCCTGCAGGAGCCGATTGCTTCAGGACAATCGCGGGCATTGCGATGGCCCTCCTTGCAATGGCTGGCGCTGCGGCTTTGGCGGCAGCCTTCGACTTGGCTTGCGCCTTGTCATTTGACGTTGCTGGAGCTGAATTGTTATTGATGAGCTCATGCCTGTACTTACAAGCGCTTCCCCTATCGCACTTCCCCTTCTGAAACGCGAAGCATGCTCCATCATCCCTCTTTGGTGACGATGATCTGGACTTGGATTTGCCCTTTCCGTTCCCCTTGGACATGCTCTCCAACTTATGCTCCGTCTTCTTGCTGTGGGAAAAAGTGCATTCATTCCCTTTCACGCACCCCTTCGCCGATTTGAAGTGGTACCAGCAGGGGTTATCCTTGCTTCCGCCCGGACTCTTGCCTCTGTCGCTGGCACCTTCGGACTTGCCGTTCTTGCCAGCGTGGCCCTTTGCCTTGGCTTTTGGGAGCACAGGAGCGGCATCAGGTCCACCGGGTTTCCCCTTTCTGCCCTTGCCACCCTGGTTCTCCTGTTTGCCAGTTGCTGGAGCCGCATCCTTCCCGCCTGATTTCATCATCGACTTGACCGATTTCTCCTTCATGTCGAGCATCAGGTCTTCCCGATCTGCCTTGATCTGATAGTCGATCAACGCCAATAAAAATTCATACGTCTTCTGAGGATGCTTGTCCGGTAGTCTATGGTAGGCATTGAGGCCGAACTCCATCTTCTTGCTCCCTTTGATCTTCCTGTAAAGGATGTCCCTGAGAGCCAGCTTACTGGGTCTGTCCTCGCTCCTCATCTTCAGCAGCAAATCATACCATTTGTTCCTGAACATGACCAAGTTCTTGTCGCCAGGAAAGACAAGGTTGAATAAATGCTCGATGTGGTAGACAAGATCCGTTCTATCGGAAGTTCTGAATGATTGCATAACTAATGCCACCAACTCTCGTCCCTTCACGATCACCCCTTGTTGATGTCGTAGTTCAGAGTGTCGTGTAGCATCGAGGTACACGTCCTTGGCTTCGTCAGGTGCTTGTTTCAGCATGTTCTGCATGCCCATGGCCATCTTAATATCTATCGTAGCAAATCTGTCGCCACCTGAATCGCTAAGCAAATCCAGGTCTGGGTTCAACCCAAGAGCCTGTTCCAGCCATTTCGTCCATGCGTCGGTATCTGGGTCTGCACATGCGCTCAGAACATTCATCAGCAGTTGCATCTTCCAGGTGTCAAGTTGATGGATCTTTGGCCAGGCCGGAAAAGATACTCTCTCGGCCTCTTTCCTCGAGATTCTCGGTCGATCATTCTTGATCTCTCGGTTATCTCTCGATCTCCTTCGTCTCCTCCGTGTCCGATCGTCTTCTTCCTCTTCCTCTTCCTCGTCTTCCTCATCTCCTTCGTCGTCGTCATCCTCATCCTCATCATCGGGTGGATCATCCGGAGGTCCTCCTCCGCCACCAGCGAGGCTCAACTGACGTCGACCCGCTCCCTGCCCATTTCCATTGGGCGGGAATCCACCGTAATCCAATGGGGGCGTAGCAAATCCAGGTCTGGGTTCAACCCAAGAGCCTGTTCCAGCCATTTCGTCCATGCGTCGGTATCTGGGTCTGCACATGCGCTCAGAACATTCATCAGCAGTTGCATCTTCCAGGTGTCAAGTTGATGGATCTTTGGCCAGGCCGGAATAGATACTCTCTCGGCCTCTTTCCTCGAGATTCTCGGTCGATCATTCTTGATCTCTCGGTTATCTCTCGATCTCCTTCGTCTCCTCCGTGTCCGATCGTCTTCTTCCTCTTCTTCTTCCTCGTCTTCCTCATCTCCTTCGTCGTCGTCAGCCTCATCCTCATCATCGGGTGGATCATCCGGAGGTCCTCCTCCGCCACCAGCGAGGCTCAACTGACGTCGACCCGCTCCCTGCCCATTCCCATTGGGCGGGAATCCACCGTAATCCAATGGGGGCGTAGTACCGTTGTTTCCCCCCCCATCACCACCACCAGTCGTAGTAGTGGATTGTGGG
>CAUJNA010003293.1:37977-148930 GCA_963377175.1 Effrenium voratum | reverse complement strand
CGCACCGCGCCAAGATCGAAGACCCCCTGGTCGATTAATCCCGACCACTCTTTCTTCATTGATGCCAATGCATCAGGGTTGGTCAACATCTCTTTCTGGCCTACCGGCCTGGATACTAAAGCGTCGAAGAATCGTACAACTTTCACAGCTTTCTCTCTGTGCTGTATTCGCTCAGAAGTCACGCACGGCATCGATGGGTACTTCTTGGCTTCACTGTCTTCGCCTATCGCAGGCATTGCGAGTGGCACTTTTCCAGAAACTATCTCAGCAGACTCCTCCCATTCATACCAGTTGAGGTCCGTCGATTCGTCGACCGATGGATCCGTCCCCGATGCTGTCTCAGCTTCGTCTTTATGACTCTCCATGACTGATGCAACCGCCTTCGTCCAGTTTGGAGTCGACTTTGATCGCTCCTCAGACTTGAAATTCCAGGCATAAATTACCACCAGACACTCAAATTCTTTCTCAAGCTGAACGTTTCGTCTCATGACGTCTTGGGACTGTTTGGAATCCATGAGAACAACCACCCCGTCGACAGGATTAACAACAATCCTGACCCATTCAAGCTCAGCCAAATGCTTCCCATCCATTGGGTTCTTGATCTTTGATATGTTCTTCCGCAATCCCCTATTGTACTGCCATTCTACTCCACCCCAGCGGTTCCGAAGCATCGCTCGAATTCTCTTACCACCGGGCATCTGTAATGTCCGTGCCTCTGCCGGCGCGGAAATCTCAGACTCCTTACCCTTGGGACCTTCTTCTTTCCTTTTGCCACCGCCCTTCACCTCGGCCTTCTCTTCCTTGGTGTAATATTTACTCATCATCTTCCATTCTTCAGGAGTGAACTCTGGAGGTCTCGATGTCTTCATTAGCCTGAATCCGTCCTTACCGACAGGATACGGTCTCCCGGCCTTGTCGATCTTAACCTCCTTGCCATCGTCGTTGACGTACGTGATACCATCCCCGGGTAGCCCAACTGACACGTGTGGAAGGTCGGACTTCGCAACCTTCTCATCGCCCTTAGGGTGTCCATCTCCCTTCCCTTTTGAAGAGCTCGGTCTAGCATCTTCTTCTCCTGCATGACCCCCCCGATCTCCGGCGATTACCTCCGGGCCATCGTCGAGCAGTAGACCAGCGATCTGATCGACTTCATCGTCAAGCAGTCGCTTCTCGTCACTCTGCAACAATTCAGGCTCGTAGTCCTCATCCTCGATCAGGCGGTCACGTGCATCCAGACCGATTGCATCGATAGACATCACTATTCCTTCCAAAGTCTCGTTGGCAACCTTGTACTTCTGTTGTATTGGGAATGTCAGAGGAGATTTCAGAATCATCCTCTCCGTCTGATGTGGCATTCTCAGCCGAGGTGGAACCTTTGCCTTCTTGATGTTCAGCTCTGCACCCGCAAATGCAGTAAGTTCCCAAGCACGATACTTGTTTGCCCAATGCATACCGGTGCTCAACACATATCCAGCAAATATACCAGTTTCCCCTCTCGGCTCGAACTTCTCCCTCTTTCCCCCACGTGCTTCACTCGGCTTGAAGTCCACTAGCGCACCAAAAGGTATCTTCTCGCCCTTGAACTCCTCGCCATGCAGCCTCATCCATGCACTCGATCCGTTCACCTCTTCGATGTTCATGAGATGGCACAGAGTGGTGATGGCCTGCACCCAATAACACGTGGGTAGACCGGCATGTACTAGACAAGCCGAAGTCTGGTCAATGATGAAGTGATTTGTTCTTTCAGCAAGGGAATTGTTCTGCGGCCGTCCAGGCAGCGATAGGTCGTGGTTCAGCTTCAGCTCCACGCACGCATTGATCAGTTCCGGGCCATCATCCGAATATACCTGCTTGATTTTCCTCCTCCCGCAGAAGTGCTTGATAGCCCTGACGACTGAGTCAGTGTCTCTTCTCGCGATGGGATAAGCCATGATAATTCCGGTATATATGTCCCGGATGATGAGCGCATACCTGCCTTCCACTTCATGATCTCCTGATGCCGTCACAAAGTCGAACGTCACCAGGTCACCGAACTTCTTCACTTCTCTTTTGAATGCTCCCGTTCGTGATCTGAAGTGTCTCATCTTTGCCTTGACGCATGATTCGCAGAAGGGATTTCGGTACCTGTGTGTAAGCAAATGAGCTATGGAGTTGGCGTCCTTCTTGAGGACTCCCACTTTCCTCTTTATTGATGATCCTTCGTACACGTCTACTTCGATTCCGGCATCTGGATCATCTTCATCAACCTCTTCCTCGTGAGCTTCGGCATCACCATGTCGATTCGGGACTGACCCAACATCTACAGGTATTTCCTCAGCCACGGGAGGCGGACGTACCGGACCGGCTCCTCCGGGTGGCCCGAAGTCGAATGCCCCGTCGTGGTGTTCGCCCTCGGCCTCTGCGGACTCACCGACAGCGGCGGGTGTGGTGTCGTTCTCATCGTCACCTCCCTGATCTGCCTCGTCGTTCGTTACCATCGCCAACACTTCCGAAAAGTGCTCCTTGAGGTCGTCTATCGTAGGGCGATGCCTGTTACTCCGAAGTTTACCATCACTCACTAGGTACGGGATGTCGTCCTTGACCTGCAAGTGCACGAATCCCTGCTTGGGCGTAACCATGAAAGGTAGTTTACCAGGCATCCAGTGAAATGCATAACCCATCTTCATGCATCTCCTCCCCACTGACAATACCGTGGGTGTCTCATCCAATACATGCGGCTCGACAGTCTCGTCCAACTCGTCCACGACTATCTTGGCCACATCAGATGTGGAATTGGAACCATTCGCGGTCTGGAACACGATCTCGTCGTCATCTTTCACGATGTCGACACCCAGGCTCTTCGCCTTGGCTCTTCCGATGAGATCATGACCACATCCGGTGTCCATCAACCATTTCACCCGTTTGCTGATTCACGTTGACATGGCGAAAACGTTCTTCGGCATACCATGCTGTTTCTTCCAGTCGACAGCCGATTCCTTGATCTCGTCCTTGTTCCGATCATACTCGAACATTATGCTGCTCTCCTTGGTCACCGGGAAGTAATGCTTCTTATATACATCATCCACTACTTCTCTCAGTATCTTCGCACGTATCAATGATCGTTGGACTTGATAGGCTGATAATTCACGATGATCACTGCTTTTGAACTTCTTCTCGTCGACGTACACGTACTGATAATGCTCATTCTCATTGTCCTCATAACCGTACCATTCCCCTTTTCGTTCCCATTGCCTTCTCTCGTCTTCGAGGTAGGTGATCTCCCCATTCTCGTCGACGTCGAGCACTTCCTTGAACCACACCATTTTCTCGGGGATCTCGGACTCGCCAGACCATCTCGTTGATTCGCTCATCGCGTCGTCATCGTGCTCGTGGTAGACAGTCTCGGCTTCGTCCGGTTCGACCTGATCAACGTCCTTCTTGAAGCTTACCTTCCCTGCAGGAGCCGATTGCTTCAGGACTATCGCGGGCATTGCGATGGCCCTCCTTGCAATGGCTGGCGCTGCGGCTTTGGCGGTAGCCTTCGACTTGGCTTGCGCCTTGTCATTTGACGTTGCTGGAGCTGAATTGTTCTTGATGAGCTCATGCCTGTACTTACAAGCGCTTCCCCTATCGCACTTCCCCTTCTGAAACGCGAAGCATGCTCCATCATCCCTCTTTGGTGACGATGATCTGTACTTGGATTTGCCCTTTCCTTTCCCCTTGGACATGCTCTCCAACTTATGCTCCGTCTTCTTGCTGTGGGAAAAAGTGCATTCATTCCCTTTCACGCACCCCTTCGCCGATTTGAAGTGGTACCAGCAGGGGTTATCCTTGCTTCCGCCCGGACTCTTGCCTCTGTCGCTGGCACAGTCGGACTTGCCGTTCTTGCCAGCGTGGCCCTTTGCCTTGGCTTTTGGGAGCACAGGAGCGGCATCAGGTCCACCGGGTTTCCCCTTTCTGCCCTTGCCACCCTGGTTCTCCTGTTTGCCAGTTGCTGGAGCCGCATCCTTCCCGCCTGACTTCATCATCGACTTGACCGATTTCTCCTTCATTTCGAGCATCAGGTCTTCCCGATCTGCCTTGATCTGATAGTCGATCAACGCCAATAAGAATTCATACGTCTTCTGAGGATGCTTGTCCGGTAGTCTATGGTAGGCATTGAGGCCGAACTCCATCTTCTTGCTCCCTTTGATCTTCCTGTAAAGGATGTCTCTGAGAGCCAGCATACTGGGTCTGTCCTCGCTCCTCATCTTCAGCAGCAAATCATACCATTTGTTCCTGAACATGACCAAGTTCTTGTCGCCAGGAAAGTCAAGGTTGAATAAATGCTCGATGTGGTAGACCAGATCCGTTCTATCGGAAGTTCTGAATGATTGCATAACTAATGCCACCAACTCTCGTCCCTTCACGATCACCCCTTGTTGATGTCGTAGTTCAGAGTGTCGTGTAGCATCGAGGTATACGTCCTTGGCTTCGTCAGGTACTTGTTTCAGCATGTTCTGCATGCCCATGGCCATCTTAATATCTATCGTAGCAAATCTGTCGCCACCTGAATCGCTAAGCAAATCCAGGTCTGGGTTCAACCCAAGAGCCTGCTCCAGCCATTTCGTCCATGCGTCGGTATCTGGATCTGCACATGCGCTCAGAACATTCATCAGCATTTGCATCTTCCAGGTGTCAAGTTGATGGATCTTTGGCCAGGCCGGAATAGATACTCTCTCGGCCTCTTTCCTCGAGATTCTCGGTCGATCATTCTTGATCTCTCGGGTATCTCTCGATCTCCTTCGTCTCCTCCGTGTCCGATCGTCTTCTTCCTCTTCTTCTTCCTCGTCTTCCTCATCTCCTTCGTCGTCGTCATCCTCATCCTCATCATCGGGTGGATCATCCGGAGGTCCTCCTCCGCCACCAGCGAGGCTCAACTGACGTCGACCCGCTCCCTGCCCATTCCCATTGGGCGGGAATCCACCGAAATCCAATGGGGGCGTAGTACCGTTGTTTCCCCCCCCATCACCACCACCAGTCGTAGTAGTGGATTGTGGGACATGCCCAACAACTCCTTGCATCTGGGATAGGTGTACATCGATCATTGGATCACCGAAAGACGGAAAGAGGATCGAACCTGGCATCAGCGACGAATTAGGGATTTGATTTGAAGACGATGACGGGACTGACCCAGCCACCTTCTTGTCTATCCTATTTGAATTAGCCTGGGTTCCTCCCTCAGCGCGTTTCACTACTGCTCGTTCACGATGTCCATCTTTGCTGTCTCCAGCTTCTTGTGTGCACGTAGTTCCTCGTTGTCAGCATCGAGTTGGCGTACAAAACTCTCTTCTTGCTTGAGCGTCGCCTCTCTTTCTTTCAGTTGTCTCTGAAGCTCATGCATCTCCTCGAGGTACTCATCGTACATTCCCTTAGCTGTCAATCTCCAGTACTCAGCCTCCGTCGACTTCTCGTCCATCGTGCACCGTTCCTCTTGTTTCTCTTCTTTGACCTGGGCTAACTCCAAGATCGCATCCTGACGATGACCACCTTCGACAGCAATCATCTGGTCCTTCATCGATACGTCGGACTCATACTGTTTGACGATCTCTTCTCTTTCACGAAGCAAGCAATCCGCTCTCTTCGATTCCTGTTCCGCAAATACTGTAACGTCATTCAGCCTCGTCATCAGCTGTTCCCTGGAGTCCTCCAAAGAGTACGTCTCGGGGCGCTTGACGAGTGCATGCTCCAACTGTGATTTCAGACTTTGGACCATCACCTCCTCGTTGAACTTCTCGATAGATGTAGAAGATTCTATGCCTCTGATCTGTTGCTGATAAACGGATATCTGTTGTGAAGCCTCACGGTGTATCTGATTTGCACGTATAGCTGATTCCTGCGCGGCCGACTTCTCGCTTGCCATGTAGGATTTCATCAATGCAATCTCCCGCTTCTGCTCCATGATAGTTCCTTCAGCTTGCCTCATCTGTTGCATTATAATATTCGACTCCATGTCTTTCTTCTCCCCGAACTGAAATGCGTTCATTTCCACCTTGCGCATCTGTTGGGCTTCTTCCTCAAACTTGCGCCATGCCTCAGCCATGTGGTGTTGGTGGTGACTCACTAGATTTCCCGACTGCTTGCTGGCAATCTCGCATCGTCTTTCCAGCTCCTGGATCCGGATGGTGCTTCCATAGTCTTCTTGGTTAAGATTCGCCATTGCTGCCGACATTTCATCAAGTGTCTTCTGATATTCCCCGATCACCACCTCCATCTTATTCTTCTCTTTGATCACGGCGCGAAAATCTGCACTGGTGGGTGATTTTGACCTCCCACCCTTCGATGTCGATCTCACGCCCTTCTGCGACGTCCGTGGTGTCGCAGGCGAAGATGATGATCTTCTCGGTGGGGATTCTCATTTCTTCGACTCCTGATGAACATCGATCTGCTTCCATGATCTTGTGGGAGTAGATATGTCGCTGAATAGCGCGGAACCTCCGCTCCCAGGTTCATCCTGTGATTCTGCAATCATATCCATCACCGCAGGAAGAGCCATCAATCCATTGGATCCCTCTGAGCTGCTGTTCCCAAAAGTTGCAGTACTTGGGCTCGCCGAAGACGCCATTGTACTGTGTATGTTATCGTTCCTTTATTGTCCCTGTACCCGCAATAAACCAGCTGTCTCCCAGTCCAGTGTAGAGCTTGTAGCTACGGCTGATAACCTGTCAAGAGACGGCAAGGTGACGTCCCGTGGGACGCTATGCACCGAACCCTCAAGCTGTAATACCAACCACGTAGAAAGGTGTATACGGACGATGCCGATATAGCCGAACCCGTGTAAACGTTGTAAGGGAGAAGGAATGATAGTTACAACAGTGGTCCTGACAAATGCAGCGCAAGCGAAGTGTTTTCGCTCTCAATGCCGATCACGTATGTATGCAGTCACACATCAGATCTTGAACCTCAATTGTGTCTTGAGCCAAATGGCGATCAATGGAACTTGGGAAGCAACACCAACAAGGACCTCAGAACAGCTACCCAATTTCGGCACGGGGCCTAGAGGGTTTTAACATCGGCGTTGCCGGGCGATGCCACGACGTTCCCATGGGCCATTCTGTTCCACAGGGACGAGAACTGGGTTCCATGAACCCACTTTTCATGCATACTAGCTGCATCGAGCTTTGCAATGCCGCATAGGGAACATCAGGTACCCATCATGCTCATGCACGGGATCACCGGCATGCCAGTCCCCGACTTGCTTGACAGGCATCTTAAGCGGCGTTGCGCGTTTCCAGTCAACCAGATGGAAAATGGTGGGTGCAATCCCCACTTGATCAATAAAGAATTCAACAAACGATTCATAAGAAGACCACACAGCTTCGATCTCCCGGCGCATTGACCCGATCTCAAACGCGTGTGTGCTAACCGACTGCATCTTTGTCAGCGCATCGGCTGAGATGCAGTAAATTGCTTTCATGTACTTGACCACCGCTTTGGGTGGGGTACAGAGTGCAGTGGGGCGCTGGTACGCCCAAGCCTTGAATGCCTCTTCGGCACCAGCCGGCTGCACGTTGGGAGGCAAATCCCTCCTTCCCTTATCGACAACCGTCTCCATGGCACGAATAACATTCTTACTCGCAACCTGAAAGAAGGTACTCCAGCGCGGATCGATCTTTGCTAGATCGTACAACCAGTTCCCGCCTCGGGGAACCAGCGCTGGGGAGACGGCCGTTGACACGGTCATGTCCAAAATCGGGTTGACAGCCGGCTCACAATGGAGCTCTGACTCTCGAGGCATGGCCTCGCAAATGATCATTGAAGCCGTGTAGACGCTTTGGTCACTCAGCTCCACTTCATCCAGGATCATTGCCTGGAGAATGCCAGCCGCGCGTAGGCGGCGATATTTCTTGATATGCGGAACGAAGGAGGTATCACTGAGCAATTCAGTATCAAACCCCTCCAAGAGATTGTGATGCCTGCAATGGCACCAATGACCTGTGGGTCTTTGACCTCGGCCTTGACCTCAACCAACTGCGTTTCAGCAGTGGTGCTAGCACCGTAATGACCGGTCTTTGCCGTCAAATGCGGGTAGCAATTCTTTAGACACTCCGACAGCCGAGTAGGCCTGTCGTCGGACAGCGCATAGGCCGCCGGTTTCGTCTCAGGAAGGATCGGAGCCAAGAGGCTCGCGTAGTTCGGGTTCATGTAGCCCGCCTGCTGCCGCGCCGCCAAGCTCGACCCCCTCATCCGCGGTGCAGCGCCCGCCGCACCACCGGCTGCCGAGGCAGCCGCAGCCATTGCGCGAGTTTGCGCCCGGGCTGCAAGGATTAAACAACAAAACCGTTCCCCTGAATACAGGGATGCCTAGCAGATCCAAAGGTGTGTGAACCTCGGATGCCTACAATGCTGAACAGGGAAGGGCAATTTCCCTCCTTGACTTTGACCGAGTATGGTCGTCCCTAGAGATATCCCAACTACGACCCTTATGCAACATTGCATAGAATGTTGATAACAGATCCTATGGACATGCCCACACGGGCGGAAAATGACCTTAGAAACAAACCAATATACGAAGGCGAATATGCCTGAAACAATGTCGCAAGTTTGCGGTTGAGTGCATAGCATGACTAATGCCTGCATAAATGGTGTCCCACAAGCTTACTCACTGAAAGCTGTTTGAAGAGCAGCGCGGGTCACATACTTCACAACTAACCCATGCACAAGAAGATCAACACGTGTAGTGCGATACATCCTGTTGCATTTGAAAACCGGGAAAGAGTTTGCGTGTCGTGATATGCAAATCAACGTCAACGCATGCACATGATCCTTATTCACAAGACAGGAACAGTAGTGTACAACACGGCTGTAGCGATTTGCGCCAAGCTTGACAAGGATATCGCGATTAGCAATCCATGTATTGG
The DNA here is from genome assembly GCA_963377175.1 of Effrenium voratum. Lineage (NCBI taxonomy): Eukaryota > Dinophyceae > Suessiales > Symbiodiniaceae > Effrenium > Effrenium voratum. The sequence continues at coordinate 140,051 of CAUJNA010003293.1, read as the reverse complement.
GCTGTACAAATATTCCAACTGAAAATCTCATGTTTAACGCGTGCTCAATTAAGTCGTTTAGACATGATTGGCACTGCTCTATCTGGTCACGTGCGCGTCTGATCTTGCCCCAATTCCCCCGCGTGGATGCATCGATCAAACTACCGTACCTACAAAACAAGATGTTAGGTCTGGAACCTTCAATGGTACCCCGTTTCGGGATAAAAGGACAAAAATTAGCCGGCCTAACGAAGTAGGTCAGCCACCTTCCTAACTGAGGTTCAGGCGTTACGCCAAGCTCAGAATCGACAAAAATGTTTCGCGCATCGCAAACATTGGATCGATCTTCAACTATGTCGAAAACCATGTAGCTGGATTCAGCTAGCTGGATAAATTTGTTGAAAAATGAGCTTTGATCGGTTTCCATGCGTACCCCCCTAATTGGGGGGAGAACAGGTGCAGCAGGCTTTATGACAGGGAGGGTGGGACGGCTAATGAATTTCTCCAGGAATCCTGGATTAAACATTCCTAAAGTCTGCAAATTCCTACCCCATGTCACCTTGTCTACACACGCTTTGGTGAGGATGTCCGCGCCCTGATAGTGCGATGGACATGCTACGAAGCGAAAAATCTGTTCATTGTAGACTTCATTGAGCCAGCTAATGTCGATACGTTGAGTACGCGACATATATCGCATATTTGGGTTATTCCCAGTGATGATGATGCGACATGCAGCTTCATTATCTTCCATACAGTTCACTGTAATGGGCTTGCCGGTGCCTTGACCGATAGCAAACTGCCAAAGTTGTGCAAGTGGCATTCCTTCTTTGGCCACACCATGATCCAGTGCAACGATCTCCGCTTCGGGAGTCGACTTGGATACCGAAGTCTGCTTCTTGCTGACTGCAGTAATGGGAACATATGTTCTTGGGCCGACTAGGCAAATAAGAACACCAGAAGTACTTTTGGAATCAGTACGATCCCCAGCGAGATCGGCATCACAATATGCCACTATCTCGATGTCACTAGGCTTGTCGCAGACCCACCCGTATAGGTGTAGGTCTAGCGTCGTATTGATATACGAAACTATCCTATGAAGCTTCTTGTCGCACAGTCGATTCCACTTAGTGATTCGACTGGCCAACGCCTGTACAGGTCTAATCAGGTCGTATCGACCCATCCTAGCGCCATACAAAATTTTCATGAGTACTGCAGCCGCTGCATCGCCTAGGACACCCGGCTGTTCAGCAATCACGTCTGTTGGGCACGGGGATGGTTGCCCGAATGTCTGATCTACTTCCGGGTTGATGGAATTCTCATCAAACTCCGGCTTACTCTCATCCAGGAAAGGCGTTTCAGCCTTCACCAGAGGTCTAGGATACTTGGGGAGGCATAGCTCCTTGTACCTATCAAGCCTCGTTATATTTGATGATCTTCACCCGAGCGGGGTCGAATCTGACCTCATCAGCTCGGAGTCTCTTTTCCCCGAACCGGAGGTCAGGCATCTCTTTAGACGGTGGATGATCCACGGTCCAAGCAGTGCGAGGATCGAAGAAACCCTGTACATCGGCTGCAGCAAATTCATGCTCGCAACCCAGGTACCGCTTTAGGGTACCTGGTGGTTCCATCGTGATGACCCGACCAATGAGGTCCCATCCGATCGAAAGGCTCTCGGATGGACCACTCATCTTGAAATCATCAACATACACCACAAGAAAGAGCTTGTACTTGGGGTGATAAAACACGCTCGGCCATTCTGGGACGCGGATAAATCCGACCTCAATGAGCTTTGCTTCGCAATGCCTTGCTTCGCAATGCCTCTCCCAGAAAGTGCCGGCATCGGGATGCCCGTATAGGGCGAGAATCAATGGACAGACTGGATCCTCATAGCCAGCATCGACCCATGCTTGAGGCCATTGGTCCTTAGGAAGACGCACCCAAGTTGTGGGACCCAGAAGCTTAGCTTGGGTATAGGCGGATTCGCCATCACTAACTTGCAGTGCGTGACCAGGCAACATGCCATATGCATCACACATTTTGCCTGCGGCCGTTGTTGCCGGACATGAGGTAGCTTCGGAAAACATGGCCCAGTGATTTGCCTGGTCCTTCACAAAGCATCCCTCAAACACAACTCTCCCTTTGTACTTCCGATTAGGATCATCCTCAGGGAGTTCATGATTCTTTTCAACACAAATGTCAAAGATTCTTCCTACATGGACGGCCTTGCCATTCGCACGCGCTTCGGCGGCTACTTTCTTCCATTCTCTAACTCCTAGTTCATCCCAACATCCCAATTTTCGGAGCTAGCTGCACGCGCTTTGTCGTTGCCAGCTTGCTCCTTCTTTGTCACTGGCCTTGCGACACAGGCATAAAAGGTTGGTATTCCCTGAAGGTTGGGTTGATGCCCCGAAGCCTTGTTCGATCTGGGCATCGGTGGAGTAGGATCTCCATTTAATCCTATGGCAGGGCCAGCAGGATACCCGCCGGTGCTGCCGAATCCGTTGACCCCCCTGACGGTTACGCCAGGCTGCTTGACAGTGATCTTAGCGTCAACAATCATCACTTTCTCAAGTATGAGCTGAGCGATCCTGTCTCCAGGTCGAATTCGAAATTCATAATCAGAATGATTGAAAAGCATCACTCTTACTTTTCCCGAAAAGTCGGGATCGATTACACCTGCGCCTACGTCAAGCATGTGTTTAACTGCCAGACCAGATCTTGGCGCAATGCGACCATAAACTCCCTTAGGGAAGGTAAAGGCGCATCCAGCTCGCACAAGGGCACTTCCCTTTGCAGGAACCGTGACTTCTTCACTCGAGCTTAAATCTAAGCCCGCGGATCCAGGCGTCTGCCGAGTGGGAAGAGTGGCGTAATCACTCATAATATGGACGAGCAAGGCATCCTTGTCTCGTCTCCATGCACACGGGTCGGCCTCCGTTACCTCAACAGGCGCAGCAGGAGCATCGTCCTGTTCGCTTAAGGTAGCGGGGGCAGCCGCATAAGTCTTATCTTCATAGAGACCTTTAATTACAGTCTTACACATCCCAATAGGATATCGTGCAGTCAAGGGCGTAAGGCTTCCCTCGATCCTGGCGTGGGGGTAACCTGTTTCATGGCTACATGTGCGCCCACGTAGCTCGCTCGTTGGCTAGTTCAGGGCAAGAAGTGGCGATTCGCCACTGCTTCCTGATGGGAACACCATCGGATGTTTGCATTCCAAAATCGCAACCGTCAACATCGACACACCTGATGTCGGGATCGTCGATTAGACGCCTCATGAACGGTTGTTTCCACCCAAGGCAGTGCCTCGGCCATTCGAATGCAATTCTACCTCCCCTAAAACGTACGCGCTTGGCGACACGGAGGAAGGCAGCAAACATGACCATTGATGTACGCCTAGCTTCATTGAGCTCAACGGCGAATTCGGGACCGTATTGCGACAGATTAACATACTGCCAAGTACTCCACGGCCCACATGGGATTGAACCCCATAAGTCACACCCTGGATTCTGGTCGACTATTTCAATCAGCCTGGTCATATCCTTGTTCTTCAAAATGTCGAACGACTCTTTGTGCACGCGAATTGCGTCACCCCCCTGTTCCAGCATAGTGGCGGAGAGCTTCGAGTCAGGCTCACATGCAAATTCTATCAACACTCTTCGCTTTACAAGAGCGGGCCCAGCTGGATTGGAAGGTGCGGCTTCGCCGGCACGCGCTCGTTTGAGAGCTTCCTCCCTCTCAGCCTCGATGTATATCCTACGCATGTTAACGGACATACCTCTCCAGTCGGTAGAAGAAATGGAGTTGGGTTTGCCAGATCCAGAATAGGACCTCTCCTTTCTTTCAACCTTCTGGTCGTAATCGAGCTCGTCACCGTGTAAGGTGTGAGCCTTAGGCTCACTTGCATCGAGGTCTTCGACTTTGTCGAGCCTAGTTTTGAATTTGGTCAGCGTGACCCTCGGAGCCCTAGAAGGGGCATGCCCTTTCTCATACAAAATCGTTACACCAGTCCAGAATCTATGAGTCCTGATTCGGTGTCCTGGATAAAGGACTCTTCTATCATCACGGATGCATTGCTGCGTAGAGTCAAGATACTTTAAATGAGTGACCCGATAGTCATCTACGTCCGCTTGGGACGGGCCTCCTGGAGGCAGTGGGGATGTATCATCCCCGAAGAAAGCTTGCCTAGCATCGACATGATGTCTGTGCCAAGACTTCGATTCTTCATCACGTACCCAATGGTCCCTTTTAGGAACATCGGCGGGTGCATCGGAGTCAGCATTCGTACCGTTATTGTCATCACTAGGTTGGCCAGAACCCGGACCATCAGCACCAAGCTGGTTGCCCGGTTCGGCAGGGGCATCCGCTTTGGGAAGACCCTTTCATTCTCCCGTATCTAGGAGCTGGACCTCCCTAGTCAGACTCTCATAGGCAGCCAACATGGGAAAAACGTATCCCTCCTCAGGATTCCGCCAAATCCTCTTGACTTGGTGAATGCTTGGTCGGGAAAATCCGTTTCTGAAGTGTTCGAGGTCGGCAACGTAATAGTCGCCTTTCCACTGACCTCCGGGCTCCAATCGATAGCCTAGGAAAATCCCAGGTTTCGACACTGGCCCGAACTTGGGCGCCTTGGAAGCAGGGTCAACTTTCTGCGCCGGCATAGCAGGCACATTGCTGTATTCGTCCTCTCCGTGATCGGACGGCCCTGAATCATCAGCTAGTTCGTCATCTCCTTCGGGCTCATAATCAGAGTCTTCAAGAGGGTCAAATTCTTTTGGCTTTACAGTGAAATATGTCTCGCCAGTCCATGGAGCTTTTAGCTCCTTAGTGGAATCCGGACCGTATCTCCAGTCTACGGAGTGCATCATTTCTCCATTCTCCTCATCATACTGAATCCATGTATCACGGTCAGCGGTAAGACGAATGTGTTCGATTGGAGCATCAACGCTGTCAGCTTTGAACAGCTTGGTTCTTGGTTCTACGTGCACTCTGACGAGTTTGCCAGATTCTTCATCGAAGATCCAGTGGTCTTTTGTGGGAATTTCATCAGCTTTGTGATGATCCCCGTTCGGAGGCGTTTTTGAGCCCCCCCTTTTCGAGCCTACGCGGTTTAGGCGCGATCGGCTTGAAATCGACAAGACATCCGAATGGGATGAGTTGACCGGGAAAATCCCCTGTCATCGTTTCTTCTTCCCCATGCGGTTCCTTCACCTCGATTTTCGAGATTCCTGGCAGCGCAAAATGCGCGAACGGCAAATGGCCACCATTTGGGCGATAAGCCGGCTTGTCTGAGGAGAACCCTTGCTCCATGCAGTACAAGCTTCACCTTATTTCAATAATGCCATTTGTCTTTGGCATTCCAGGTGTGGACATGTGGTGTGCCCAAGCCATTCGGCGAGTAGCCGCGAGAAACTTTCTGGCTTGGTCCAAGTATAACAGACCAATTTTGGGTTTTGGACCCATGAATTTGTGAAAAGCCTCTACCGTATTAGGTACAGATCGACTAAACACGGGCAGTACATCTATGTACTTTGTCGCAAGGTCGTAAAACACGACTGCGTCGGTTTCGCCATTTACACCACGGTCTTTTAAACCGTGCAAGACCATTGTATCTACAGTTACAATGTCACCGAATTTCGTGCATTCATGCGCATCAGCACCGCCACGGCGGTGCAAGCGCACGTTCTCCATCTTTGCCCGTTGGCAATGCGTGCAAAAAGGATTCTTTGGTAAATGCGTCATCATGTGCTGAAGCGTCTTAGCTTCGGCACGCAATTGAGCCTCAGTTCTGTACCCCTTTCAGGGTGCTTGATTTCAATAATCTCACCCCCCTCGTCAGGCGCAGCCTCAGATGGAGCTGCAGGGTACAGTTCATCATTTAGAGCAAGTACTGGCCCGGGCATTGCCGGCATCGCAGGACATGCGTCTAGATTTGGAGCTCCAAACATGACCGGCCCTTTAGGCAGATATGGGACGTTGTTTATAACGTCGAGCTTTACAGTTCTGCCGGATGGGCAGATCAGAATAGGCACCTCAAAGGCATCCCACCTGAAACTGTATCCACACATCTACGTCCTATCGATATGATGGAGGGCGTATTGCCCATGACAAAGGCTTCGATGTCCTCATCAAGCGATTCAACAGTTGCATCGACCCGACCTTGGGTCCCAGCAACGCCATTGGCGGTTTGCAGTGAATGTTGAACTCGCCCATTCTTGATATGGCGATGATCTTGGGTAGGGATGTCATGCATCCCAACCAAGTCGAAAGGACATCCAGTATCAGCAAGCCACCGGATTCCTACCTGCGGGCCGGGCATTGCTGGCATCTGATCAGGAATATTTTCCCTGATCATTCGAATGCGACGGGCCCACTTATTGACCGGCACATACTCACCTAGGTACATCTGTACAATTTGTCGAGTTGTGGCGACTAGGATTCTAGCGTTTTCCTCGGACATTGCAATCACCTCAGGAGGCTGACGCAATCTATCTGGGTGAATAGGGTGAGAGTGCGACCGCCGATGGACAATCGGCCTAGACTCACTGCGTGTTCTGGTATTTTCAACCTGCAAGATTTCCGCAGTGTCATTGAAGCTCAGCTCGCGAGCACTGGGTCTAACCTTTACCATGCGTGCGAGCTCAGAGTTATACTGACCGCACTTGCCGGGCAGATAATAGAAGTCTGTCCTAATATCCATAGGCCCGGGGATCCGCCTAAATAAGACGGATTTACGAATTGGTGCATTCATATCAACATCATCAATCAGAGCGTTGTCCGATAGACGAATAGTCCGTCTGCGAACAACAGCCCTGACATTCGGTCCACCCGGACACGTGCCTTGCAGTGTTCGAGCGCCAATGGTGGTCTTCGACCACTCCATTGTTCCTACCGGACGTTGAAATCCAGCCTTATACTCTTCAAATGCCTTGGCTATGGGATGAGCAGGGCAGGCAACAAGCCCAATAGCCTGAGGGTTACGGCTCGCCCCTCTCAAAAACCTGCTGACAAATCAGGTGCAGGACTGTATGTCCTGTCGTCAGCAGTGCTGGTAGGTTCAGCGGATGCGGGCTGCGCATCAGCAGATTCGGCTGCTGGAGCCGCAGTGTGCTTACCTGCATCTTTTAGCAAATGCTCAGGTGGCTTTGCATGCTTGTAATCACACTTGTCCCTCAGACACTTGCCATAAGAGATCCATTGGGCACAATACCCTGGGATCAGGGGAGGACGTTCCTTGCGCTTAGCATCGGAACTCCCAGTCCTGGTGTGTGCGAATTTGCCCTCTTGTCCACGCGAGCAATACCCGCGTGTGAAGTCCCTGCATGCATCGATTGCCGGGGCACCGGGTGACGTGGACCTAGGTCTCCTAGGAGCTTCGCCCCTGGGGCTAGGCGTACGCCTCCTGTCCTGATCCCGATTCCTCGGGGAATATCTATCTCTCTGATGCGGACTCGGGGTATTACCAGTCTTCTTTCTTTGGTCACTAGGAGGCCGACTAGGCCTGTGAGAGTCCCCAAATGGCGACCGTCTCCTGACAGGAGGGCCAGGAGCACCAGGTTTCTGGGCTCTTTCCCTGGACGGAGTTCGCTCGTAAAAATCTTTGTGCATATTGACTTGATTCCTACGAACTCTCCAACGATCGATCTCGTTCCGACAACGAGCGCGAAGCCACTCATAGCTACAAACATCAGGGTTGGATATGTTTCGTCTGACCTTCTCACTGAATAGCGACCGTTTCACCTGTTCGGTCAACGGTTCATCGAGACCCGCAAGAATGTGGTCCCATTTCGCGATGAATCGCTCGAGTCGCTCTTCCTCTGCATAGAAAGTCGAAACGCTACACCGCAGGTTCGAGAGCTCAATTATTCTAAATGATTGCTCTCCGATGTTCGCGGTTCTCAAGTGGTCGTATACGAGCCACAAGATCTGCCTGCTCTTGATACGGTTGTTGGCGCGTTGAGCAGCCTCAGTGAGACGATTGATCTTGTCCATGATCGCAACAGTCTTGATGCATTTTCGAATGGCTGCATTGAACCTGGCTTCAAGAACGTGATATCTGCGCACTCTCCATTTAGTTCCTCAAAGGCCTTCTCAACTTCGGTTAGCCAATTAATGACGTATAGTCCATCATAGCTGTAGGCATTGCTAACAGCTTCCTTCATATTGGCTATCCATACCCTTAGGCCAGCCGCGTCGGGCTCCGTTGGAAGGTCAATGGAAATGCATTTAGTCGCAGCTGTGCAGTTCGGATCCTGGTGGCTACTGTATCCGCCACCACCTGTTCCGAATAGGTGCTGTGGCACCTGTGAGCTACCAATTGACATTGCACACACAGGGCATAGGCGAGTAGCCTTCGGAATGCCAATTTCGCACGCCCTTTTCATGCATACCCTACAATCCTCAATCTTGCTAGGGTCCGGAATGTCCCGATTACACATGCGACAATTCCTTTCGGGAGGATCAGGACCACGCATGACTGGCGGGTCAAGGCCCGATGGATCCTTCGGTCTTGCACCATTAGGTTCGTAACCTGGATAATACCCGGTTTCACGCTTATCTAGGGCTGGCTGGCGCAGCCTTTGGAGCGCCCTGAGAGCTTGCCGCGTTGGGCTGACCCTCAGTGGGAACATCACGAGACCAATCAACAGGTGGTCGCAGAGGCGGCGAGTACGACCGCGTAGGGTTCGTTTCAGGCGCGCCTCCAGGGGACCTATTCCTGATCCGAGTAGCATCGGGGTCCCTTCTCCTCCTGCTTTCGTCCCTAAGGCACGCAAGACAACAGGGCCCTTTGACAAATCCAAATCTCCTGTAATCATCCTGCCCAGCTGAATGCCTAGTGCAATAAAAAGTCTTACAAAATTGACAGTTAATTCCCTTGGTCAGGAACGAACTCTCCCTACAGACACCGCATCGGGGTCCGTCGCGGGAGCATTCTTCACACAAGTCCTCTTTGAACGAGAAACAGTACTCGCAAATCGCACCTTTGCATCCTTTACAATGAAATTCAGCAACGAGGTGGATGCGCCCATCACCCATGTATTTACATCTGGGTTCTCCAGCGTTGCCAGGATTTCCACCGGCAGCACTCTTTTTCCCCCCTCCTCCCGGGCTTTGCCGATCAGGAGGAGGCGGTGGTGGAGGATCATTATCAGGAGGACTAGGCGGTGGTGGCCGCTTATCCGGTGTACGGGAAGTAGCACGCCTACCCCCTGCTTGATCATTCAATCCACTACTCGATGCATGGCTCGGGTGGATTGATTCGAGAGTGTTAATTTTCTGGGCCGTGCTACTTAGCACGTTGAGCATCTGCTCAAGCTTGCTGTTGAGCGTAGTCGACACAGCCATGTTGTGAGTATTCTGCTTGTCCGTGTAGGACTTGCAGTCCCTAGATTTGACCTCTAAATTGGTCTGCGTTTCGCAGAGTTGGTCCTTGATCCACTTAATGCCTTCCGTGTTGCTAATCCAACACTGTTCGGCACTTTGCATCATCCTGTCGATGCTACATATCCTGGTGGATAGATCCTCGATTTTGAGGTTCACACCACCAATCGCGGGATGATTGGATTGACTCTCCACGAGGGATCTCTCGATTGCTTCAACACGAGTAACAAGTTCGGCAACTCTATCAGAAAGAGACTCAAAAACAGTTTGGACTTGGACGATCGATCGAGCGACGTCGTCATAGCTGGCCCGTTCATTCAGGGCGTCGCCTAAGCTAGTCGCACGATCGGAAATGATCTTGACTCGTTGGCCAAGCTCGGTTACGACTTCCCTAGCCCCTTGTGACAGCTGCATTGACGCATTTGCAGCCTGCGTACATGTGTTATTCACATGGACGCATTGGTCGTACTTGGCCCTCCACGAGTTGACCTCAGTGGTTAGTTGCCTGATGCATTGATCACTCCTATCATTCCTATCCTCAAGGTCTTCGACCTTAGCAACTAGGCGATGAATAATCGCACTTACGGAAGAGTCCACTTTCCCTCTTTCAAGGGCCGTGACAAGATCAGCAACCTCATTGGGCTGATCTTCACCCATTGGACTATGCCTTGATCCACGGTCCCGAGGAGTGGACAGATCAATCATGACCGGATTAGATCTCGGAGGAGTTCTGAAATCATCCTGCACGGCCGTTGATGGCCGTGGGAACTCACTCCGATTAGGAGATTGGCTCTGGTATGGCGCAGATCTCCTAGCATCACGAACCGCCGAGGGTTGTGTCATGGTTAGGCCTGTGGCCACGGACAGTTTAGGAACAACAGGCCTATCAGTTCGCATAGGAACATCAGGTCTCGAGTCAGCAATAACAATGTCATTCAAATCAGTCGCATTGGACACTCTAGATTCAGACATCGATTCAATATCAGTTGCATTACTGATGGTGTGATTGCGACTAGAACTTGATGCCATCATGGACTCGGACTCTATCGGAACATTAGCTCCGTCCATGTCGTCCAGGACGAAAAAGGGAGCCGCATTGGGCGTAGGGCGAGCACTTTGTGCGTTCAAGCCACTTGACCTATTAAATTCCTCCTGGAATGCTTCGATCCCATCAAGCACGTTAACGAGTGTGTCCGCGTTTAACGGGTCTCTACCAATGATCGACGCTGGGTCACCTGATCGACCGCGTCCTGAGCCCCGCGCACTGGGGTTCCCCCTGTGGGCAGTTTCCCGATCCATCCCCCTTTGCCCTATGCGATCCAGTCGAATTTGACCTTGATCGCTTGCTCGGGGTTGGACTGGGATGCAAATCCAATCTATCTACAATGTTACGCTCCCTAGGGCTCTCAAATCCTGAAAGTCCTGGGGGAGGAGACATGTTCCTCATGGTCGGGTTTACCGACGGCCTTGGCCTGACGTTACGACCGGCCACATCAGGATTGAGATTCTCAATCGACAAAGGTAGCATGAATTCATCGCTTCCAGCAGCCCGTTTTGGGCTTTGGAATTGCGGGAAAGATGACGGCCCACCGGATTCGGTTGGCAGATGAACGTCAAATGCAACTCCACTGGATGTACCAGGCTCGGGATTACCGAGTACTTGGAAAGCTATGTTACTGGTTGGCACAGGTCTACTGCTACCTCGGGAGTCACGAACCTCGGACTGACCAATATTCATCAGCTCGGGGAAAGATGAGGATTGAGCTCCAGGTGCAATACCGGGCTCGTCATCATCACGTCCTGAGACGGAATCATCATGGTCAGGACGATTAGCCCCACGACCCTGAGAGCGATTAGCTCTTGAGGCATTAGACGATAGGTCATCAGTGCGAGTAGCACTGGACCTTCCTGAAGGCATTGCTTCTGAAAAAGTGTGGTCCGACAAAAAGTCAGGACCGGAAAACATCGGCTGTCCGGGCACTTGGTCGTCATTCACAACGTCCAAGATTCCGGCCTGGCCGAGAACCCACTCATCGGTCACCACATGAGGTCCATCCTCGTGATTCCCGCCATGAGTCCTACAGTAGCCTATGGAAAACGGCGCCTGCAGGGTTGTTATTAAATGGGGTTCGCGGTGCCAACCGAGGACGAATCCTACGGCTGATAACCTGCGAAAGGGTTTGAAACAGAGTTTCGGCCGGCACTAACACGAACCAAAAGGGGTGCCTCGTTGTAACAAGAAGGAACCAAGCAGAAGCGCAGCACAGCGCAAAGCAGGCAAGCAAACCAGCAGCAAGCAGCACCAAGCGAGCAAAGCGAGCAATAGCAGCGCACCCCAAACAATAGCCCGACCCACCTCCAGGAGAAAGACCACCGCCCCAGACACGACGGCCGCGATGCCACGCGGCCGGCGTGCGGATGCGCCGCGGACTTTTCCCGACGAAATGGCGGACGATGAATGCCGGATGCAAAACTTGAGCCAAATGCCGCGTTGGGCATTGGCATGAAATTAAACATGTTGCGATAAAAGTAAATGCCCCCAAAAACAATATATATATATATACATGGGTCTATTTACTCTTGTAATATACAGTGTATACATATATGTAGATATATTATATCTGTGTCTTTATACATGTATATATATATATGTACATGTACTATATATATGCATGCATTATATATAGTATGTCCTCCCAACAGACTATGCGGAAATGCGTTCCCTTTTTGGCTCCAGGTGGGTTGGTTTCCTTTTGGTTTCCCCTGAAAAGCATCCAAAGCGGATCCCTGTTTTGAGAAGCACAAGGCGGTCTGAAGCCAAGCTCGAAATCCCCGCCCCGCTCCCTCCAAAACCGCTTGTCACCTCGGATCCCAAATGAAAGACCCAGCGGACCCCACGAAACCTGAATCCAGGCTTGCGATGCAACCCGACACCGGTTTGCCCACTCAACATGGAAAGTCAAAGGCGGCTTGAGGTCCATGGCTCAAACATGTTTCAGCCAAAGACCGCTCGTAGGACACTGCCAAAGGGTGTCCATGTGTCATGAGATCTGAAGAGCAGTTGCTCACAGCGTTACTCCCCTGCAACTCAACACCGAATCCAAAAATGGGGGGTCCACCGCAAGAATGGGTGGTTCTTCAAGATGAATCCATTGGGCACGTCGAAACCAGGCCTCTTGAAACTCAGTATCAGCACCTTTGCATCAAAACCTCCGGGGGCCGACAAAATGCTGGTCCTTTTTGGGGGCACCGTTTCGAGGGCATAACTCCCGCGTCCCCTCCAAACATGTTTCCTTGTGGTGTCCCTCTAAGACACAAACAAAAAAACACCTATTGTTGGCAACCTCCGGATCCTGACAGAAGCACATTGAAAGGCAGTTGCTCGAAACTGCCACAGTGTGATGAAACCCACATGTTTTGGAACGCATTCTACAAGATTGTCATTCTACGTCGGTGACGTCAAAGCATCACTGCCTTTTGTCCGGCTGTCTTTCGTGGCAACGGGGCCACGTTTTTGCTGAGCATAGTCAGCAGAGGCCATTGAAGAATCGAGCAGTAGGGTGTGTTATCAGGTGATCAATGGCAGCTGATCGTGACAGCGATCCTTCCATGACCTGCACTTGAGTCCAAATCAAAACCTGGTATATATTAAGATGATCCACCCAGAATCATGTAAAGGATTCAGAAGGCGGCCGCAACTATTTATGGTTGAGACTGTCCCTTACTCACCTTCACTTACCTGGGTTTTGATTGTGACTCACTTGTCTTTGCACATGGCCCTGGCAAACTCATGGCGAGCGGCAAAGTGTAGAGGGAGCACCACCTCCCTTTGGACCCGCGAGTTTAAGTGGCTTTGGGTCGGGGAACTGGTGGCTGCCTTCTTGACCTAGGGTGCCTGTGCCGGTGAACCTGAGGAAAAAGGCTGCCACCTGCCCGCGGAAGTCACTTCGAAATCGCCAGGTCCAGACAAGTTTGAGCTCGCTCGGGCAAGCAAGTGGTTCGTTCTCTCGGCGGCTTTCTTTCTGAATCTAGTGGATTCTGTCGAAACGCATCGCTGCGTCCAGAAACTGTGTCCAAAACTATGGATCCCGAATCCTATCCCGTGATCCGTGAGAATGCACAAACATGCCTTGCGATGGGAAGGGCCAACACCTACCCTCTTTTCCGTACTCCTCTTACATTAGCGCTGAAAGCAATCGCTCATGTCTTACGTTCTATGTCCTCCAGCAAAAGCTTGCACCCCAAAAAACACGCCGTCAACTGGACACAACAGCTAAGAATGGGGACCAAGATCAACTCCTGGTTGATGAGGGGTGTCGCATTTAAGAGAGGATCCATCGCTTTTGGAGAAAACACCCCTATCAACCCGCGGGGTCGCGAGTACCAGCTACTTCACAACCTTGTTTTTCAATCGTCCTGCGTCCAGGCACAATGTCCCATGTCAAGCTTGGCCAACAAAGCGATGAAACCCATACTCAAAACATACAACATACTCAAACGTGGTTAGTGGCTGCGTAGATCCCCACGTTTTCTGTCCACTCAAGGATCCCGCGTCTCTTGTGCGTGCACCTCACTGAGTTTTTGCGCCACAAAGCGGCGGCGCCTAGCTTTCAGAAAGCCGTCTCCACAAAAACAGCGCGAGCTTGGTGCGCGCGTTCATGAAATCACGCGCGATGTCCCCTCGCGGAGTGGAGCTTCGCCGGCGCGCAAGCGGCGCCGTGCTCGCTGGAGTTTTTGGCGCCCTTTGTCTCAATGTTTGCTGCGGGTCAATCAATGCCGTTGCATTTTGAGTGGGTCAAAATTCATCCTGGGGTTGTGTCCTTGTGAACCATCATTCACTTTACCTTTCCACCAAAGAAGGCTAATCTTCACATGGCCAAAAACCGTGGCGCTTGCATTCTCAAGAAGGGGCATCTATCGACCCATTTATATATGCCTGTACTTCCGGAAGCCGGCGCCCACTTTTTGGGTGAGCCCCAGCAAAGGTAAGGGAACCTCGCCAATGGCTATCTTCGAAACAGCTGCAGATGGTCCTTTTGAAAGGACCAGGATGGTTTACTTGCAACACTAAGGAAGTACTGGGTCTTTGATGGCACTGCAGGTCAAAGAAAAGCGAAGGGCTGCCATTGATTCTGGACCCATCAGACATTTTATCATACCTTCGTACGCGGCATGCGGCCACCCCAGCGTGCACGGCATTGCCGAAGTTCGCGGCTGCAACCACTCAATTCCGGTCTGAATGAGAGCTGGCAGGTTCTGCGGCAAAGCTGCCGTTGGGTTGGTTTAGTTGGAAAAGGGAGACACTTATTGTGATGTTGTGTGTGTCCCCCGTCACATGCTGTCCCTGAAGAAGCTGTCTTTTCCACATGGGCCAGACAAACTGCGCCAGCCCCCGGAACCGGCCGGCTTGTTCAGAGGTTGATGGCCTCGGGCGTCTCGACCTGGCTTCAATGAATTCAAATACCAACCCTTAAGGGATCCGAAATCCCATGGGAGGTGAGGAAATCCACCCGTACCAGTGTTTAGAAACATACGCGGGTTTGTACTACACTGAAATCCCCTCTTGGGGCGTGCCAAAAAGAAACCAAAAGCAGACCGCCCATATTTGCTGGGGCCACGATTCTAGGAAGCACCCACTGGCGTGGACAGCAACCAAGGAAGATCCCTCACTTCCTTAGCTCCTTGCGCACCATGCAGAACCATGGCATTGGATTTTGAACCAAATCCCGTTGAGAAGGCGCTTTGTAGTTGGGCGAAAGCAGATGGCTTGAGAATCCCCCCAGTTGAGTTTAGTCATGGCTCAAAGAAATTGCGCCATCTACGCGTCAGTCATATCCCACCTCGCCTGCCCCATCGTCTCCTCCTTGCAGCCCCCCAGCAAAAGCCAGAGGCTCTCGGCGTGGCTCAAGGCCTCATCAGGCGCGGTCTCTGGTGGCTATCTACATGCCGGTTTCAGCATCCCTTTCTTGCTGTTCTGTGTTTTCTTGTGTGCTTGGTTCAAACTGCAAGACTACCAGTCGTCCTCCAAGTGCGTCCGGAAAAAAATGCCCGGTCAGCTTGGTTCTTCAAGTGGCCGCTTCAGGTCAAAAGAAGCCCCGCACTTGGCCGTCGCAAAACTAGGCACCCCTGGAACCGTTGAAGGAAACCAACAGCGGTCCATTTCGAGCGATGTGATCTGGGCTCCATTCAAGCCAGACGCGCTCTCGAGCAAAGACTCTGATGAGAAGCTTTGCTGGGGACTCACGCTGGTTTCAGCAATGTCGGCGCCATGGTTGCCATTAAAGCCGGATTCCGTCATTTAAAGATAGACAATGCTACTCATGTGGATGTTACATATGTGGCAAGAATGCTAGGCTCTTCGGACATTGGCTGTGTGCCCAGAAAGGCACGCAAAAGCTCCTATTATCGGCACGTGGCCTGCGTGCGCACACTGCCAGGGCCTTTGCTTTCCCTTGGGCACAGCCCAGCAATGTGGTTCACCAGCACTACAAATAGACACCTAAACAAATCATAAACCTTTGTCATCGTGTTTCACGACTAGCATTCTCGGACTTGGCTTGGATGGAGTTGAACAAGTCCGGACCCAACCAATCGTCTTGGTTTGAGAGCTCCCAGCAGTCCAAGTGGGGCCTGTTGACGAACCAATGCCAAGTTATGAACCCCGTTCAGCTAGAGGGTGGCTCTTCACAAACATGCGGAGTGGAAAAATCCAAATAAAACCGAAAAAACCTTTTGCAACCGGGAAACCACAAGCACAAGGAAACAAAAAACGCCATGTGAAAGGGGTCCCCCTGTGTTGAAACAAAAAAAGTTTGGAGGGCCCACCCTTCTCGGAAACCGCCCGCGTCGCTCGGATGTTCGATGGCCTGCTGCCTCTTTGTCTCCAAGCCCTCCATCTTCGCCTGTCCAGGCCACGACCCACACATTTTCAGGGAGAAAACTGCGCCGGCTCTTTTGTGGATTTCAAAGGGAAACCCCTTCTAAAGAATACGGTGAGGCACCTTTGGGTGGGGGTAGAACAACACCAATGATTCTCAGGGTTCCAATTGTGGCCATTTCCACGTACCGAGAACAATTCAGAAAAGGACCTGCACAACTGGAAGCAAGGACCCTACATAGCGATCGGTCAAGTTTTATGCGTCAACTGTATCATTCGCTGGTGAATCTCCACTAAAACAAACTACGGGGGTGAAAAGTCCTTCTACATCCATGGGGATGTTGCGCGAACGTCAGCTTCGGCAACGCCCATCGCTTCCCTCTCTGGTCGATGTGTGGGTTCTCCGAAACAACGAAAGCCTTGGGAAGCGACATGGGTGCAAAAGGAGAGGAGATCTGTGCCCTGCCAAAAGCGCATGGCGCCTTTCGGGGAGGCTTCGCAGAGTTCGGGGAGGTGTCTCGCCATCTTAGGCTCGCTGGCAACCATGCAATCGTGCTTGTGTTTCACTCATTTAGGCACGCCAGCAAAATGAGGCGTGAGAAAAATCGTCTTGAAGCAAGGAGTCGTTTCTGCGCAATGATTGTCAGCTCAGCGGGGGGAAGGGGGAGCCCTGATTGCAAGAAATCTTGTCAGGGGTATGTGCCCCTCATCTCCTAAAAACCACATACAGTATCGGCGCTTGTATTTTCTTGACGGGTTCCCTTTTCACCTTAAAGTGGAACCAAAAAGAAAACCACACATTGTGGGGTCCAAATGATGAATTTTGATACACACCCAAATGAACAGAAAAGCACATCGCCATGTTCTCCCTTCGCAGCTGTGCTCTGTCGTTCGGCGCTGTCCCTTTTTCAAGGGGATTCTCTTCGCCTGAGCATCACATTGATGCAAAGGGTGCCTTTTAGTGTGGCAACCTTTTGAGTTCGCATGGACCCAATCAAGGAAGCAATGCGGACCCAGACGGACAGAACTGCTAAACGTCTCCCCCCCGCCCTCCCGCCGCCCCCCGCCAACATGCGCCCGCCCACCATATAGCCCACCGAAACTTCCCAGTCAGGCTTGCCAAACAACAACCCCTGTGACAACAAAAGTCGTCGTGTGGGGCATGGTTGTCCGTTGTCCTGAAAAGTACAACTTGTCTAGTCTAGTGCTTTTCTGCTTTCTATCGAATAGCTTTCCAAGCATTTTTTTTCACCTCCCTGGCCCCCGTTCGAACTTGAAAAAAAACAACGCCTGATTCTCTTCAAGCTGCTTTCGCAGCCGCCAGGCTTCCGCCTGGCTTTCGGTTTGGGGGAACCCAGGCCAAAGCGAATGCACGTCCGCCAGACTTTCTGGTAAGTGTCCTCCATGGGCACCAAAAGCCTCCCCTGGACCAGGGGCACTGATTCTTTCTTGGACTTCAAGGGAATTGAAGCCAGCCAAAGTTCAAGGAGAGAATGCAAGCCTGGGTTCACACTCGGCTGACAGACCATTGGCTTCTCTTTGAAGGCATTGTCAGGGTACCCGGGAAAAAATCCGCCTAAGCCGATCTTTTTCGAACTTGCCCTGTGGCCTTTGAGAATGAATTCAATAGCAAACCTGCCAGCGCAAAGGCCTATGGAAGCGCGGTGATTCGTGCTGAGAAGAGAGGCGTTCTTCAAACTTCTGGGATTTGTTCGGCGTGGTTGCGTGGCTCAGTGGCTGAGACAATTTAGGGACCGATATTCTAAGAAACACCAAAGCTTTTCAAGCTCGGGACAGGGCAATCGCCAGCCAAATCCCTCTGGCCTGAGCTTCCAGCACTTCCTTCTTTGCCTTGCCCAAGTCTTCCAGGGCCCGCGCCTTGCCCTCCTGACTGCATGAAGCAAGGCTTGGTTCGGGGACCCCAAATCCAACCCACCGCAAAGGTGCCGGGAAAAGGCAAACCGCCCGTGCGCACCTACCTCATTGCTGCGAGTTAGCCCATACGAACCAGGTCTCTTTTCAAATCTGGCGCCAAAATACAACAACCCTCAAGTCAGATTGCTTGGATTCAAGAAGGGGATTATATGTATGTATACTGACCTATCTCGTTGGCATGCTTTGTCTTGCGCGCCATTTCCGATGGCCGTACTGCTGGCAGGCACCCATGCAAATTCGGGCCTTTGAGACCTGGCATTGTCCCAAAGCTTTGCATTTGGGCCCGTGGCAAAATACAGGGACACCAAAACATGGTGGGCTCCCTTTTGATTCCCTTAAGCCTAGCTGAAAAGGTACCCAATAACACACGCACACATATGTCGTCAACCTTCCAAAGAAAGGTGTGCGACCATCGTTTGCTTGGCAAGGCAAGCCATGTTTGCCACACGCTGCCCCATCAAGCCTCAAATCAAACAAATGACACTGGCGATCACAGAAACAAAAAAAAGAAGCAGCTTGCGCTAACAGCGTTCAAACCCATTGAACAAGGGAGCTCTAGGAAACTAATCCATGTGGGCAAGATGTCAGGGCTCATGTGGGCAAGATGTCAGGGCTGCCTGGGAGATTGAGCCTTGGAATTCTTCCCCTTACCCCCCCCCCCCCCCTCGTCCTCGGCGAACTGTTGGGCGCATACTGCAAGGTCCCGCGAAAAAGTGAGGTCGTGAGCCTCTTTGCCTCGAGATGGAGGAAGATGACACCACCAGGTAGTTCTGCAGATCATTCAACACGCAGCTGACCCTATGGTGCCCCAGGGTCGCAAAAGGATATCCTCTTTTTGGTCTATGGCCAAAACATCGAGCGCAGCCAGGGAAGTTTACTTTTATGTGTCAATGAATGAAGATGAACTGAACTTTATTTACCGACACCTGTCTCAAGTCTTGGGAACACCCTTTGGCCAACAAAGAGACCAAAACTTGGAAGCAAACAGGCCAACAACCGGGCTACAAGTTTGGCTGGCGCGGGCTTGTAGGGTGGAATGAGTACACTCCTGGGAAAATTGGGAATCTGACTGAGCGAATTCGCTCAAGGAGGGCTACCGTCAAGGTCCGGGTTATATTTTGGCATTTTCGGGTTGTTCCCCAGATAGCTGAAAGCTATAGGGGTTCTAACTTCTAATAAAGAGGGGGAAGTGACTTGCGAGATTGATGGGCTGGTGCTAAGGGGCGTGCAGTTTGGGATTGGGGTGCTGTTTGAGGTGCTGATGGCAGTGCGGGCGCATCTTTTCAAGATTGACGGTAGGGTGCTAGGGGGCATGCAGTTTGGGGGTGCTGGTGCAGGTGCTGTTTTGGGAATGACGGTGTTTTTGCATCTTGACGGTAGGGTGCACGGGGGCATGCAGTTTGGGTGCTGGTGCTGGTGGTGGTTTGGGATGCTGTTTGGGGAGCTGTTTGAGGTGCTGGTGACGGTGCGGGCGCAATTTGCGATATTGACGCCCGGGTGCTATCGGGCATGCAGGTGACGGTGCAGGCACATTTTTGCATCTTGACGGTAGGGTACAAGAAGGCATGCAGCTTGGGATGCTGGTGCAGGTGGCGTTTTGGGATGCTGTTTGGGGTGCGGCCGGGTGTTTGGGGGGGTGCTGTTTGGAGTGCTCTTAGGGCGATGGTGCAGGCGCATTTTTGCGAGATTGACGGCAGGGTGCAGGGGGCATGCTGGTGCAGGTGCTGTTTTGGGATGCTGTTTGGGGTGCTGTTGGAGGTGCTAGTGATGGCGCGGGTGCTCGATTGACGGCCGGGTGCTGTTTGGGACGCTCTTCGGGGGTGGAGGTGCTGGTGTGCAATCATTGCTATCTGGGGTCTATGCTGGTGTAATTTGTCTTACAAAAGTGATAGATGGTACAGTCTTCGCAAAAACGTGACAAATGAGTCATACTGGCGTTTGATTCCACCTGAGGTTGTGCAGGTGCGCGGGGTGTTCCTCCCACCTTCAATGGGTGTTTGTGTCAGCTCCTGATCACAGAGAGGGACCCCTCGTGAAAGTCGTTTCACCAAAAAGGCTCATCTTGTGTGTCGGCCACCGGTTTGCGCAATCTTGCCAATGTGAAACCGGGAACTTGCGTCTGAGCATGCGGCACGGGATTGTGACACGCCCCCGCCCCCCGCCCCCGACACAGCAAAAGCATGCTCCGCACAGGGTTCCTGTGATCCGTGGAGATGGCCGGACTGCCAACTTCTCTTGGGACAACCGGCTCCAGTTGAAGGTCACCCCCAAGTAGGTAGAAGGTAGAGAGAAGTTCCAGTCAACATGACCCCACGAAGACCACACACTGCAGCCGCTTCCTGGACGCAATGCCAATACCGCTGTGTCCACAAGGTTGCAACCACCCAGCCAAACAGCAAGAAACATGGCATTGAACAACTGGGCAGGGGGTCGGTGTCTCAGGGGCGTTGTTTCGAAACCACACCGGGCATACTGTGTTTTTCGCCAAGCTGCGCAACTCGGCGAGCTTCTTCTCCATGTCCGCAATCAAATCGCGCTCCCGCCTGCGTTTGTCCGCCCTCGCGGGGGGGTACAAATCGGCAATGCGACGCCAGCCTGAATACACTGGCCCCTTTGGCGCACAGTACGAACTCACCCAAAAAGCCGAACATGGAGGTCGGTCGGTGGTTTAGGCACATGGTCTTGCGCGTTCAGCACGAAGCCCTCCAAACAGATTGATGATATGGCCCTTTTCATCAGCTTTTGACCAGCCACGCTTGCCCCTTTGATTGGGACAGATGTCTTTTCAGCAATTGATTGGTCAAAACCAAGCCTACAAAACTATTTTCGCAAAGACCGCTGCCCGCCCAAACAGTGGTGTTTTACACCGCTTTGGGGCGAGACCATTGCATTTTTTTTGCCTGGTTCGGGTAGCAAGGGTGGCGAGTAGGAAGGGGGTCTGTTTGGAGAATCTGGCATCTCAAAGTTGTCGTTTGTCCCGTTGAACATGTCACTTGGTGGAGCAATGATGCAAATGGTACCCAGCACATGCCCGCAAATCATGCTACGGAGTGGACGGTTTTCAAAAGAGGGGCTGCTGTTGCCATTTAGAATGGTTTAGAGTTAGCAAGGAGTTGAAGTGGTTGAGAGTGATTCAGAGCAACTTAGAGTTTGCATATGCTACCGGTGTGTTCCTTTCAGGGTGTTTTAAAGCGACCAAAGCTAGAAAAAAAACAGCATAGTTTGATAACGGGGGCTCAGCCGCAGGCAGCTTGGTTTCGGTACTGAACCATCCGAAATTGGGGCCGAAGTGCACGCCCAACCTCAAGCGCCCAAGGCATGGGCTGAACGCTCCATCCCAGGACTCCGCTTTTCGGTGGCTGGTTTCACCCCCGGCGCCTCCGAGATCGGGAGCGCTCCCGATCCTGGCAAGCTCTCCGGCGCCGGAGAGTTGCAACCAGTAGCAAAACGGAACCCCAGGATTGACACTTTTTGGTGAAAAAAACAAAATGAAAGGGGGGAAAACGGGGCTGAAGAACTGGGGTTCGGAACCTGGTTTGACCACCTCAAACCGCGGAGACATCTGCTTTTACCAGGCACAGACAAGCCAAGCCGAAGCGGCTTGGCTAAACTTGTGGGAAAATCGAAGACAATGCCGACACATGTGAGCCCGTTCAAAATACGCGGGCCCCTCGAAACCTCATAAGAAACTTGGCCCGCTAAACCGCATAATAAAATTGGTTCCCCCCAGTTTTCTCTGGAAAGTACAGTGAGTCCTACTGATATGTCGGCCGAACCTCATGTCAGCCCAAGATCCTGCGGAAATGAGTCGGGAAAATGATGCTTGAAACAAGGGAGCATCACGGGCGCTCCTGCACCTCCTTCCGGGCAGCATCTGGCATGGGTCGGGGGGGTGCAGCGTCCACCTGCAAACAGTGTCCCTCTGACCGTCAGTGGTTGGATTAAAGGTTGAAAGGTGATTCCTTACCCTCTACACAAACCTCCAAACCACCGAACTCAAAATCCACCCATCCCGGGCAATCCGAAATAGGCTTGCGGTGGGGGAATCCAAGCCACGCAGAACGTCTGAAGATGCGCGCTAGCCCTTGTTTGCCCCCTTTTCTGTTTGGCCCCAAAAAATCAAACCGCGAGCCAATGCGTCCTTGCATGTCCACGTTTGATGGCTTGACGGTCCAGGCATCTTTGTAATACGTTTGGTAAACTGGCACTTCGCAATCAACTCCCTCTGACTTCGGGCTCCTAGGCTACATCACTTGTAGCTGCCACTTTCCGGCCCATGCCCAGGTAACACGTTGGGGCCTCCGCTTGCGCACAACCTTGGACAGGCATGATCAACCACAAACGACGACCACAAAGGTCAAATTGCCCCGGTTGCCTCCCTTTACGTGGCAAAACCTTGCCCGAAGCCTGAGCCACCTCGTTGCGAGTTCAAGTTCCTGGCAATCACGTTGCGTTCAGCCCGCCAGACTGCTCTACCCAGGCCCGGCATCATCTGCTCAGGTCTATATTGCTCTTGTGGTTCTTTTCACCCTGGCCAAGGCGGGCAGAGCGCAGCGTTTACAATAAACTAAGCAAACCAAACACACGCACACACAGAGAGAACAGAACCAAGGCAAGCAAGTCAAACAGACCAAATAAGCAAAATATGCCAGCACACGCGGTGCCCCAGCAAAGGAGATGTAGGACTTGGCATGGCGTGTGTATTTCCAGCCTCCGCGTGTCCGCTAGGGCATGGCCGCTCTGTGTTTCCACTGGTCTCTGCCTCGCGTAAATGGATCTGTGTGAGAGAGTGCCTCAAGAAGTATCCCCTGCTTTGGACAATTGGGTTGCCTTTTGACATGAAAACACCACCGAAAGTGTCAGAACCCTTTCCTCACTAATCCTAAGGCAACTATACGTGAACCATGCGTACGCATTTGCCCTCCAAGCGGCAACCCCTTGGGCAACGAGCGTCTGGAAACATGCCCCCCGAACGCTGAGTTGAACAGCACCGGGCTTCCAAGGCACGCGACTCGAACGTGGTTGTGGTGAATATTAGCGTTAGTTTCAATGGAAACGAGGAAACCTCCACGTTCACGGGTATTCCTATCTTGACACATACCAATTTCATTATCTGAGTTTGAAACCAAGAAGCACCTTTCTCGCCTGTCACTCTACATCCCCCCCTCGCTGTCAGTGTAATAAGGTTTTGTTGCAGTTGTTCTTCCTTCTTGGAAAATGTTAACGTTTGTCCTGACAGGTTGACCCCATCGCGTGTGTAGCAAATTTCTGGCCAGGGTCAGCTCACAGCTACCAAACACAAATCAACGTACGCAAAATAAAAAGCACTTCAAAAGGGGAGGTTCTGCTGCAGATGGGCGCTGTTGGGTTTGCAGGGCAATTCTCAGTATGCCTGGCCTGCAGGATGCTCTGAATGCACTGGCTGACTTGCCACATGGTCTCGGGAACACTTGCGCACTTACTCGCCGAGCAACCACTGGATCCATCCACAAGTTCCAAGTGAAGGGGAGGAATATCAAGCCCTCGGAAACCCGAACCCCCGACCACTCCTCCACTCTTATTGTCCATGCTGCCATGTAATTCTTGGAAGGAAGTTACCCTTTTTTCCCTGAATGCGCAGCAGAAGGGTTCCCGTTTAGAGGTCGGGGGTCTGGGGGTTAGGACGTGACCAGAAGTCGTTGAATTTACGTCCCCAAGCGTTCGCAAGCGTCCGTATGTGTTCGCGAGTGTCGCGGTCGCAGTCCCAGCAAGGAAGCCGAAAACGTGCCATTTAGATGACACTTGAAGCGTGTCATTTTTTGTGCCCCTGTGCGAGAATCGTAGTTCTTAGCATGTCAGACGTCGTTTTGCTGCGCAGGCGCAATGTTTTGTCAAGGCTCACGTGCGCGTTGCAAATCCGTTGTGATTCGCGTTTCAGGGGTTGTCGTTTTGAGGTATTTTGCTTGGAATGCGCGCGTAAGCGTTTCCTCGAGCGTTGTTTTCGTTGGCCCTGTCGTACAATCAGTCGAAATCATTTTGGCGCCGCAGTCCCGCGCGAGTTTTCCGCGAGAGTGTCAAATTCTGGTTACGTGGCAGGCGCGGCATTTGGAGCGTTTTGCCTGTTGCTGTAACGTCATTTATCGTGACAGGCGCAGCACTTTCGAGCTGTTCGTGCAGATTTCGTGGCAGGCGCAGCACTTTAGAGCTTTTCGTGCAGATTTCCTGGCAGGCGCAGACTTTCCTGCTTGCGTGCAGATTTCGTGGCAGGCGCAGCACTTTGATGGGTCGAGTCGCTCTCGCTGTGGCACGGTGCGCATTGGAGATCGCAAAGCGAACCCTCTGCGGACTTTGGGTGGGTCGAATCTCTCTCGCTGTGGCGCGGTGCAGATCGCAACCTGAACCCTCTGCGCGCTTTCGTGGCGCCGTGCGCATTTTGAGATCGCAAAGCGAACGCTCTGCGTCTCGCCGTGGCGCGGAGCACATTTTGAGATCGCGAAGTCACGACGAAACACGTGACAAGAGATGTGACACGAAACGCGAGTAGGGTCGTGGCTAGAGGAGATGTGACGATGATGGGCGATGTGTTGAAAGTGATGACGAGAGACGGGACCAGAGTTGTTACAGACGTGACAAAGGACGTAACCAAAGACGTGACACGAGACGTGATCAGGGGCGTGACGATGGATGTGACAAGAGACGTGCGAGGAGAGTCGTGACGAGAGACGTGACCAGAGATGCGACAAGAGACGTGACGAGGATCGTGACGCGAAGAGACACGACAACAAATATGACGTGTGAGAAGAGACGCGGGTCGTGACAAGAGACGTGACCGAGGGGCGACGACACACGCGACAGGAGACGCGATGAGTGTCTCCAACCAAGACGTGCGGGAGATACATCCATCACATCCATCGTCACGCCTCTGGTCACGTCTCTGGTCACGACCCTCGGACGTCTCTTGTCATATTTGTCGTCACGTCTCTGGTCACGCCGTCTCTCGTCGGCGACTCTCCTCGCACGTCTCTTGTCACATCCATCACATCCATCGTCACGCCTCTGGGCACGTCTTTGGTCACGCCCTTTGTCACGTCTGTCGCAACACTCGTCATGATCATCGCATCTTTCATCGCGTGTCTCCACGCATCTCTCGTCACGACTACGTAGCCAAGAGACATGACGATAGATGCGACAAGAAACGTTGTTACGTGAGACTCGACAAAGGACGTGACAAAGGACGTGACTGAGAGACGTGAGCAGAAAAAACAAAGAGACGTGACAAGAGACGCTGAAGAGACGTGAAAAGAGACGCGCCGAGGGTTGTGACGAGAGACGTGACCAGAGACGTGACGCGAGGGCCGACGACTCATGCGTGACAAGAGACGTGACGAGAGTTGCCAAGAAAGACGCGACGAGAAACGCGACGAGAAACGCGACGACAGGCACGGCGAGACGCAACGCGAGGGGTGACGACTCACATGACAAGAGACGTGACGGGAGTCGCCAAGAAAGACGTGATGGGAGACGTGACAGAGTCGTCACGAGAGGCGCGGCGAGACACGTGATGAGAGATTTGACGAAACGTGGCCAGAGTTGCTACGAGAGACGTGACAAATGACGTGACCAAAGGCATGACTAGAGACGTGACCAGAGACGTGAGTATAGAAACGTGACTAGAGACGCGACGCGAGATGTGACAAGAGTCCGATTTCGTGTCCGCATTCGGGTTCATGGCTTCTATCAGGTTGCTTTTTCTTCGGCCAATTTTTGAAACCATGTTGTTGTTGATTGAACCAATGTTTGAACAATTCTTTGTCGCTCTTGCGCTCTTGGATTCTTGAGCTCTAGGTCCCCAACCCGGCCTCCGCCGGAACCATCAGTCGCTGGGCCAGCTTTGCCACCACCGGGCCGCACGCGCGGCTCAGCTTCTCAGGCGTCACGCGGCCGTGGGCCCCCGCCGCGACGCACAGCGTGAAGGCCCAGCAGCGCTTTCCTGGCGACGCGTCTCGCTCGCACGCGGCGCAGGGGGCCATTGGAGACATACGGGTTGAGAAGGCTACCTCACTTGCCCTCGATCTCACTTGCGAGCGCAGCTCGCATTATCGACTCATTTGCTAGCGCACGGGTTTACTTTCGCGAGAAGGGTCACAATGTTGTCTACCCAATGGTGAGCGCATGAGATATGTTGAGTCATTGTCGCACAATATCAATAACAATAAATCTAGCTGCAAAACAATTTTTGGTGAGAGGGGTCACAAATTGTTTCTACTGGCTATCACATAATTGCATTTGTTGTGTCTGTTCACTTGCGAGCGCAGGATAGTTGGACATCGACAGATCACCCTAGAAGATCGGTCAAACAGGAAGTTCGTAATTAGGGGGATGGGGGGCAACAAGCACACTCGCTCAAGCGCGCCCTTGACCACAACCACTACATGGCCTTGTTTTGCTACATGGCCTTGTTTTGCTGAGGCTGTCCCGCTCTCAAAAAACCTAGGGGGCAGAACGCGCAATCCGCACAAGCTTTCGTTGAATGCGTCAACCAAACAACGCTTAACACGTACGAGACATGCGTGTCGCGTCGCGACCGTGCTTACCACTTGGCTGGTGCGTGTGCCCGGGCGTGCTTGCCATTTGAGGCAAGGGGTTCTACGCTAAAGCCTGACAAAAGACTCAGGCAGGAGATCGGCAAAAAACGGAAGCCGGAAGCTGAAGAAAAAAGGCACGAGAGTCCACAAGCGAGAAGCAAGGTGGAAGGGCTGCACTCACAAGCGAGAACACAGCCCGAAGGGCGGAAAGAGGCATCTGGAGGCAGAGCCTGCCATGCGACAAACGCCACACTCACAAGCGAGAACCAGCCGCACTCACAAGCGGTCGACACTGTGGTCGGGCGGGCGGGCTACGGGATGGTGACATGAACATCCCCATGTCCTCCCCAATTTGGAGCCAGTTTGCATGCTCAGTTGGCCAAACATTTGGGAGACCTACCGCTTTGGGACCCTCGTTTCGGATGGGGCAGTCGGGAGCATTTTGAGGATGCGATTTAGTTGGCCCCCAAGGCTTCGCTCAGCTTCGGGGATTTCGTGTGGTTTTGGGAGTGAGCCGGAAGGTGATCCGCTGTAGCGAAGAAGCGGCCATTCCATCTATTTGGAGATAAAGCCAGGACTTCTAGCAACCCCGAGTTTGACAGAGTGGAAATGGAAGGCAAAAGAGAAAGCAGGCCAAAAGAAAGCAAGATGCAGCAACTACCAGCCACTCGGTTGACTGCCAGCTATTGCCTTTGGCCTTTCGGAAGTCACCCAAAGGAAACGGCCCGTGGCAAGCTGGAGCCATGGTCTGCCTTGTAAAAAAGGAACGAAGGATTTGATCACTCCCCCTTGAAGGGGACCCCAAGCACCCCCCTCCCACTCCAAGACTGACCGCGTTCCAACGGAAGGGGCAGCAAAATGAGTTGACGCTTCAGGCACCCAGAAGCATGTCTCACTTTCCCTAACAACACGTGTCATTTTTGCATTTTCCCAAATGCATGTCTGCCGTCAACGCAAGTGGGAGATCTCCTCGTTATATGATGGGAACTTGCCAGCCGCAAGCATCAAAGTTCAACAAGACAAAGATCTAATCTAAATAATTACAACTGTCATGATCCTATCATGGCTCTAGCTGTAATTTCAACCCCAATGGGAGCCCTGAATTAATCAGTCCATCCAACTCGTAGGGTGGGCGCCCACCAAGGTGAAGGATTCCCACTGGACCCCCCCTACCAACCAGGGTCCGGTAACATGAGTCAAACGGCTTTTCGGGCCAACAACCAACCTCCAGAGTAGTTTTTGGCCCAACAAAGTCAACACGTCACCATCACAAACCCTCTTCCCAAAAGAGTAAGTCCAGAAACTCCCAACCCAGAGCGTCTTGAAACATCAACACCGTCTTCCCAGGCCGAACTGGGCCCTCCGGGCGCAGCTTGAAGTTGCCGGCTCCCACCATGCAGGCGCCCCGCGCAGGGTCCAGACAACCGTGCTGCCCTGGAAGCACGTCCAGCTCCACGTAGGGCTGTTCCACGTCCCTGGCCACCAGCGTTAGACGCTCCGCCAAAAAATAAAACACGCCATGTTGGGAGTTTCTCAAAATGGCGAACCCCCTTTGGTGTTGAAAAGAGAAACTAAAAGGAAAGCAACTGTTTTAAGGGACACTATTTTGAGAAACCCCAAATGCGATGCTAGTCAAACCCGCATTTTTGGGTGTCACTGGAGTTTGCCCAAAAGAACGCGATACTCGACAAAGGCGTGTGCGCCGGTCTATTTTGGGCGAGGTTCCCCCGTGTGTGTGCCGATCTTTGACTGCAAGGACAGGTTGACCATCCCACATGTAGCAAATCTCTGGGCGTGGTCACTGGTTTTGATAAGTACATTTAGCCCCAGGGTCGGCCCACAGCGGCCAAACACAAATCGACGTGGAACGCAAAAAAACAGGGGCCCCCAAAACGGGAGGTTCTGCTGCAGATGGGCGCTGTTGGGTGTGCAGGTCAGTTCTCAGTATGTCAGTCAGGATGCCTGGCCCGGTCTTCTGCGAGCCATTGTGGTTTCCCCTTCTGGCCCATCTGGCTGACAAGCTTTGGGTAAACCAAAAAGCAGCAACTTGGGGAAAAAGCGCAGCTGAGGCAAGAAGCTATTCCTGGAAAGTCTGCCCCAGGTCTGCTGAGAATCTTCCCAACTCCCTGCCCTCACTGGCTCCTTCATGGCCCATGAGAGCTCAAGAGGCAGGTCTCAAGAACGGGACCGACAGGATGCTGTTGGCACTGTTCCCTTCAGCTAAACAAGAAGACGCGCTAATGATGATACCCCCGAAATGACATGTTTCCCCACCAATGAGCCCAAAACGTGGGCATGACTTCGATTCTCTCCCACCCTTTGTCTCAAACTCTGGGGTTGGTGTAGGCCCCACACGGGACACCTTTGCAAGAGAGAACCTCAGTGCCAAGGCCCACGTGACAGCGTCGCCAAAGTTAGAGTCCAAAACGTGTCTTCCGATTCATCCAGGGACCACACCAAGCTCGGCTCCGAGCGAATTTCAAGGGCACAAGGACAACCGCAAGCGAGCGGCAGAAGCTCTGTTGGACAACAACACCACGGCAAGTGCTCGGGGCTTAGTTCTGCTTCAGCGGCATCAAATCACCCGAATTCTCAGGAATTGCAACGCGAGCGTCTCTGTGGCCCAAACTTCTGACCCCCGAACAAGGTGGTTGTTGGTGACCTCTGCCCTCATATCAAGCTCCGAAGAGATGCATTTTTTCAACAGACCGGGAAAGAACACGCCATATTAACTAGCCACGGTCAAAACGTGGGGGTCTTCCCGTAACGGATATGGATTTATAAAAAAAATGAGTCCCCTTCTTTGTGGGGAAAAAATAGTCTCCTGTGTCCCTCCCAAACTAACCATAGTACCCTGAAATTGAGTGAGTCTCGTACCCTGGGCGATGTCCGGGCGATGTCCCTCCCACGCTTCGTCCAAGCGGCTTGGAGTTCCACACGCAGTCCAACAGCGTCTTGTCGACGCTGAACGCTGCCTTGATGGCATAGCGGTGCACCTGGACGAGAGGCAGAATCTGCCGTGCCATAACTCACGTGGGCGTTGGGGCGGGCGCAAAATGTGTTGCAACCAGACTCTAGCCATCTTCAAAGGGGGCAAAAAATGCGGCTATTGAAACAGTAGGCCGCTCAGCATGGCTAAACAGGGCATTGGCCCAACCCTGTCCAGCGCTCACAAAAAGGGGCCAGGGGCGCGGGAGTTGATTCAATAATGGCCAGCGGCAAATTTTGGCCGATTCCCCAGGGTTCTTCAAATTCCCAAGTCTCGGGCAAACCGATGAAAGGGTCTTCTTTTGCGCGTAACGCGGTGGGGAAACGGAGGGGTTCAAAACGATATGCCCATTTTTGGAGTCGCCGCCCGCCGTTTGAAGGGGCTGAAACCTCAAGGGGACCGGCCAAGAAAAGTCCAACTTGTGGCTCAAAATTAAGGAGCTAGGGTTACGCAGGGTTTAGTCTTTGGTTCCATGTACCAAGGGGGCCTGCTTGCCACTAAAAAGGCCTTCCCAAAAATGAAAAGTCTGAAGTCCATGAACTCAGGGAGTGAGAACAGGACCCCCAATTTGGACAACCCACGTCCCGGGCCAAGCTCTTGACAAACAGCGAAGGTTTAGAACTTCAGCGCCGCTCGCGCAAGGGAGCAGATTCAAGCACTGATTGCCAGGATGTTGTGCGCTGAAAGCTTACAGCAATGGTTGCGTGGCTGACTCGCCGCGGGCCCAACTCAACTCAATTCCCCTGAGTCCGGTCGGAATTTTCGAGGTGAACACAGGGCCTCAAACCTCGTTGCGAGATGCGCCTCGCGCGACGGGTGCAAAAGGCGGCCGCAAGTGTGAGCCGCTTCAACGGGGTCCGTTGTCGCCTTTCAGGCCACCTATCTTTGAGAGTTTGTCAAAATTAGGGGCCCTGTTCCCTATCCCCCTTATGCGGCACAAGGCAGAACGGGAGTCCACAAAATGGCCATATGTTTGACCCCCAACAAACTAAGGTCACAAGTAGTCGCCACTATCCGACTAGCCAAGACAAAAGCAAAGGTGGAACTGGAAGGAAAAGTCAGTTTAACAAGGAATACAGCTTGTATTGCTTTCTCCGTGCTTGTGGGATGTTTGACCCCGCATATCACACAACATGTGCAGCGTCTCTTGACGAAGAGACTTCTGGCAGGGGAAATCTGTGCTAAAGAGCTTGGCTTGGAATCGGTTACGAAAAAATGGACTGCTTCACACACATAGTCTATTCCCAAATGATGCCCCACCCAAAGTGGCCAACCTCCGACCTCGCAAAGCTCAGTCTTGCCCAAGTGGTCCACGTTGGAGATGATCACGCCATCGCGAACTTCCTCAGCGCGGCCGGGCCCGGATCTCTCCGAATTCGTCCGTGGGACGTGGAACCCGCGGAGCCCACTGCCATCTGGAAGGATTGATTTCGAAGCCAGGCCCAAGCCCTTTAGACCGCACATAGGGCCTTAAGCCATGAAAGGAGCCTTCCAACCAAAAGAATCTCCGCATCACGCTTCCCAGATTGGGAAAAAATCCAAAGCCTGGGGCTTCAGGCGCGGCACCGCGCCTAATCTGTCTCATATCTGTCTCACCATCACAAGGAATTGAAATCCTTCTCGCATGGCTTCATTCCAAGATTCCGGCACGTGGCTTTATTGAAACAGCATACTTCCATGCGGCTGATGCAGAGGCTCGCTTTGCACAAGTTGGGAACCGCGAACCATGGTTCTCTTGACATCTTGGTGGGCCATGTTGTCCCCTCCAAAACAGCCTCCGCCCACTGGTTGTGCTGGTTGTCTTACCCTCGTCACCAGAACCCCAAAAAAAAACGATTGGACCAGTTCTGCAGTTGCACTCCCCAGCCTCACCCCCGCTTCCCCTCCCCTGCCCGAGCAACGAAGCACGCCAGCAGCTGTTGCAACTGGTCCTGCTGCTGCTGCTCCTCCATTCCCTGCCTAGGCACGGACATCATTGGCTGAACCCGGCATCCTGCGCCCAACGCCAATCGCACCACAGAATCTGGGTGAGGTTCGTTGCACTGGCCGCGAAGGGACATCCAAAACAGGCAGACTCATGTCAACCATTGTCATCCTGGTGAGCTCGCTATCTATCGTTGCTCGGTGCTTGACCCCGGCTAAGGTTAAAGCCCAAAGAAAACGTAAGGCGCAACAAAGGCGCCGAAGCAAGCCTTGGCGTCGGCTATTGAAAGGTTGCCATGCTGAACAGTGCTTGATTCCGGAAGGAGGAAACCAATCTGCACGAAAGCCTGGTAGCAGGAACCAAATATCGAAAAATACCGAAATGTCTGTTTGGGGAGCTTGTGTGCGGTTTTAAGGCAGATTTCCGAAAGACTTTGCCCCAGACAAGAAACACACGGTTGATCATGGTCCATAAGGATGTGAATGTTAATAGGGACATCATTTCGGTGCGGATTCATGCCCACCAACAACTTTTGAGGTGGTTAGCGAACCCCACGTAACATAATATCAAAAGAGATTTCAGGTTCGGGTTCCAGCTGGTCCCAGCACAACAAGAGACCCCAATCCTAATTTCCTACCCGTGCTGGTTTTGCGGCTTGGAGCAAGGGTCCGGAAAGTCTGAAATAGAGTGGTAAATGACGGTTCTCCAAGCCGCGCCTCTTTCCACATGTGTTGCGGGACCTGCCCATGAGATCCGAACCCCTTTGAGGGACCTGATTTTGGACCTCCCACCCCATTTCGGTGATGGGGGTGTGAGCACTGCTTGTCTTTTGGGGTCCCATTCACCGGCACCGCCTAGGCCGGGCCGAAAGCCCACGGAACCGCAGCCGCGCGGGGGTTGGTTTCCGGGCCTCTGACTCTGTGACCTGCAGATTCCTCAGATGCCTTGCAGACTAGGCAGTTGCCCTATGTCTAACACTAGCAAGGATGTCTTCAGTGAGCAAACTATGAGTCCATCAGTCTGTCCCGACTATATCTTGGGCCCTTGGGCTTCTATTTCGACGGATGAGGCCACAGCACGGGGCCGCAAGGCTGCGGGGAGCGGCGGCAAACACGTTCTCCAGGACGCCCAGTGAATAGGACACAAAAAACAATACAAGTCCAAAAGAAGTGTATGACCCCTACAGGTCAAACAGGAACATTAGACACGACATACTTCGTTGTGGCGGGAAACATGCTGGTCACCCTGAAACGGCACTGGCAGGTCCAATAGGTCCAAGCAAGGAAGAAAGAAATCGCCGAGTGCGAGCAATACATCATGTGTTTACATGATGCTTATATTGTTTCTTCATTGGAAGCATGAGAACCGCGAGGATAGCTTTGAACAAATCCTTCGGGTGTCGCTCATGCCTGTACCGAAGCGAACCACAAAAGGGCAAACATAGTATGCCCCCAGATTGAAATATTTAGGATCACAAAGATGGTGTGCTTATTCTGGACGACATGTCCCCAAGCCATTCGGCCAACAGCTCCAGTTCCCTGCTGGGAATTTTGGTCCGGCTGTCTGCGGGGTGGTTGGTCAAGGGAAGCAAAGAATAGCGACAGGCCATAAGAAATGGGCGGACGGTTGTAACCCCTCGGTGGCGCGCAGTGGGACCGTGGCTGTTTCCGCTGCTTTGCATAGCCAAAACATTTGAAAACTGCAATGGCGCTGGGGTTAAATGCAAAAGCAAAATCACACCCAAAGAAAGCTTGGAATAGCTTCTCTACGCAATGTGGCTCCCACCGCCCAATTCTCCCTGCGGCTGGCCCCACCGCCCGCCTGGCCATGCCCGCCACGGCGCCGCGCACCTCGGCTCGGCTGGGCTCGGCTCTCGACGGTCGCACTTCCCAGGCCATGTGTCAGAAATGGGATTTGGGCACCCAACGTTGGGCTTGTCCTTTGGGCTTCCCTTCAAACCTCCCCTTTTGGGGGTAAAAGCTGTGGATGTTTGGAAGGGAAACCAAAAGGAAACCAACCGGAGAATTGGCCCCCTTATTTTGAGAAACACCCAGGACTCGTAAAGAAGCATAAATCTTGAGTGGCACCCCTCGGTGGACATCGTTTATTGTCACAAATCCACACTGTACCGATCTGAGACGCGGGACCTGAAGGTCCTGGACGTGGGGAAACTGGCATATGGGGATGTCTTTTGGAGGAAGCCCCTTGAGATGGCGGGCTTCCTGTTGGTTGCCCTTTTGTAAAAACACCAAAGCAGGTGGCAACAAACAAACAAACAACTGGACGTGTTGAGCCCATGTTGCAAGCGTGACGGTTGGGGTATTTGTGAGTTTGGGTGCTGCAATAGAAGTGCCCAAGGCCCCCCCACAACCTCCCCCGTCCATTGTCCAGTCAGTCGGACCTTCGGCTTATTCTTTGAGAAACAGAGATGTTTATTTGAGCTACAAACATCTGCAAAGAAAACCAAGATTGAACCGAGGTTGCTTTCGATTGCCTTCGGGGAT
Organism: Effrenium voratum; assembly: GCA_963377175.1. Classification (NCBI taxonomy): domain Eukaryota; class Dinophyceae; order Suessiales; family Symbiodiniaceae; genus Effrenium; species Effrenium voratum. The sequence goes on along the minus strand of CAUJNA010003293.1, from coordinate 105,898 downwards.
CTTCGCTGGGCTGACGTTTCTTTCTGCAAGGCGAGAAAAGTCTGTGAGACGAGATGTCGCATCTCGGTGGTTTGCTTTGATGAAATCGAGGCCGCTTCTGTTTCGCGGGCGCTTCCCTTTCCCAAGCTTCCTGTCAGTCACGCTACACCAATTTAGGATGGGTACTGTGACGAACTTAGTTTCTCGCTTGATTTACTTCGTGGGTTGTGAATGATAAAACACATAACCACTCGTTAGGGGGGATGTTTGCACCAAGTTATTTGGCTGGAAAGTCTAGCAGCCCAGTCGATAGGTTTAGCCAAGTCCGAACCTCATCCAACCAAGGCACGTTAAAGCCTCCGCCAGCCGCATTGCGCCTGCGTACTGCCAGCGCACCTGTGAGTAGTGGGTGTGTGGGAGTGTGTGTTTGTGTGTGTGCGTGTGAGTGTGAGTGTGTGTGTGTGTGTGCGAGTGTGTGCGTGTGGGGATGTGGGGGTCTTGTGGGGGCAAAGGGATGTGGTATTTGTGTGCCTGTGTGGTTGCTCTTGTGAGCGTATGTGTGTGTGTGTGTTTATACGTGTTTGTGTGTCTGCTTGTGTGTGCTTTTCTGTCCATGTCTGTTTCTACTTCTGTGTGTGCGCGCTGTTGTGTGATTGAATTTGTGGTTGCTTCTGTGTGCTTTGCGTGCATTTGTGTGCTTGTGCGTGCGCATGTGTGTGTGTGCCTTTGTATGTGTGGTTTGTGTTTTAGCTTTTCTGTACAGTTGATTGGGTGTGTAGGTGCACCAGTGTGCATGTGTGTATGTCCGTGTGTGTGTGTGTGTGCGCTTGCTTTCTTGTGTGTGTGTGTGTGCGTGCTTTCGTGTGCATGTCTGAGCATGTGTGTGTGTGTGTGGTTCTTTGGGTGTGCATTTGTGCACATGTCTCTGCGTGTGTGCGCGCGTGTGTGTGTGTGTGCACATGTGCATGTAAATATGTGCACATGTGCGTGGTGTTTGTGTGTGTGGTGCATACATGCCTGCCTGCGTTTGCATACAAATGAGAGTGCGTGTGCGTGTGCGTATGTGTGCCCGCGTGTGCATGCGCGAACATGCACATAACTCTGTGTGTGTGTGTGTGTGTTTTTGCTGGTTTACGTGCTGCTGTGTGTGCGTGTGTTGTGTGTGTGTGTGTGTGTGTGTCGGGTGTATGTGTGTATGTGTGTATGTGTGTATGTGTGTATGTGTGTGTGTGTGTGCTGTCTGTGTGTGTGTGTGCGTTGTGTGCGAGTGTGTTGTGTGTTGTGTGTGTGTGTGTGTTGTCTGAGTGTGCGTGTGTGTGTGTGTGTGCATATTGTGTGTGTGTGTGTATGTGTTGTGTGTGTATTGAATTGCATGTGTTGTGTGTATTTCTGTGTGTGTGTGTGTGCGTGTGTCTGTCTGCGTCTTGTGTATGTGCCATGTGTGTGTGTGTATTGAGTTTCTGGGTGGTGTGTATGTGTATGTTGTGTGTGTGTGTATGTTGTGCGTGTGTGTGGTGTGTGTGTGTGTGTGCGTTGTGCGTGTGGTGTGTTTGTGTGTGGTGATTGGGTGTGCGTGTGTGTTGTGTCTTGTGCATCTTGTGTGTCTTGTGTGTCTTGTGTGTCTTGTGTGTCTTGTGTGTCTTGTGTGTATTGTGTGTCTTGTGTGTCTTGTGTGTCTTGTGTGTCTGGTGTGTCTTGTGTGTCTTGTTTGTCTTGTGTGTCTTGGGGTGTGTGTTGATTGTTTTTGTGTGTATGTTGTGTCTGTGTGTTGTGTCTGTGTGTTGTGTCTGTGTGTGTGCTTGTGTGTGTAGTGTGTTGTGTGTGTTTGTGTTGTGTGCGTTGTCTGTGGCGTGTGTGTGTGTGTTGTGTGTGTGCGTGTTGTGTGTGTGTGTTGTGTTGTTTGTGTTTGTTGTGTGTGTTGTGTGTGTGGGTGTTGTGTGTGTGTGTTGTGTGTGTGGTGTGTTCTGTGTTTTGTGTGTGTGTGTCTGTGTGTGTGTGTGTGCATGACAACATTGTGACAATCATGACAAGAGTCTGACAAGGATACCTGCGTGGGTATTGCTTGTGAAAGTGTGTGTGTGTGTGCGCGTTGGCCACATGTCATGTGCTAACAAGGAAAAATGGCAAAGATTGCTCACCAGGATGGGGCCATCCCATAGATGGAGAGTCTTCCAGGCACAAGAAATTGATCCCAAGCCCGCTAAACAGGGTTGGATCGCATAGCATGCAGCAAGCCCGAGGAAGCAGCAAACACCCGGTCCATAGATGGTCCAGTCGCTGTGGGACTGGGACGAAGCCAGGGCCTGATTCATCTCTGATTTGAATTGTGTGCACTTCAAGGCCATTTTGCCAGGTCAGCCAACCAACATCTTGCATTAGATCCCCCTGGCCGACAGTCACCCGCGCCTAGCTTGGGCGAAGCATCATCCCATCTGACACCCAGAAGGCTTGGTAGTTGCAGGCTTCTGTGGCTGGGGGTCTGGGCCAGGCCCTGCGAACACTACATCGTGAACTGCTTCAAGCCATATATTGCGTCCTTGCAGAATATCTCTAGGCTTGCCTTAGGATCTTTATTTCAGGAGCGGCTGCCCGTGCTTCTTTGGGCCATGTAAACATGCGCTACTTCTCAACAGTGCTTCAGCCAAGGGCGAGCTTGGTCCTCAAACGATGTTCGACTCACCAGTCTATGCTCAAGTGGCGTCCAAAAGAGATCAGAGGAAAAATGCAAGGAAGGGCACTACGCAAGGCCCTTGGAGACCTTGCGAAAAACATGCAGTTTCAACAAAATTAATCCGGTATCTGAGCAAAGACATCTAGAAGGCAGTCGGGCCTGGTTTGCTTGCCAGGAAAACATGGTCCAGAGTAGCGGCAGGAACGGAAGCTTTCTTTTCAGCCTGTAGCGTCTGGTCACAGGCTTAAAAACTTGCAGGCAACTGCAACTTCACCCAAAAACAATGCGCGCACTGCTGATTTTGACCCATTAACAAATAAGCTATGCCAACAACCTCAACCTCACTAGCCAATGTGCTGGCGACGTGCCAGGCCTTTGGCCGTCTTTGCCTGCTCAAGTCGGGACGTACTTCAGAAACGCTTCACGACCGTCGCCCTGGCGGGATCGGAACTTACAGTTAGAAAAGTGGTTACCAATCCCTCAAACCACCTGATGTTGCTGACATATGAAACGATCACTAGTCACCAACGGAAAAAGACTGTTTCCAAGATGCAAAGTGGACCAGTTCTTGAGCCAAAATTGTAGGCCATTTGGGCTCAGATTGCTGACATATTACATGCAACCGCTACCTGTTACACATGTCAGAAAGCCCGAATTTCACGTGTCGTATCATCCCGCATTTAGAAGACGGAAGCAGTTCAAAAGCTTCGTTTTGACTCATACCTGACGAGTGCTTTGAAGCCTCAAAGGATCCCCAGTCGGGGGGGGTTGCCATCAGCCCAAGTCGGCGGGACACCGCTTGTTGAATCTTGTTTGGCTTGCGGCTTGCCCTGAATGAGGGCTTGGATTGGCGGGTTGAATTAAATGGGAACCTGTAAATCACCGATCCAAACTGCCTTTTAGGGACCGGGCGTCCGATTCCGCTCGATTGAGGGGGCTGGTTCCTTCATTCTTCTCAACCATCCTTCTCGAAAAAGCCAGCCATGTCTCCTTGTGTTTGCTGGCATGTCCCCTTCTGATCCCTTCTTTCAAGTCGCCATAGTTCACACCAACCGAACATCCGAAACTCCCAAGTCAGGGAAGCTTCACCCCGGAGCTTGCACCCGAACCTCAGGCAGAGAGGCTCCTCCAGGACTCCTCAGAGAGTCGGACGAAAACCGCGGAAGATCAAACGACAAACACGCGAGCGAGCGAGGGAAAGGACAGAAAAACAAGAAGACCAAGAGCCAGTCCCGAAAGGGAACTGGAAGGGAGACGGCCAAGAGGAGATCCCAAGGGAAAAGTTATTTTTGCTGAAGATCAAAAGGAAAAGTGCGAGGAACATTAAAAACACAATTGTCCAACGTAGGCAACCAACAAAAAATCCCGTTAGCCTTCAACTGTGTTGTTGGGCCTCAACTGGAAGCAAACATCTCACCAGCTCCTGTGCCAAAAATTCCGTGCCAAGCTGCCCAGTGGGGGGAGTCTTGCTTGGAGAGCTGCTTCAGCTTGTCCTTCACCGTGACGGTGCCTCAAGCAGTTGCAACCGGCCGCAGCGAGGGACTCGGATTTCTTCTTTGGCCTTGGACACCTATGCTTCGTGGGTCCCAAACCCACACCAAATGGGATGTCTGGGGTGGAGTCACAGCCTGGACAAGGGGGAGAGACCACTTTTCGTCAAGCCAAACAAGAAGAGCACTTAGAGGGTGCCTCTGAGCTGCTGCTGATCTTCAATCCCCTCCTCAGCTTCACTGCGAAAATTGAGAGAGTCCTTGATCCTGCCCCTTGGTCTCTATTTCCAAGCAATGGACACCATGGAAACTTGAGAATCAATTGGGGTGGCAAGACGTCGGGCGAGTGAAAACTCAAACCGCCAGCAACCCAAAATAAAAAGAGACCGAATTTAAACAGAGTGAAAACCCAAACCTATGTACCTATGCAAGCACAGAAAGCCGAACCAAACAAATGAAGAAACCCCAGGGAACCCACCCCCCAATCCTCCAGCGCTCGACTCCTTGGGATTTGGGCTCCCCGACTGCCCGCGGGCTTCGCGCGCTCCCAGGCCTCTTCCAGGCCTGAGGAAAACCCAAACCCCACCAAACCTTTGGTGGGTCACTGTCAAACCGACCGGTATTAAAATGGCTGTGAGTCAACAATAGGGTAACCCCAAAATGGCTTGCACGATTGGTAAATGGAAACATGGACTAAAATCTGCGGTCCCCTGGCTATATCCCCAACAGCATGCGGTGCTCTTTGTACTGCTCGCACCACGCCGCAGCCCTCGTGGAACCCTCGTGGAACGCTGGTGGAACCCTGGTGGAACCCTGGTGGAACCCTTGTGGAACCCTCGTGGAACCTTACCTCAGGGCCGCCCCGTACCACCCCGGAGCCTATCTGGGCTGAGACCCCAAAGCTTTCGCCCACCTACCCGGGTTTTGACGATGGCTCAGGTGGGGGTTGATCAGCAGGTCCGATGAACATAGGATGACCATGTGGGGGAAACCACCAAAAAGATATGATATCTGCCACATGGGTCAAGTCACCCATGGTCAAGTCACCCATGGTCATTTCGGGCCGAAGGGAATATTGATCAACACCCAGGTAACCATCCCAGGTTTCCATCCCAGGTAACCATAGGCAATCATAGGTAACCATACTGGACAAAATCCACTTTGCACACTTAGGTGGGTTGTCCCATCAAGATTTCATCCAAACTGGTGTAAAATGGAGTTCGTCCATCCGCAGTACGGAGGTTGTCACACTATACCCATTTACCGTAGGTAACCAAGGGAACCAAACCTCAGCTTGAGGGGAACTTGGTGGTGGGTAACCACGGCTGTAACCTACTTGCGGCAACAGCTAACCAAAGCCAGCGTTGGGTTAGGTACCGAGTTTCGAAGCAAGCCTCCAGGCGAGTGACTGGTTATCCATCAACGGATTCCACTTGGTTCAACCAAACCTAATCCAAACCAAAGCCACCCCTCTCAACTTCTCAACCCACCTCAAGCCAAAGCTAAAGCCACCACCCAGACCTCCAGCTTTTGGGGCGCTTGAATTCAAAGCAATTTCCCCCTCCAAAACCATGAAGCTCTGGGACCAAATGGCCAACCTGGAGGCCCGAGTTGCTTTTCTGCAGCAACGCCCTTGGCAAAAGGCCCCCATTGGATATCGCGCGCTTGGTGCAGCCGGTGCCAAAAACGGGGAAGATCGGTCAGTTGCACCCTCAGGATTGTTGGAGCTTACTTCGGGGCTTGGTTTACGGAACTTGGACAGTTTTGCTATTGAAGTCGTACGGAGGGGTGCCATGTGAGTCAGGGGAGGACCATAGGGCCATGGTGTCATGGCTCCTCAGACTTGGCTTTAGCGAGTGTTCGGCGATGAAGTACGTGCATAGTGGCTGGAATGGGGATGCCGAAGAAGGATCTAACCAATGGGAACCCAGCCGATTCAGTAACGCCAGATTGTGTTGATTTGCAGGCCGCAAAATTCCGGATCACTAAGCCCCCCCTTCAAATCCGCCACTCCGAGTTCCCAGGTGTCTCCTCAGCTCACGGGCTTGAAAAGGGAAACCACACTGACGCATGATGTTTTTTGGTTCTGGGCAAACATCAAGAAGCCTCAACCTCTCCCTTTCCCCCCCCCCTTTGGGCCAAATAGGTGGGAAGCTTAAAAAACAAACCGATAAGGAAGTACCAACTGTTTGCGTTTGCTTCATGGGCCTTCGCTCGATCGATCTCCTCGGCCAGATTCCTCTAAGCACCCGGGCCCTTCTCGTAGTCATCGGGGTTCAGCAGGCCAAACATGGGGTCCTGCGGGCGCTGGGCACAAAGATGCTTGATTCTGTCCCATATGGGTGTGGCTCAAATTTTAAACAGGAGGGGTTACGCAGGTTTTGGTCCATGTTTCCACTTACCAGGGTTCCATTTTGGTAACGGTTTTTTGAGCCACAGCCATGTCTGAACTCAAAACATGTAACCCAATCTTAGAAGGGATCCGTCACTAGTCCATGGTCTCGCTCAAGCCACGTTGCCCAATGATTCAGGGGCACCAGATCTCTGGAAGGGGAACTCAAAGACCAAAAGCATCCAGAAAGCGTAGGGAGGGATGTGACAATTTCTGCTGCACTTTGCAACTGAGTTGTGCATCAAGAAGATGATACGATGGCATTGGCTCGGAAGTGGCCCCTCGGGAAAACAACTGGGAAACTGACTGTTTCTGGCCCATGGTGATACATATGGAGTGCACCTCAGCATGAGTCTGCTCCATGACGCGTGTGGTGGAGTGGGTGTGCTTAGTAAATGCCGGCATGTGTTGGAAAATGATCGTCAATAATGGTCGACGTGTTGAGAAATGATCGCTAGTCATATCCGCGTGTGTTGCAGAATGATCACGGATGAAATGACGGCCCTCCCTGAATCCTTTGGGTTTACCTCATGGACCGTGGCTCACGTACTCGCAAGACACCGAACGAGTGAAAAGGAGGCACTGGCAGAGGGCCTGTCTCAGGGCTTCTCACTGAAAAGTTGGCCACTCTTACCTGGGGGCGGTCGGAAATCAAGAAGTGGGGCAAGGTAAAAAATACTCCCTGCTCCACCGAACCGAAGGAAATCACCATGTGGGGGTAATGCGCAGGCAGGTGGATAATGTAAGAAACCCTGTTTGCCCGACCTCCATAAGCAAGAAGGAGAGCTTGCCTTGTTCTTTCTCTCTTTGCACTCTCACTACACCGCACCCGTCGTGGACATGGAAGCCCTACAAAGCATAGAATCTATGGAATCATAGAAACCATGCTAACCATACAAACCAAGGACACCGTGGAAGCCGTTGAAAACATGGAAATAGCTGGTGTACAAGAAGGTCCGCGTTGAGAAACGATCAGCCTCCGGCAGCGTGCGTTGTAGAACGAAAGCCAAAGAACCCCCTTTCCAAGGATTTATGGGATATTTCGTGAGCCCTCGAATGTCCCTCCCAAGTTACTGCAGCGTAGACCACTAAATATCTTGACCGAACATCAAGCTAGATTCGTGAGAATGGGCGCAGCCTCTTTCCGTGAGCAAATGTCAGCCACAAGCCGGTGTGCTAAAAGTGGTCCCAGGGGTTCGCCGTCTTTCCCCTTCCATCAGCAGAAAGCCTCCAGATTGGAGGTCAAAATGGCTTGAACCATTCGATGCCATGCTGCCATGGGATCAACTCGCAGTTGCTTCTCCTGGGCTCCCCCCCCCCCCGCGCCCCGGCCCCGGCGCCGCTGACATGCGTCTGCCTGGGAGTCCTTGAAGAGGGGATGCTCCCTCCAGGCCTTCTCCCTGGGAGCGAAAGGAAGAAACGTGAGCTACCCCGGCTCGGGGCGAGCAACTGGGAAGCTTAGCCACAGATCAGCACGCAAACCGGGGGGGAGGGTTCAATGAATTATTCTTGGCCTGGATTGGCGGTACACCCTCTCACGAAATGCCTCTTGGACAAGTGGTTGCGGCCCGAGAGAGAGAGAGAGAGAGAGAGAGAGAGAGGGAGAGAGAGAGGGGGAGAGACAGAGAGACAGAGAGGGAGAGAGGGAGAGAGGGAGAGAGAGAGAGACACAGAGACACAGAGAGACACAGAGACAGAGAGACAGAAAGGAAGGAAGAAAGAAAAACAGAAAGAAAGAAAGAAAGAAAAAGAAGAAAATAAGAAAGAAAGAAAGAAAGAAAGAAAGACAAACAAAAAGAAAGAAGACAGAAAGGAGGCCGCTGTTTGCGGTGTTCACCGAGCACCAGAGGGAAATCGCTTTGGCTCCAAACAAATGGAGAACCACCAGAATTCTGGGCCTATCACCGAGCTGGCTGAGACGCAAATTCCCCACGCAGGCATCTACCCCAACATGTCCTTCTGGCAAAATACATGGGTTCAACCGGTACATGATCCGACCCAAAAATGAAGAGCGGAATCCAGCTCTTGTTCCGATCCACAAAGGACAGTGTACATCGATGCCATCACAAAGGGACCATGGCAATCCGTGCCTGCTTGTTTTCACTGACCTGGAGGGGAGGGCAAGGGTCCCGACGTCCACTGGGCCGCCCCACGCCTCAGCGGCACGCTTGGTGCCAGGCACCAGGCGCCAGAAGGCGTCCTGGCACAGGGAGGTTTGTGCTGAGCTGTTGGGTTCCATTCAGGGGGACTAGGGCTGATCTGAGCAGACCCACCTGCTGCTCAATACCCTTTTTAGAGATTTACTCGAATCCACTCGAATCCACTCGATGGACCATCTTCTGCAGCAGAGTCTTGTTTCAACTTCCTCCAATTGGGTAATTGGGGGTTTGGATTGGTGGTTCGGCTCAGGGGTGGTTTCCCATCTACCCTCCACAAGAGCCGGGGGCTCACATCCCCGAAACACCAATCCAAACCACGAATTACGAGCACGTATTGTTTGGCCATGTTATTTGAAGCAGAAATGAATCCTGCACAGCTAGATCCAGCCAGGGTTGCAAGGTGGGCAAGATTTGTTCAAACAACCAAGCCCTCTTTTCCTCTAAAGGGTTTCAAAAGGAGCTTCTTCAAACAATCGGGCCACATGTTTAAAGGGCTAGGAAATGGCGCGTTAATCTGTCCGCATTGAAAGACCTTGCTCCTTGATTCTTGGTGTGCATTGGGTCCGAAAAACACCAGATTTCGTTCACCTCCCAACCGTAGCTCCAAAAACCGTCGCCTCTTGGAAGGAGTACAGTACCTGGGCGTGCGCGTAGGCTCCGTTATTGCCATGGTGTCTGCGATGCTTGGTGCAAGCGGATTGGAGTAGGTCACTTTCTGTGGGATGAATTGGTGTTTGGGCGGGCGGGATCACCTCCCGGCCGGCACAAAAGCACACTCTTACAGCTTGCGATCACTGGAAACCAAAAGAAACACATGCCGACTGGTGGAAACTGGCTGCCGGTTCCCCGGTTCTTTTCTGTAAGTGCCCCATGAAGGCTTCATCTCTTTATGTTGGGGATTGAGTTCCCATAACCATGTTGCCGCCCCCCGACCAGACCTTCCCAATCAGAACACGCAGCGTATGCCAAGGCCAAGCCTGTCTGCTTCTTTCGCATTGTCGCTATACATCCAAGCGCAGGCAAAGGTCAGTCCAATCTCCCGGTGTCCCCAAATAGCTTTAGCTACAGGCGAAAATCGGACCTGGGCAGGGTGCTGTTTGTGCGCGCTAGGTGCTGTGGTCGGTGCTTGTTTGGCTGCAGTCAGGGTGCTTGCTGGGGTGCCGGTTGACTGCCGGTGCTTATTTGGCGGTCTGGGTGGCTGGGCAGGGTGCTGCTGTAATCTGCCATGCTGTCCTGCCTGTGTAACTTATTGAGAGCGTAATTTAGGTGGGGGATGTGCGTCCGCCATGTGGAAATAGGGGAACCCCACCATGGGTGCTGTTCCCGGTGTCCCCTGAAAACCATCCAAACCACGGCGCCCTCCACAGCAAACTTCACCCTGTGCAGTCCGGCTTCACCAGTCAGCGCGCCATTTTCCGGGCGCCCGCACGAAGGAGCCCATGGCCACGGCCGGGAAGACCAAGGTCGTCAAGGGCACCAGCACCGCGGACCTGGGGTTGCGAAGGTACCGGACCGCCAGACCCAGGGCTCCACTTGTTGACCCAAAGATAGACTTCAACCCAAAAATCGGTTCTCCTTTTGGCGGGCAATGAATCACACCTGCATTTCAGCCCGCATCTGGGGTGGTCAGACAGTGGAATCCTGACCAAACCCCTTACCCCGCGCAAGGCAAAAATCAAGGGTAAGTTCGGGGCAAATCAGGTCAAACGCAAGGCGTCACTTTTCATACTGCTTCTTTGGGGTTTGGTCTGGGCGTCAACTAAAAAAGTCTTGATTGAACCAGCCTACCCCTGTAGGCGTTGCAAATCCATAGTTCTCAACATTAGGTAAACCTTTTTGGTAGCATTGTGGGAAAAGAAAACGAGCCCCTTTTGAGAAAGACCCAGATCTGCACCTCGAGCTGTTCTTGGCGTTTAGCCATCTTGCATTGAGACCTGCCGGAATAGGTACGAAGTTGGCGTGTTTCACAGGCAAACCAAAAGAAATGCCACCAATTTTGGGCTACCCCTGTTGTGACACATGCCCGGTTCAGGGATGCTGGGAAGTTGTGTTGGGATGAGCCATGCCCAACCTCTGTCCTCTCCGCGTAAGTGCCAACCACCCAGGAGCAGATCCAGGCACAAAAATAGTTCCACTAAAAACGAAGCAGATGGTGAAATACAGCTACAATCCGCCTCTGCATTGTGTACAAAGGGAAAAACAGGACTGCAATGGTAGCTATGGACACCTGCTTGCAGCGGGCCATATTTCACAGACCTCCTGCAAAGTTCCCATTCCACCGTGAAAGTAGTTGGCAAGAAGTCCTTCAAGGGAATGACTACTCGATGGGGGAGTTGTGCCAACTTTCACCCTACTGCACCACTATCATGCAATGGCTGGGAAACATGCCTGGTCATGTAATATGGTGCTGTTTTGATTGGTGACTACAGCAAATCATGGTCTTTTCTAGAGTCACAAGACGCATTTCACGCAAATACTCATCCAATACAAGCATGCCAGGCGCGCCGTCTTTGGCATCCCCCACCCTTGAAACCCCCTTCGTGAAAAACAGAAAAGTCAGGGGAGCCGTTTGACGAATTCTACTAAAGGGGTTGCTTGCGCCAAAGACAGTTTGCATCCTTGGGCCCCAGGCCACTTCCGGTTGTCCCCGTACTTCGCCTCCGCATCGTCCGCCAGCATGGTCAGCGCCGGCAGCGCCGCGGAGGCGGCCTGGTGAACGAACGAATCCAGGCCTCTGAGCACTGAGTGAGAGTTTGGGGGGTAATAAAAGAGCACAGCAACAACTTGGGCAATGAGGGAATGGGGATTCCATAGGAAACCATAGGGGCATGGGAATGAGAATTGAAATGACAATGACCCCGAGAAAAACCAGCCCCTATGGCAGGCCCTATGATTTCCTTTAAGGGTTTTTTTCATTCCTACTGAGCACAGGCAAGTTGGTGGTTTCCACTAAAACCCAAGGCGCAAGGGATTCGGTAAACGTAGATTGCCCAGTGTCCATTCTGCCGGCATAACTAAACTAAACCAAAAGTAAATGGAGGGGTCTTGGAAAATTGAAAGAGTGTCCGTCCCCTTTTTGCTTCTTCTGGGAGAAGTTAACAAATACAAGCCTTCTAAGCAACCAAATTGGTTGGCGGAACACGGGCAGTTCTCTAATGAACCTACCATGTGATGACCATCAGGATGACAAAATCAACCGGCCGGTGCTCAACTCCTGCATTGAGCCAACGGGAAACGATTTGAGGCCAAACTAGTCAGGCCTGAATTGATGGCAAGGCAGGGGCAAATCAAAGTTCGAGGAGCTCAATCCTCAGGCATGCCATGTAGAAGTGAAGCCAACCCGCTTGATTGCAGTGACCTCCCTCTGGAAACCTCCGATTTGACTCATATGCTCATTGGTTTGCGGCCGAATGGCCCCCTCTTTTGCTCCCTGCAAGCCAGGATTCAGCTGACTCCCTCTTGAAAACACGTTTTGAACTCCGATTGTCCCAACAACCGGGGGGGTTTAACACATAGGTATGTGTCAAAAGCAGGACATGGTACTTGTCTGCTTGATTTCGCACTTAAAACCAAGGTGAACTTCAGCTTCCCTCTAATCGGTGCTTGGATTTGTGGTTTGGCCGTTTCCCACTTACCCTCAAGAACCATCAACCCACCACCAGTCCAAACCACCAATGAAAAAAGTTGAAAAACAAAACAACTGACAAAAACGAGTTCCACATCACCTCGGAAAAACCGGAAAGAACCAAAACAAAAAACGAAAAAAACAAGCGCCTTGATTGCCAGGTCCCAGCTTCAAAACCAGGGATCCAGGGCCCCCGGCCACCGTCGGGTTGAACTCGAAGCCCTTCTCCTGCACGGTTCTGCTGTTTGCCGTCCGCATGACAAGTTGCAGAGACTCCGCACAAACTCCTGTGTGTGTGTTTACACACGGAAGGAGGAAAGCACCTAATCGGAACATTTGGAGATGCGGCATTGAAACATGTGACATAGAGCCTAACAGGGCCTGTTATCATCATTGCTGTTATTGTTTGTCATTGTTTGTTGTCATTGTTCATGGTTGTCATTCTTTGTTATCATGCAAACTCTTTGTTTACGGCTTCTGTGTTATGATTATTAATACGATTATCATTGTCATTAGCCGGATTTTGTTGTTGCTGTCATTTATACAAGTGGGACCCCTTTTCAGGGTTGCACTACGAGACCCTACTTCCCAAGTAAAAACCAGGAGAGACACGAAAAGTTGGCTCTTGCACTGAGCTCGGTACAATTGTCCACTCGAGAAAGAGGTATGGAAGTGCTTGACAGCTCAGCCCGGCTGGTTGTGTGCTTCACCTTGTTCAACGTTCCGTCACCAAACAAGCTCTCAGAAAGTGATGTGGTGAAGTATCCTGGTGGGCAACAGCAAAGCAATGCATAGGCACTCGCGGCGCAACGGCGACGCGTTTTCCGGGTGTTCAGCCTTGCAGGGTCTGTCATAGATCGATGGATGCTGTCGAACGGGTGCGCCGCAGCCCAAGGAACAATGGAATCGCGCCAGGCCTGCTCTCCAAACATCGTGCGGCATTGGGTTGGGTTCCTGGGTTCTTGGGTTCTTGGGTTGTTGGCTTGTTGGGTTGTTGGGTTGCTGGCTTGTTGGGTTGTTGGGTTGTTGTTAATTGTTGTTGGGTTGTTGGGCGTTGTGCAGCTTGCCCGGCCTTGGCCCAACCAATTCCCGTATGGCACCGACCCCCTACCTTAAGGGTCCGTTTGTCCAGTCGTTCCAGAAAGGGAAATGCAACCATGAATTGGTAGGTGTCTGTGTGTGTGTGTTCCTTTTTTGAGGGTGCCCTTTTCACCTTGGCTCAAGTCCCCTATTTTGAACAACCCAAATTGAATAACAGGGGGTACCCCCCTCCACGGAAACTCAGGTTTTTGTATTTTACACGCAAACTCTAACATCACCACACGTTCAAAGCAGCGTTGCAAAACAGGACCTGAGCGATACAAGTACCCCCCCTCCCTCCCCTCCCCTCCCCATAGGAGAACTCCCCAGCCCATCCTTCGGCAGCTTCTCTGGGCTCGCCAGGAAGCAGAGGCGCAGGCCTGGACCAAGCAACCAGACGTCCACTGGACATCCACTGCACAGTACCAACTGAGGAGATACTACGGCTGGTCTTTCTCATATTTGCTGGCCCGTGTTTCTTTGGTAACCCACTAGGAGGGGGGGGGGGGGAAATGGTAACGTCCACTCTGAGTGCGCAGACTTCGAGTTGCTGACTTTCGGTTCGAGATGGAATGGGGTGGTTGCCAGCAACAATAACATCACTACACAGTGGCAAGCTCAACACAAAGCTCAAACAGAATGTTAGATCGTGGCAAGTCAGGGGCCAGTTCTGGCAAGTCTCCTTACATTTAATCGCTGGGGTCAGAGATAACGAGTGGCCGCGGAAAAGGTTTACCGCTGCATCGTGCCGCTTCACCTTGGCGAGTTAATGAACTTTGCAGTTGGCAAATGACCCAGGAATGCAAGAGAATCAATGGGAAAAACGCGACACCCTCACAGGGTAGCTATCTTGTTCTAAGATGTTCTTGGCAGTTGAAGACAGCCAATTAACCAACTCTGTCTCACTCAAAGACTCACAAGGGTCGGCCTTGTCATTGCAACTTCCAGCCAGAAGATGCCGGAAAGACTGCCATCACCGGTGTTCGGCGTGTTCCAAAGGACTCTGGCTCCCGAAATCCGAACGCGACGGTTTATTGATCATTTCATTCTGGTCAAGAAGGCCGAGTGATCAGGCAGCAAGAGCTGCCTCACAACTGGAAAGCGATACTGGAGGAGGCCAATAACCATTGCAAATGTTGGCAGTGAATCTTCGGTCAGCATCAGTTACATCATGCTTAAGGAATTCCCCATAGAAAGTCACGGAAATACGGGGCCAACAATTGAGTGGTTTCCCTCTGGTTCCCCTTTAAACTAGAAACCAGCCCAAACAGGGACCCCTGTAAACTCAGCCCCTTCCAACCCCCCCCCCAACCCCGCGCCGAGGAGTGCTGCAGCAGCAGCCAAAAGCAGCCTTCCTCGCCGGCGAAGTGAAGTTCTCCAGGTTGTTTGATGGGAACGGGCACCAAATCTTCAGACATTCTACCAAGCTGCCTGCGCCTTCTCCGACCTCCAAACCTTCACTGACAAATCTACAGTTTGGCAGACTTGCTTTGGGGCGGTAAGCCTTGGGTTGGAGCCTTGGCAGCCCAAGGGCTGCAGTTGTTTTGCAACCGCAGAATTAAAAAGCGTTGGGAACTTGCCAGGTCGGCAAGGGTGCCCCTCCAACTTGCTCCCAGAGGTGTGCTGCTGGTTCGGACCAACTTGCTTTGGATCATGGGAGGTTGCTCTCATGTTCCATTTTCGAGGATATATGGCTGTGGGTCAAATATGTGTGCCCAATATGGAACTCCGGTATATGGAAATAAGGACTAAACCAGCGGTCCCCAGTGGTTTAATTTTGACCCAGGCCCATATAGGCGCAAGTCGATGCTTGCTGGGAGAAAGTCTGTGAGAAGTCCACTCGAAGAATCAAGATCGGCAAGCCCAAGGTGTCGTTCATACCAGAATGCTGAACATTAGGCAGCTGGACCCGTTCCCCGAACAAAGACCTCCACACGCCCAGATCTCCTGGTCGGGCCATGGCTAAGTCTCTCTCGCCTCAACACGTGAAGAGCTGAGGAGTCAAGGGCACGCAATAGCCAGTGGAGGGGCGCTATTGGTAAGTGTGGTCAATCCAGATTTCTAATGAGGTAACGCTCATAACCGTGAAGTGTTTGTTGTATACAAACATATTGTGCATATATATATATATATCTACCTATACATGGTGCCCCCCCATACCCGGACCCACCCTAAACCAGAACAAGCAAACATAATGTCGGGCAAATCACAAAAACGGGACAAACAAAGCAGAAGAATTTGTGGATGAAACCTTCAAGGAAAAACTTCCTGCCAAACGGTCACACAAAGGAGACAGCCCACAAGAGTCCTGGATCCCCTTTCATATCCGACTGTTTTGGGGTCCTCTTTAATCACACTGGCAGCATGCAGCGCTCTTCACGAACAGTGTGACTGATCGTGCGTCGCCTTCCCCAAGTCAAATTTGAGGCAAAAGACCCTTCGCAAAGGCCCTTGCAGCCATCGACAAATGCCAGGTAGAATCCAAATTCGTTGAAAGTCGATGGTCTAGTGGATTGTGGGGCCTCGTTTTTGGGGTGCCAAACCTGGACTTGACCCAATTTGCTTTCGTTCTTGCCCCAGTGCGGGCCCGACTCCACCCACCCCTCGGCTTCGCACGAGTCCGCGCTCCAATTTGTTTAGCCCGTCCGTCCCGCTGCTTTGGGCCAAGAGCCACAGAATACACGCAGTTACGCGGTTGCAGCTTGAAGTCGCGAGAAATTCACATGTCAAGCGCTCAGAGGGCAAGAAGCCAGCACGGCCACCTTTTTGCGGGTTGGCATTTCACGCATCTAGATTCCTGCAAAGAACCGAAGCTTCACCTGCAGCCATGCACCCATATCTCCCGGTCTGAGAAAGGAGGGATTGAAGGGATCCAAACGATCCAAAAGGATCAGGAAAAGCCATAGATGACACCCGCCGGAATCTCGCCAAGCTATTTGGCACCCTCTTCAGATGGGAAAGAAGCGAAGCGGCGCAGCGCATGTGCGAGCGAAGGTCGGACCCCGCATTGTTCTCACTGTTCCATCTCCCGCTTCTGGGGCTGGCAATGGGGAAAAACTGGGGTGGGTTTTGTTGAGTGCATGCACGCTTTTTGACGTTGGCTTAAAGGGACGCCAAGAGCACCCCACCATTTGGTCCTCCTATTTTGACTGCGGATGGCACTAATTGTTTGAGTCTCATGAACCAGCGCCATTTGTTCGCCCACAAGGACAGGTTCAAGACCTCTGGATTGTTTGGAACCTTTGAACCTTGGAGCCTCCTTATCTACTCATCTTCCCCCCACCCACCCACCCAACCACCCGTCCGTGCCCGCGCGCCGGGAAGGTCGCTTCCGTTGCCTTTTTCCCGCGCTTTCGTTTTTCACGCGGAGAGGTTAAAAACGGCGAGCTCTGCCACGGCCTGGCGCGAGAGGCGCCAGGTGGCGGATCCCCGGCGTCAACGAGAGCACTCTCCCACAACATCCCGCCTCCACCTCCAGTTCTTCAAAACGGAACCATTTGGCACACAAACTGACTTCGCATTGATGTTAAACAAGGGAATTTGATGTGGAATGCCATCACTTTAACACAAAAGCTGACCGCTACAAAACACCTTCTCAAGGTCATGCTCTCCCTAACACATAACCTGCCTGCACGCAAAGAAAGCTCCCACCCCCTTTTTGGCGTCTAAGATGTCATGGCTGACCCCGAGCGCCACGAAGCCATGCTGCTTTCAACCCACGCAGGCCTCAGGCAGAGAGGCTCCTCCAGGACTCCTGGGAGTACCCCAGGAGTTCGGCTGGACTTTTTGCGTCGGGTCCCAAAATCCTCCCACAAAGTAAGGGGGTGTCCGATTCAGAGGTGTGAGGCGGCCAGTGACACATGCTTGGCAATTGGAGGGAGTGAACCAACGTGCCCGAAGTAGATGGTTGGCTCTGAAATTAACTTGGTCCCTCTACTGAAAATGGGAATACTCCCACAAAAAGGAGTGCTGCCTAAGAGGACACCTGGTAACGAACAATCCAAGAACAAGAAAAATCAGGTGACGTTGAACGGGTTAGAATGACCGGGTTCCGATTGCTTGCACACAAATGGACAATCATGTGTAGCACAGGACCCGTTTGCAAGAACCCGTTTAGGGTCACACAACTAAAGAAAAATGGATTAGCTGAATACACACTTTAGGCCCTCATTGCTGTGCCCACAAGGGACTTGGGGGTCGGAGCCAGATGAACGCTTCGAATCGCCCCTTGTATCTCGGCCTTTTCAGTTACCCAGATTCAATTTGGTTAGCTTTTCATATGACCCGTTTCCTCTTTCAGCACAATCCTCCGGTGATGCACTTTCACGGCAAACGTCAGACTTTGAGGGAAGCTGTTTGCCAACTGCATTTATCTTCACTTGTGGTTCTTTCCAAACACCAACCACTTTTTCGGGATAAGAGAATGTGTAGGGTTCGGCTGGAGTGATCTTGGTGCTCATCCCATCAAGGAGCAAGGAGCAGCATGTCTGAAGAAGGCGCAGTAGTCGAGGTGACGCGCAAAGCTGTGACACCGAACAGCAGCCATCCCCAGTTGAATCTGGGTAGGGTTGCAATTCTCAGTGTTCTAGATCATTGCCAAGCCAATGAATGATCCATGCTAGCTCTTCAAAACCAACAGCGCAAATACACGCAAACTCCGACGTTGCCTTCGAGCAAGACACTTCTGTGGCGTGTCAAAACTGAAAGTCTTCAAAGTTCGAAGTGCGTCAATCTTTGGATTCAACATGGCGGCATAGATGTTCTGCCGGGTGCATTGCACCTCAACGTCTGCCAAAATGCAAGTCCGCGTACCAAAAACCTGGGTCCACCTCCCAAAAAGCATGATTGCCGACAATCACAAGCCGAAAGGCCCAGCACTTGCAGAAATCACCACCCAAAAGGCAAGCCAAGCTGCCCAGTGAGGGGAGTCTTGCTTGGAGAGCTGCTTCAGCTTGTCCTTCACAGTGACGGTGCCTCGGGTTTCCGAAAACTCGCAGAAACCCCCGCTGCCGCGAAGCCCTGGATGAAAGTGAACCAGCGTGAGGGCAATGACCTTAGCAGAATTGTCGCTTCTGGGACGTGATGCTTGGCTGCTCCTCATTCGGGGTCGGCCAATGTTGACCCCGGATTAATAGGGGTTATTAACCCGGGGTCAAAATTATGCGGCTGGGGCCTTCGAGTCGGTTTTTTGGTCCCCCGGCTGCCCGCCGGCTTGGCGCGCTCCCAAGCCTCTTCCAGGCCTCGGAGGAGTCCACGGCGCTCGGTTTCTCGGCCAGACTTAGACCCCCTGGCAACCAGCGTACGGCAAAAGGGAGGGCGAACAGGTTGATCAAATCCAACAATGCGTCTAGGAAATGATGGCGACCCCTGAAATGTGTGGAAACCCTTAACTTATATATTTCTATATATCTACCTCTGAAGGTGTTTACTTTGAGTTACAGGGGTTCGCCATTTATGACCATTTCGTTCATGACGTTCTTCCAAGCACTCGCAGTGCAGGGGGGGAAATGGTCAAAAGGTACAACCCCCTTGCACCGACGGCTTTTGCCCACTTCTACGCCAGTGCTGAGCGCGCAGGCCCTTCTCGTAATCGTCAGGGTTCAGCAGGCCGAACATCGGGTCCTGGCAAGTTCTGGAAGGAATGAGCCCAAGACCTTGGTTTCTGTCAAAGTAAAACAAGAGAACCCAATTCCACTCGTCTCCATTGTGATTCAGGCACTGTTTCGCGGGGTCGAAGAACCCTTTTCGACAGGAGCGCTGCTTGCGTCCGGGAATTTTGACCATCCATGAGATATGCCCGTGCTGACCTGCATGATTCCTACCTGTGGAACACCAGCCGCTTCCTATCAGCGCAATCAAGAAGTGCATGCACAATGGGCATGCCCAAAATAGCCTGCCTTGCTGTGAGTGCAAGCTAGCTCTGGACAACCCTTTTTCCCCCTGCCGGATCAATAAATTCAACAAAGGCGCAGAAGAGATCAGACAGGGGCGGATCAAAAGATGCGAGGCCTGGGAACGCAGTCGAACAGTTCGGGGATGGAAATCCCATAGGTGCCCTGCTGGAAATGGATGGCACTGGGAAATGACGAGAACCAATCTGAAGCCAATCCAATCCATCCATGTTCGTCCAAATTGACCAAACAACAGCAATGCTTTAAAGCCAAAGTAAGCCCAACCGTCTGGTTGTGTCTCAATAGGGACTTCCAACGGTTTGCCCGAGGGCTGCCCCGCCCAACTTCCACTGCGACAAGTTCCGATTTCGATAGCTGGGGCGACAGAAACAGTCAGCCGTCAGCCTCGGCGCCACAAGGGGAATTGTATTCCCTCCAAACACACCCGGTATCTCCAAATTTGAAGCCCTTTTTGCCATGGTTTCACCAGGAAACCTTCGGGGCCTTCACCCGAACCAGCAAAACACCTGGAACGAGCCCGGTGCTTTCTGGCTTCCCAAACTTAAAGGCGGTTGATGGATTCCGGCAAACCAAAACCGGCGACCAGCACCGCGCAACGCCTCGAGCCCAAGGAAACCCGAATTTCCCCGTTGGGTGGCAGTCGATCAGACCTCAGGGGAACCAAATAAGCAGTCGAAACCGCTAAAACCAGCTGCTTCAGGGAAGATTTGTAGAAGTTGGCACAAGTGAAATGTCGCCAGGGTGTGAGGTCAAGGACCGGGCAAAATGGAGAAAACGACCCATCCAGGTGTGACTTCCAATTCACCAAGCACCCACGAGTCGAGCACTACTCAATCAAGGGGGGGCGGGCGGTGGATTTCGACCCCCAAAAAGCGGCCTCGGTGTTCCTTGTGGATTCCCGTAAACCTGGCAAAAGGCACCGATGTTTCAAAAACTGCCGCGTCAAATGGCACCGTAAGCCCTGCCTTGGAGTCCTTGAAGAGCGGGTGCTCCCGCCAGGCCTTCTCCCTCGGTCCAAAAATTTGACCCGCAATTTTGGGGTCTGGGCGGTCCGGTGACCTTTGGGAAAAATCGACGGGGTTCGCTGACAAATTGACGAGCTTCGGTCGCCATCCCTGTGAAATGGGCCCCCAGCACTATCCGTTGCCAAAGCCTGCAATTGAGTCACAATCAAAGCCTGGTATTGAAATGGTCTACCAAATCCATGTAAAGAACTAGAAGGGCGGCGCAAATTTATGCTTGGACCTTCATCACGGGTGTTTTCAGGACAATGAAATGAGCTTGATATGTTAACAGCCGGGCCATATGAATTCGAAGCGGGCTCCAAAAGGATAGCATCGTGCTGGCGCACATCATGTTTACGTGGGATTTGTGCCCAGCAACTAGCTTCAAGGGTGTTCTTTCTCGAAATTCACCGCCATTCGAATGTTGCGTCATATTTGTTTGACTTCCAAATGGGTATGGGCCAGGTGGAATCGTCCTTGCTTCCATAGGGCAAGATATGTTGGGGTTGCCAACTATTTTTGACAATGGCCATGGGTCAAAATCCCGTACCCCCAGCGAACATCCCAATCCCCACTAAAATAGGTTCTAAAATAGGTGGTGAATTCACTTACCCACCAAAATAAGATCCCCCCACCCCCCCACCCCCCACCCCCCACCCCCCACCACCCCCGCCCCCCACCCCCACATTGGTTTCAACAACCACAGCCCAAATGGCTCTCTCCTCGTTGACTTATGGCAACTTTAGTCAGATGAATCCAGGGTTCCCAGTTTGGGCCCGAGACACAGCCGGTTGGTTCCCTTAGTCGGGGGCGGCCCCATTCAAGTTTCATCATCCATTGGCATTGGTTGCAATCTGCGGAAAAAAACGGGCCCCACTGGGCCTCCCCACGCCTCGGCCGCACGCTTGGTGCCAGGCACTAGGCGCCAGAAGGCATCCTGAAAGGCAGGGAGGAAGCCCAAGCCGGGGCTGCCTGGGAAAATTGATTCCCTCTTTCTTTGTTTGTTGAAGGTGTGTGTGTGTGTGTGTGTGTTCGTTATGTTCTTTTTTTATCATTTTTATTTTGTGTGTTCTCTCTTCTTCTTCTTCTTCTTCTTCTTCTTCTTCTTCTTCTTCTTCTTCTTCTTCTTCTTCTTCTTCTTCTTCTTCTTTTGCTTTTTTTTGGGGGGGTGGTCCTGGGAAGAAATAAGTTGAATGCGCTTCCAAAACCGCCACCCCTAAAGGAAAGCAATAAAAATAGTGGCTCTGCAACATAGTTTAACTGTTACGCATGTTGCTCATGGATATTGGCGATTTGTTTTGGGGGGTGGATGTTTCGTAGATTGATTAGCAAGTACATGTTGCGATGGCGAAGTACATGTTGCGATGGCGATACGCGCTGGTCAATTTCCCTTTGTTCACGTGATGAAGGGAAACCTCCCCCTGCATTTTAGTCAGATGTCTCCCCCAAACCAAGGTAACAGGGCGGCCGCATCCTGTTGTGGTTGGGACGACCCAGATTTTGAATCTGACGGGGAGTTCCGAAGCTTGCAAGGGGATCCCCAGGAATCTTCCTGGCCTCTGGTTTCACCCTCGCAACTACGCTCGGGTGCCACAATCTCCGCAAGTCTCGCAAGCTCATTTGGGAGACATGTGATGTCTCACAATGAGGCACCCTATCCCGGTGGTTGGTGTCGATTCATCAATTATCTTTTCAAGCCATCAAGTAGAGGGCTCCACTTCGAAGACAGCCCAACACGTTGCCATGCCGATCCAGACTACAGGAAGATCTTTCCATGACGTTGTTTTGTTTTTGTTTTTCCGCTTGAAAGACAGTCAAATCATTGTGTCACAACGTTTCGCATCTCAACTCGTTTCACAAGTCTCACACTTTGAAGCTTTGCACATGAATCCCGAATAAGTACAAATCACACTTTGGGGACCAAAGGACCATGCAGTGCTGTTTGGGGCTCAGAAAACTTAGCACCGCTTGCCAAATGTCAATGCATCTGCCGTTCCTGGAGCTTTTGGTCCGGTGAGTGAAAAGCAATATGGACCTGCGTTGTCTCTTGCTTTTTTCGTTGCTTCCAAACAAGACTCATGATCCATTCTCATGTCCATTTGGTTCCAGGTAACATTTGCCCCGTATTCTGCTTGCTCGAGCTTTTTGGCAACTGTTGCAAATTCATACATGGCAATTATGTTTGTTTAATCCATTAGACTTCGCTTACACGGGGATTCCTGCTTTCCCAGTGCCTGGCCTCCTGGAAGGAGTACAGGACCTCGGCTTGAGCACCGAATTGATGGGCGGGGTTGGGCCCACCGCTGGTGTCAACATGTTCAAGCCGCCATTTGCTTGTTGACATTCTTTTGGTTGGCTTCCTTGTTGGTTTGACGGGGGAGATAACGGGGAGTCAACAAAAGACACACCGAGATTTGGCTGTCAGGATCACATTTGTGGGGAAACCCCGCCTTTCTTGGGCTTCGACACCCTTTTAAAACACCAGAGGAATCCGAAATCATTTTCTGCAGCTCGACTCTCAATCTTGTAAATGATGGCGGAACATATCGATTCCCTGCCGATCCGGCCCAAAAGGAAGTCAAATGTCGGATCCTACTGGCAAGGGAATACGTGAACTGTTGCGCACGTTACGTAGCCTGAAGGGAGGAAGACGATGCCTGCACGTCAGGAAGACTCCCGGGTGCCAGGTGTTGTTTGCAGAATCAAGCAAATGGCTTGTAGCATGCTTGACCTCTGGGTCCCAAATCTTAAAGCCAAACTCGAGAACCATCTCCATGGCCAACCCTGAGTGATAAATGGGTGAATCTAGAAAAGACTTGGTGACAAATGGGCGATTCATCCAAGTCCTTTAGGGAAGTTGAGAGTAAGCCCTCCCACAATAAATGGAAGCATGGATGCTACCGCAATGTGTGCCGTGGGGGCCACGGTCATGAGTCCCTTCATAGGAAACCGTTTGCTTGTCTAAAGGCCCTGCCAAGCTCTACTGACCACCCTGTGTGACCATCATATAATAATATATGTCTACGGTTTTAGATGGATTGGCTCCCAGGACCGGTGGCCGAGTTTCCGAAGCATAAAACGGATCAGAAAAACCGACCCGGTCCTGCCTAACGCCTCCTCTCGAAGCCTCACCTCTCAAACTGCGACTTCGGGCGCCCGGGCGAAGGAGCCCATGGCCACGGCCGGGAAGACCAAAGTCGTCAGCGGCACCAGCACCGCGGACCTCACATCGCAGAGGCCAACGAGGTCGTGGAGGTAAACTCGAGGGAAACCAAAGCGGAACGAAAGGAAATCGACCTTTTTGGCCAAGCCCCTAAGGGGAAACCAAAAAAGCCAACCTGGACGAGTATCTCTTCCAGACAAATCATGATAATGCAACAGATGCTGGAGACGCTACAAGCACACGCGGTTGCCAAGGAATTCAACCGGTGTTGCTGCCCTCCTTTTCATGTCTGAATACATGTACAGAAACACATCGTGAAGTGAGCACTTCACTTGGTGTGTGCAAGCTAACCAAACGGCACCACACAAGCATGCGATAACTCTTTTATCCAAGCATTGTGCATCTTCCCCTGTCAGAAGTTCCAGGTTGGGTGGGCCCCACGGGACACCCGATCACCGACGAAATGCTGCACAATGAGATGGCAATCTTGGCGCCCTCAGGAAGAACCTGGAGCGGTTCCGGGCGAAGCTGAGGGACCAGTACCTGAAAAACAAGATGCCCTCCAGGTCCTGGTCCCTCATCTTCGCCCGGAACCGCGGCAGGTTCTTCCTGATGGCACACGCTCTGGCATTGGCCACATCTTCCGCGGGTAGGGCCTGCATGCCCTCCTGGATTGGCGCCAAGATTGCCATCTCATTGTCCAGCATTTCGTCGGTGATCATGGCTAAGGCCCGGTGGAGCTCCTCCTTCTTCTGCATGGCCTGCTCCAAGCTCTGCGCCTTCGCCACCTGCAGGGTCGCTGCACCTTGACACAGACCTGCTGGTGCTCCCTGACCTTCATGGCCGTGTCGTCCGCTTCCATAGTGAGGATCTCCTGGCGGATGTCCACCCGCAGATCCAGCGGGACCGTGTCTGCCATCGTGACCTCCTCTGCAAAGTCCGTCTTCGGGGGAGCTCTCAGTGCCATCCACCAGCTTGCGATCTCCTGGTGCCGGGGCACCACCGGGGCCGGAGGCACCCTGGCTTCCCCCCTCACGCTGTTGGATCCAAATTGGCTTGCCTTCCAGGATCAGCAGGTGATGGGTGATGTTTTCGGACTTGTATGTGGCAGATGGGGCCTGGTAGGGGGCCGATTCAGTGTGTCCCGCATGTCTTGCACATGCGCTCATAGCCCGCCTGTTCAGCATCCAGCCTGCGCATGCGCTGAGAACCAACCCCGGCCTTATTCCGCTGGAACCGGGGGCACCACCTCTTCTTGCCTCAGCCGGATCTTCATGGGAACGTAAGCCCCGAGGATGCGCATGACCAGGTCCTCCGTCAGGTTCTTCCCCGCGAACTTGTGGAAGAGGGAGGCCACCTCATCCACTGTGACGTCCCGCAACAGAGTGGCCGCAGATGCCGGCAGGGTTTTTGAATTCAACCGGGTTCAAAGAACCCAAGCCAATACTTGAGCCAAAATGGCACATGCCATTGTGGTCAAGCATTTCACACACAGTTCATGTTTCCACATGTTTCAACATTAACAGAATATCGTGCAGCATAGTTCAAAAACCCTCGTACTTCTCGTGTTCCACGCCTTCACTTCTGCAAAAGCAGTCGCAGACGAAGACAACTGGCTTGCATCCTTCTGGGTGTCGGCTAATCCCGGCTCGCTGAGAAAGCGTTGGCCTCGCAACATGCTTCCAGGTCTATCCACCTCCGGCTTCCTGGTCTATCCAAACTCATCGATCAAAAGGACACCCACGGGAAGGTGTTTTTTGCGTCTCCGTGAGACCGAGTCCTCCGGGCCCCGGGCCACTTCCGGTTGTCCCCGTACTTCGCCTCCGCGTCCTCCGCCAGCATCGTCAGCGCCGGCAGCGCGGCGGAGGCGGCCTCGGGCGACCAGCTGAGTGGCCCGGTTTCCTGGGGTCCTTGGGGGCTCTGCGGTGGACTCGGAGTCCCCTTCATGCAATTCCTTTCTCCTCCTCGTCCAGTTCCCCAAAAGAAAGGAATTCCAGGGGTCAACCCCCCAATTCCATGAAGAGGGGGGTGGGGATGCATCGTTTCGCCCATGGCGAAAAACTGAGCGGCAACGAAGCAGCCAAACAGCCAAAAGCGGTCCCGCGCCTTCTTTGCACCTGCAGAAAACACAATATCTTCATTTTGTGGTCCCTAGAACATCCTCCTAAAAAATGTCAGACAACATGTTCAAAGACAAGAGCTACAACAATGGAACCGCGATCAAGTTCTTGACCTGCTGACATCAATATGTGTTCAAGATCCAACAAGTCCGAAATGACAAGCAGTCCTGAAAACACAAAATCATACAAACTGTTGATGGGACTTTTGCGCAAACCCCTGTCAGAGGGTTCAGCACTTACACCTTACCCTGACGCATATAATATGCCAAACCAGCTATCCTACATGATCTAGGATGACCATTTAAACGTCTCCAACCAGTCACGCAAGGAATCCTGGGCAAATTTCACAGAATGATGACAGAGTCGGCTGCGCAAGAGCATGCCATTTCCGTTCCACTTCCAAGATTCACACTGGTTTGTCGCATTTTCCTGTCCACCAAAAACTAGTATCTCGGGTTCAGCTGCAGCCCGCAACGCGCGTCGACAAAACCGGGACATCAATCAAGTCGATGAACTTCCAGCGGGCGGGCTCGGTGCGGTGGGCCCGAAAGAAAGACGAAAAGAAACCCGGAAAGCTGGGTCCAGTCAAGTGACACCCTCAAAATTACCCGCGTGGTTCAAAGGGAAACGACCAAGGCCGAAAAGTGATCCTTAAAAAAAAAAAAAAACGCTTTGAGCGACCCAGGACTGGGGGACCCTGCGATTGCGGGGTTGAAGTCGATGCCAGGCTTGGCCTGCCGCTGGGAGGAGGAAGAAGCGCTGCGCTCTGGTGGCGTGGTTCTGCTGACTTGAACCTTGTGAAGACTGTGCTGGGTAACTTGACATGAAGTTGGTGATTGGGGGCTGTTTGCGTTGACATGGGTCAGGCGGTGAATTTTCCAAGCCTCATGAAGTGAAGCAAGTGCCCGACTGGGAGAGGCAGAATGTGACGGTGCGGGCAGCGCTCTCAAAAATGAGACCCCCGCAGAAAACACAATGAGTGGCGTCCTTTTGGTTTCCCTTGAAACACACACACACACACCAAAACAAAGACAGACAAACAGACAAAAAACAAACAAAGAAACAAAGAGACAAACAAACAAACAAACAAACAAACAAACAAACAAACAAACAAACAAACAAACAAAACAAAGGGTACCCGGAGAAGAAAAAAAACTCAATGCCAACAAGTCTACCATGGCCCCTTTTGCGCCTGCCTTGGGCAGGTTCTCCGGGCTGGCCAAGAAGCAGTACCGCAGGCCTGTCGCAGGCCCAGCTGCAACTTCAGAATCTGCGAGTCTTTGAGCGGAAAACTTCAACGGGTCAGATGAGTTGGTCTCGACTCAGCCGCGTCCCTTCAACGGTCAGCTGTTATCCATAGGTGTCCTGTTTGGCAAATGGATAGCCCTGGTGGATGATTGCACACCAGGTAAACCAGCGCCCTCTATTTCTCAAGCAAGCCAACCAAAAAGGAACGTGCTATCTTTCTGATTTCCCGCCAAAGGAACCCAAAAAGGGGCCCCGAGCACCGAACCAACTCCGACGCCAAACGCACCCAACTCCCACAACTCCCATCAGCTCGATCGGTTGGTGTGGGTCTCCGCGCCCAGGAGCGCGGCCGCAGCCACCAACAGCATGCGTCCTGCCGTTTCGCGGGCCCGCGAGGCCAAGAGATTGATGGCTGGCTGGGAAATTCCAGCGACCCTCCACAAGAATCAGCGCAAACCCAAGCCAAACACCGAGCCAAAAATAGAAAATTGAGGAAACCTGAGAGACCCGGTAGTCTCAGACGCCAAATCAGCTCAGTAGTTGGAGAGCAAAATGAGGATCCCTCAGTTCTTGTGAACACATTTCATTTTCCGGCAGTGCCTGATGGTACGGTTGCACCTTACTTATCTAAAAAATCTAAAGTGTTTCACATGATCAACATAGTAGCAACGCCCTGCATTTGTTTATTGTTTTCTTGTGATATGTTCAATAAGTATGTGTTGCTTCGTAGGTTTTTTTGGAGAAGGTTTATGTTTAACCAAAAAAAGAACTTTTTGCGGTGCTGACGAATTCATGCTTGGAGGACAACCGAAGAGGTAAAGCAAAGGCCGGTGCCATGGACGAGACAAAGCACCTCCTCGGACCCAAATCCGGATGGCTCCTTCACAAGTCAACCCCGCTTGCCACACGAGGAGCCATTGACTTCCTGAACCAATCAGCCAAAACGCAGATAAGTTGCCACCAAACTATTCTTTTCCAAAACAGCACGAGGTCCAGAAGCTGGAGGAGGCAAATGAGAACAGCAGGTCATGTGGTCATGCGAACCCAGACCCCGCCGCTCCTGGTCGAGCCATTGCCTCGGATGCGGAGATGTTGAATCAGCATAGCATAACTACCGTACGTTTGTCGAATATGTGGGGGGGGGGGGTGATTTTTGGTCTTGGGGCCCCAAATGGAGTGGGAAATATCATCTTTTTGATGGTGTTCCCCATGCCCATGTAAAGGACCTTTTGATCAACCCTCATGTGTCAAAGTAGGTCTTTGTATTTCTATCCACGCTACCTGCAAGTCACCCGACAGCCATACGGGCAAATGTCTCCCGACCGGGATCCGCCCCCAGTCGAGTCTCAAATCGATCAATTCCAGAGCTTCCATTCCTGTAGAGATCCCAACTGGGAAAGCAAGAGCTGCACTGAGGCAGCAGCTTTACTCAGTTGCAACTGGCTGACATCTGTGCTAAAGTCAAAATGGCGAGCCGTTGGTTGGCAGCGTCGCTTTAAATCTATGCCTGCCAGACTCCAGCAAGCCAGTCTGGCGAGGTGCTGGTTTTGCTCTTGGTGACGTCTAAGGAAAACGAGTGCTGAGCCCGACTGGCAAAGCTGGCTTGCAACTTTAGCGCCAACATTGAAATTGCGAAGCGCTGCTGGCCTAAGCAAGTTCGCCTTTACGCTGGCCGGTTTCTGACGAGAATCGGCGGAAGATGTTCCTTTCTGACCGCTTGCATGAGAAACCCCCGAAAAAAAGGGTCGGACTCCAAGGCAATCAGTTCACCAGCTTCAGTCGCTGGCAACCCTCAACTCCCACGCCTTTGGGGAACCCTTGCTTTCGGGGGGATACCTGTTTGGGGTGCCCGTAAATTCCAGGGAGCTAGAAGTCAAGGAAGCAAGTGGCCTCTCTTGTGCCATCGCATGTCTCAGAACCAATGTGTGGGAGCCATCCGCCTTCCATTGGGTACTTGCCGGCAGGGTGAGCCTAGCCTCTTCCAAAAAAAGTGTCCGCTACCTCCAAACCACCTACCCCTAAGGAAAACTTGGGTCAGCCAAGCAAGAACCATGCACTAGAATCACCTGCCAGATTGGCAGGGAGGTTTGGGACGATGCTTCCCTTAAGGCTCGGGCGTCTTCAGATTTGGCTAGGGAAGGTTTGGCTCGCTCGGACTGGAGCCGGAAGGCGGCAGGCATCTCTTGCCCGAGGTATGTCTCAGATCCTGAGTTCATGTCCAAAAAAGTTTTGGATTTAGATCTGGAACCCTGTAAGGGACAGGTTGAGGGCTTATGCGGATTCCTCCTTATTCTGGATCCTTGGAATATTAGCGTCGGCTCGGAAAACCAGCTCGTGAGGTATGGTTTGGCCCCAAATAATACACCGCTAGCAGGACGTCTCGCCAACAAAGCAATAGGCTACATGAGCGCCAAGCAGGGTCCAATCTTGCGTTGTTTATGAGTCAAGAGCGGGCAAGTGTTCAGAACACGCGTAATGTGTTTGGTAGGGAAAGGAACGCACGACCTTGACGGAGCCAAGCACAAACACCGATCCAAATTGTTGCTGCAAACTGCCCTAGAAATCGGCATCGGTTAGGCAAGCCTGTGGCTTCTGCAAGCTAGAAGAGAAAAAAGCAAGAGGAAAAGCTCGTTGCCCAAACGACCCAGAAATAAAGGGTCAACTCTGGGGCCATGCCTAAAAATGGGCCCACAAGTGAAAACTGAAATGTCAAAAGGTTGGCTTTGGGCAACTGAGAAAGAAGAAAGGGAAGCAGAAGGAGAAGAAGAAGACGAAGAGCAAAAAGCGGGCAGCTGAACAAACAGAAGCCTGCCGAAAGCCAATAGATAACATCTGTCCACGTTTTGACTCACTTCCTGAGTGGACTGGCCAAAAAAAGTCCAAACTTACTGTTTGTCCTAAAAGCTTGAAATCCCTGAACTCAGGGAGCGAGTTGAAGGACTCCCAAGGAATCCAACCCGGCTGCCTGACGAGCTCTGCTTTTGCTTGCAGAGAGGCCCTGCAAGTCAAAGACGCCGAGAAGCGCGCGGGCTCCGAACCCCGCCATCCCTACCCAGCAACCACTCGGCGCTCGGCTGCCGTCCGCCGGTGCCGTCCGTCAGCCGTCCCGACGGCGCCCAAAAAAGACCGGGCCAATTGGCCCAGGGAGTTCTGGCCTGGGCTCCCTTGGCCCAGACGCCAAGTACCCCCCTCGCATCGCGCGCGAGGGTCAGACTGTGCAGGCACCCAGTCCCGCCTGGCCAGATGCGTCGAAAGCTTCAACGCAAAGAATCTCAAGCTCCAGGCTTTTTCAAGCGGCTATGCCTTAAATTTGGCTAGTCACGTTGGCTCCAAATTCAAGATGCCGCCTGTTGGAGGGTTCGATTGCCTTTCTTGCTCACCTGGCCATCCACCCGTGCTGGTAAGAAGTGCTGCCAATCTGCTTGTCATGGTGAGTTACGACTGGCAACGCAATGAATGCATCTGCTTGGTTACGTGCAATAGGAAACCAACTCAATCAAAAACGGAGAAAGGGTGCCACTGAAGAATTGGGTCCAGCAAACCCAAGCCGAATGAAGATGGCATCCCAGGCAACATTGTGGTTGGCCCTATTGCTCTTGACCAAAGTAGGCCGTCCTTGTGCCTATGTTGGACTGGGAACACTACCGTTGGCTTTGGCTCAAACGTTCAGCACTGAGTGCTTCCTTTCAGTGACCCTTGACAACATCCAAGGGGGCGTGCAAACGCGCACACCCACCAGACATTTGGAGTGGTCGGCTTTAAGTGGAGACACATCATGCTCTTGCAAGGGGATCCTCTGTTCACCTGGAACGGAGGGTTCCTCGTTTTCACGGTGCCTTGTGCATTCCTTGTTAGACGGAACCCAACGAGCCCTCATACGTCGAGATTGGTTTCGGCGTTTAGGGTGGGTTTAGGGTTGGGCTAGGGAGGGTTTAAGGGTGGGTTTAGGTGGGTTTTAGGGTAGGTTCAGGGCGGGTTTGAGGTGGGCGTGGTCGGTTTGGGGCGAGGTTCGGGTGCCTAGCGGGGTTAAGGTGGTTTTGGCTTACTGCATGTTTAAGGCGAAAAGTGTGGGGTTAGGGTCCCTGTTCACTCGCTCGCATTGCTTGCAGGGTGGCGGTGGAAACAAGTCAGCGTAATCAAACATCCTCAAATAATATAGCACCCTCGAGAAAACTCCTTTGGGGACCCTCTTCGTGGTTCCACGTTAATTTGCAGGGAGTAACGGTTTGTCAAACCGCCCGTGTGCCTCAGGCAGACAGCGACCTCCAGCTCTCCTCGGTTCGTTTAAACCAAAAAAGGTCGAGTCAAGCCTACCCCCACTTGCCACTGCCCACAGTGCATAACCTTGTTATCAAGCAAGCGAATGTATCATGGTTTCCCATGCGGGACTCTGCCACTGCCGCTCCATCTGTTGCCCAATCTGACAGAGTTTTGCATGGCAAAATGTCACACCAGCTACTCACATGTCCCAAAACCAAGACTGCACCTCACAAGGACACCATGGGTCTCTTGGGGGTCTACAACAATTGTGCTTGTCCAGCCTTAAGAATGGTGACCTGAAAGTATCCAGTAAGTACATGGTAGTTGAAAAACGAGCCCCGGACAAAATTACGAATTGCCCAAGAGAGCATCCCTTGGGTACGCCCTCCGGCCCCATGCCCTCCCCAAATCAACAGCAGACTACCAGCAATGTAGCTGCTTGCTCACATAATGCAAGGCTTCGAGAAAAGCAGCTTCTGAACTGCCTCTTCCGCGATGGTTGGTTTCGACTAAACCGAAGGCAAGCCAACTCCAGCCACAAACCATGGCCAACAAAGCATTGCAAGACTCAGGAGGAAGCTGACTGCCAAAGATATTCAAGAAACGAGAACATGCCGAGCGTGTTGCTCCGAAACAAAACCAATGGTCCACCCGTTTGAGCAGTTTGATCATCGTTCGTGTGTTTCTACCCTTGTCTACCCTCTACCATTTCTACCTTTTCCTACACCGAGACCCTCTCAATGCCTGGATAAGCCATCTACCAAGATTTGCAGGATTTTGCCCGTCCGCAGTGTTTGCCGAAAGGCGGTTGATCTTGAGGGCCTCAAATCGCTACGAGCATCAATCTCTCGTGATCATGACTTAGTTTGGCCGATCAAGTCCCCCAACAACCCTGATCACATTACTTAGGCCCAAACGCCAGACCCCCGGAGCCAAGCTGCCCAGTGAGGGGAGTCTTGCTTGGAGAGCTGCTTCAGCTTGTCCTTCACAGTCACGGTGCCTCGGGTTTCCGAACATCCGAGCTGCGCAAACCCCAAAGTCCCCACCCACCCACACCCATCGGCATTTTTGTTTGGCGCTTTCTTGTAAAGGTCACCACGCCGTGCAACCCACCAAACAACCGCATAAACACATCTGTATCTCATATCATATCACCCACCACCTTCACCCTTCACCCTTCACCCCACAAGCAAGGGGTCACAAAACCCGAAACCAAAGAAACGAGACCCTCCCCCCCCCCCAGAAATGGACAAATCCCCCGCGGCTCACCTTCGAGCCGTCTCTCTGGGCTCCCCAACTGCCCGCGGGCTTGGCGCGCTCCCAGGCCTCCTCCAGGCCTCTCAGAGGCGGTTTGGTGGTGCTTGGTTTGGAGGTTTCAGGGCACCCTTCCCACTTGGTCTCAAGAGGAGCTGGTCCCAATCCGAAGCGCCAATTGGTTGAAAAGGTTCAAACAACCAAACCCCTCTGCAAAACCAAAAGGAGATTGTTTTGACCAGGGATCTTGAAACATGTTTCCCTCCCCCCAATTTGATGTCATCTCCGTTGTCTGGAAAAGATGCCAACCAAAACGGCTAGATGTTCTGAAAGCTGGGCAAGGACTCCCTGGTTAGTGGATGGTGTGAGGGAAAAGGGAAACGTCCATGTCAAACTGAAGGATGCGCCCTTGTTCAAACCAAGAAGAAACCAATCACACGCGGGGTCCCTCATGTTGTGATCGGGTTTTACCCAATCTGAGCTCAGCTTGCCATTCGGTCCTAGTGGTTCAGCGCTTTGAAGGCCTTTGTGGGGCTCTGGAACAAGCAAGGCCAAGCAAGGAGGAGAAGGAGGAGGGTTGTCCTCCCTTCAGTTGTTGTTCGTTGCCCCGGGAGCCAATGGAAGCCTCTATGATCCTCGGACGGTCCCTTCGAAAGCAAAACGCTACATACAAAGCACCTTTAAGGAAGAGCTAAGCATCCAGCGCTCAAGGCCATGTTTCGTCGACACAGCTGCAACCAGCAGGACAACAAGAACAGACCATCTGTAAAATATCAACAAGTGTCCACATTTCAGTCCTGTTTTGGGACACACCCTCTCCATACACAAGCTCACACAAGTGCTTTCCAGTATGCTCGTTACTGGGCAGGCAACATCCACCTATGCACACGAAGGTGCCTCTGATGTCTCCATGTGGGTGCTGCATGGTCCCGCACAAACAAATATCCATGGCTCTGGCCTTCAATGGCAAGCTAGGGGAAATTACACCAGGCGCATCTTTGTCGGAATTCGGGGCTTGGCAGCGCACCAGCGAGTTTCACAACTGCCTTCCCCCAACCCAACATCTCCAAAGCCCACCCTTCTCGTAGTCATCGGGGTTCAGCAGGCCGAACATAGGGTCCTGGCAAGTGCACAAGGGTCCCCAAAAAAACCCTGCTTGGGTCAGAGTTTCTTGCCGATGCTTGCTCAAATGACTCGTGTAGACAATGACACGACTAAAAGACCAAACAATCGGAGGCCCCATGGAGCATCAAGGGTGCCAACTGGTCGGAAGTGTTGCACGCTTTAGAGGCCCACTCATGCCACCTAATCCCCTGCTTCTTGTCGCTGCATCGTGATCGACTAAGCCAGCAATGTTGTTTGTCGCTCTCATGGCCGCGTCTGTCTTGAGGGTACACCTGATCGGGATCGTTCAAAGCGAAATGAAACCAAACCCATGTTGGCGGAGCATGCAACAAGTCCTTCCGCGACACTTCGAGGAAAACCCAAAAAAATGAAGGCAAAGATATGTTGGAGTTGGAGTTGGGGGGGGTGTCTTTTTGTTGAGGGTTCTTTACCAAGCCAAGAAACCACCAATTCTTGGGATCCTCGGGGCTCGCATTTCGCTCCCTGCCTTGGAGTCCTTGAAGAGGGGGTGCTCCCTCCAGGCCTTCTCCCTGGGCCGATCCGGCGGCCAAAGGTGTCAAACTGGGCGGCATGTTGCTCCTTTTGGTTGGCCCAGAAATCGACCTGAAATTGGTTAAGCTTCAAAAAAAGCACGCCCAATTGATACAAAAGAGTGGTGAAGCAACTATTAATCATGATAAACATCGTGTATCGACACCAACAAAAAGGCCAGGGTAGCAAATATGGGTGTCCAACTCGTTCACCACCTACCGCGCTCCAAATGTTGAACACATGTCACGCATCAAATCCCGCTGCTTGCGGGCCACCGATGAAGAATATCAAGGTGCCTTCTGCCCTGTGCGTTTCAAAAAGGACGAGCACGTGTTGAGTGATTGTGAAAGACACTGGCGGCAAAGTCCGGTAACTTTCGCTTCAGGACACCTCGTCTGCAGACCACTCTGACCAAAATCTGAACCAATCCTGCGAAAATGCAACATGTATGCCCAAAGATCCTGCGACACTGTCGGCTTTGGGGTCGCACACCCGAAAGAAATGCCAAAAGATGCCAAAAAGCCAAAAGTGGGTTGACTGGAACAACTCCCACCAAACACAAAAAGGCTAAAAGACTAAAAGCCAAAAGACGCCAAACCGCCCAAACGGCGAAGGACCTGGATGGCTCCTGGGCTGCCGGACGCCTCGGCGGCGCGCTTGGTGCCCGGCACGAGGCGCCAGAAGGCATCCTGAAAAAACAACCGGCTGAAGAGGTCGGTGGTGTTAGGTACGGTGGATGCACGACAAATATATGGCAAGTATACTAAGTAAACCACGCAAAAGGCGCAAAAACCATGGTAAAATACATTGTAAATGAGAGGCTTCTGCTTGTTTGCCCTAGTGGCAATACCTTCTGCTTGTTTGCCCTAGTGGCAATACCCAGGGCATCAAAAAACAAGCTAAGCGTCCTTTCCCCAGCCCCCAAACTGTGAGCTGCCCCGGGCCTCCTGGAAGGAATAGAGCACCTCAGTCGTGAAAATGAAACACACGACTCCGAGAAAGGACTACCATATCCAACATGTTAACCTGGAACCTCACAGGGGAGTCCCGGAAGACCATTTTCCTCAAGGTTCCACGGCAAACAGGCGGGAAACCGTCTTGGACACTCAGCCAACCGGAGAGGTCAACAGCCTGCGACCCATCCAAGGACCCATCCATTCCGCTTCTGAGGCGCTGGATTGCCCGAATTGGATCCAACTTCGACAACATGCGGGGGCCAATGGCGTCGGCGAATGTTGGGCAATTCAACAAATCCGATGTCGGGTAAACACCCTGCAATGTGTTGACGGTGGCCAAAATGCATATTGTCGGCTTGATATCACCGCTTCGACATTGTCTATGGGTCTACTGCACACGTCCCTATCGTTGAAGAAAGTGAATAGGATATGAAGGCCCAAACTGGGGCTGTTTCCCTTCGAGATCCCGCGCCAACAACCCCAACACGTGCACGGGCTCAAAACATACACAAGCGTGTGGACCTCAAACTGACCCCATACGGTTTCTGACATTTGTTTAACTTTTGTTTACTTTATTATTATTATTATTATTATTATTATTATTATTATTATTATTATTATTATTATTATTATCATTATTATTATGCTTTTTGTTTCTTTTTGGGGGGAGGTGGCAGCCGGGAGGCATTTGAGGGTCCAGTTGCCCTTTTGGGGGCCTTCGACGGGCGCCCACACGAAGGAGCCCATGGCCACAGCCGGGAAGACCAGAGTCGTCAGCGGCACCAGCACCGCGGACCTCGCTTTGATTGATTTCCTTGAAGAAAAAGGAAGGCGACCGGGAAAAAGGAAAGCAGACACAGGGATCCTTACATTGAACACCTGAACATTGCCTTGTAAACGGGGGGGTTTCAACTGGGCAAAATGTATCTTTAAGGAGCCAGCCAAGGAAGCCGAAGGCCAGTCTTGGAAACCAGACGGTTGGTTTGCGGCCAAAAAATAACAACCTGGCTGCCCGCATGGGCAAAAGGAAGGCTGGTTCGGACACCAACCAGGCTAGACGGTGCTCGTGAGAGCGTGATTGAGAATGAAGCCACATTCTTCCAACAAGACTCACAAGGGTTGCAAACCACTGGCAAATCATCATACTCTGCTGTTGGTTGCCTTGTGTGCCTTTGGGAAGTCCACCCTCTGTTTGTCCTCTGGGCCTTTTTGAATGACCCCTTGGGCCTGATTTGTTTGCCAAAAGGTTCATAGGTTAAGTTCCTACGCGCTGCTTTGGCAACCTCAACCACAAATGACGGAAGGTGTCTTCTGCACCAAATGAAAGCCCGTAAATCCTCACGCGGCCACACTCCGCGTCGACCGGGCGATGGAGCGATCGACCCGGGGCCCCAGGCCACTTCCGGTTGTCCCCGTACTTTGCCTTGGCGCAGGCCAGGATGTCGTTACAAGGAAATTGTAACCGAACCAATCAACGGGCACTTCCCCTTTCCAGGTCCCCTTTACAGTGCTGCTTTCTTAAAAACGGGGCTGCAAAAAGCGCCAACTTGCCTCGGCGTCCTCTGCCAGCATCGTCAGCGCCGGCAGGGCCGCGGACACTGCCTAAGCGGAGGTCAGTTCGATGCCCCGTTGGGAAAACTTCAGCGGAGATAGGACCGCGGTTTTTGGCCGAAGAGATGGGTCCGTTCCCATTTGCAGAGCTCATTGCCCTTGCACGGACACAACCCATGTTTGGCCATAAGAGGAAGTTCAAAGTGACACACACAGCTCCATTTCTGAGTCTGCTTCCAAGACAGTCGATCCCCCAAGTTTTCCAAGTAGGGAACCAGGAAAAGGTCCTCGCCTCATAGGTTTCCGCTTGCTTCACCTTCAAATTTACATTTCGGGCGTCCCTCGCAGAGGTCCCAAGACACTTCGCCCCGAGGCTCCCGCCACGGCGGGGTTGAAGTCGTTGCCGGCCTGGCGGGAAGCGGCATCCGGAGGATCCGTGGGCCAAGGGGAAGCCACGTTTGAGGATTCCTCGCTTC
Source organism: Effrenium voratum (assembly GCA_963377175.1). Taxonomy (NCBI): domain Eukaryota; class Dinophyceae; order Suessiales; family Symbiodiniaceae; genus Effrenium; species Effrenium voratum. The sequence goes on along the minus strand of CAUJNA010003293.1, from coordinate 68,902 downwards.
TTGCCCCTCAGCGGTCGATCAAAACTTGGAAAGCACCTGCGACTTGGATGGGAGTCAAGGCTTGGTCAACCAAAGCCGTGCCCAAGGGGTCATACCCATTGCCAGCGATTTTGAAGGCTTTTGACACCGAGCTGAGTCCTTGTGGGCCTATTGGCAACGAGAGACCGGATTTCTACAGGGCCAGCTTGACTCGAGGCAACAACCGCGCTCTCTGGGGCGCGCAAATCAGGGAATAAAGGCATTTCCATTATCTTGGCAAATTGCAACAGGTCACAAACCGGACATCGGACATCCGAAAGTAAAAGGATTTTCAACATGGTTGAAGTCGCTCATTTCGCCCTGAATTAGTCAGCTCCCTAATTTGTGCTGATCTATCTGCCGCGTGCCACCGCTGAGCAGAGAGAAAAAAAAAAAAAAAAAAAAAAAAGCACACGGGCAAAGGCACACCATGCTGCAATTCAAAGCGGCGCTTTTCTAATCCTGACGAAACAACTGATCAAATCTGGTCGTACCTAGTGAATCCAGAAGAGCAAAGTAAACACAGAGAGAGAGAGAGAAAGAGATAGAGAAAGAGATAGAGACAGAGACAGAGACAGAGAGAGAGAGAGAAAAAAAAAAAAAAAAAAAAAAAACGAAGCAAAACCATCAGCTCGACCGGCGCTTGCCTTCGGCGCCTCCGCAGGGCTGGGCACAAAGCAGCGCAGACCTCAGCACACGTGGTATGCGCGCGCGGACGCATGCGGTTTGCGCCCGGCACCGTGGTCGAATGAAGTACATGGATTCCCGAATAAAGGCATGCGGTTGAATGAACCCAGGGATTTCCGCCAGTTGGATGGATTTTCTGGGGTTCATTGCATTTCTCATGCCTATCGCACCAGCAAGTAAAGCGAGGAGATCAATCCTAGCTCCTTCGAGGCCCAAGTGCTGGAAGCCAAACACGGGCCACCAAAAGGATGAGTCCGCTGAAGGAAGTCTTCAGGGGTGTCCCCATTCGACGCGATCGGCCGGCTGTCCACTTCCATGTTTGGTGGGGCGTGCGGCTTGCAAGAAGGGAAAATGAGATGTCCCCCAAGACCCAGATCGTAGGCGTGTTCGAGAGATGGCAGGAGCAGATTGATGGGGTACTGACCCCAATTCTTCAACCTGGTGGATCAGTAGAATCAGTAGAGAGATGTTTACACCAAAAGTCAAGAAGGCCCTCCAAAAAGGGGCACGCCCCCCTTTTAGTTGACCAGGGGTCGATCAATCCTGCGTTTCCACTTCCCACAATCTATCGGTGCTCCATGGCCTACTGGCTCGGCCTTCTGGATGGACCCGGATGGGCTTCCCTTCCACGCGGCGGGTTTTCCCTGAAAATCAGGTCCGGAAACCGGCAAGCTTCAAGGGTTCTGAGGGGGGACAAACACATGAATTGTTTGGTCACACGGCAGATCAAAAGACCCGGGCCCACATGTTCGAGCAGGGGAATGCATCTTGAGACAAGTCGACTTGACTGGGGGCACAGGCTCACAAGCGCCGCTGCCACCGCCAAGATGATTCGTCCTGGCGTCAGATGAAGCGTATGGCGGTATGTTGGTGACAGGCGAAGTGTTTGAACAGGGTAAATTGGTGCTCCTCGTGTGGGTGTATGTGTTTTCTGCTTGGGCACAATGCGTGCCAAACTCTCATGACAATCCACATTGCTTTCAGCGGGTCAACAAAGAAGCACAAAGCATCAAATAGACGTTCACGTCTGGCTTGTGCAAAAACACAGGGTGTCTGCCAAGGAAACCTTCGGGTGCCGAAGGTTATGCGCCAAAACTCAAGATGCGTGCTTGCTGCCAAGGACATGGAACATCCAGTGAGCCCCTGGATTTGTAATGGGGAACTGAGTGAGCCCGCCCATGTTCCTGCATGGTCTCAAAATATCCTGGTTGGTTTCACCTTGGCATTGCTTTCAAAACGTCCAAAGAGTCGCTACCCAGACAGCCTCAAGCAAGCACGGCTTCAAGAATGTTCTGCGCGTCTTCAAGAATGCTCTTGCAAGGAAGTCTCAAATCACGTTCACTATCTAAAGCTTTGAAAGGCCTCATGCGATTGGCCGCGAATGCGCAAAACCCATCGCAAGGATGAGAGGCTGTGAAGTTCGCTTGCTGATGTCAAGGAAGGCAACTATACCACACTGGTTTGAGATGGTTTGGGAGCAGCTAGTGAAAATCACCCCTCAAATCCTGCAAGAGCTTCTGCCGGGGAGATGACTCTAGCGGTGTGCTGACTCCCAAACCGTGAAATAAAAAAGAAACATGACTAAAGTAACCCCGAAGAACTCTCCCCGAACAACACCCTTGCCCCCGAGACGGAACTTGCCCCGTGCCTGGGCGAGCCATGCTGGATCTGACCTAGGCATTGCCGCATGGTGGAAGCAGTTTCTTCGCTGAGCTGTGCAGCTTGCCCCCAGCCAACAATGATTTGTTGTTTCTAGCCTACTTGTGAACCTTTAATAAGCTGTTCTTTTAGAGATCCCGGATAGGACTTGCATCCGAGCACCACCTGATTTGTGGGAGTCAGGTGGTGCGGTTCAGGGAAATTTACGAGCTCGTCTGGGTGCTATCAGTTGGGCACCTGACCCGACGATTTCATTGGGCCAGGGATCAATCTCACGTCAGGAAAAGACCTGATATACCAAACACGAAATTGGGACTTGGAACCTGCCCTGGCGCCTGGCGATTCCATTTTCGGCAGGTGTCTAACCAGATTTTATCTTGGCTTCACATGCTGGTGTCACCTGGTTACCTGCCATAGCTTTAAATGTGTTCATTAGCTGTAGGAGGAAAATCCGCATCCTGGATTGGCAAAGTCTTCCGAGTCTTCTGAAACGAGCTACACGCATGAATGTGTTGGCAAATTACTAGAATGCCTCCCCAAGTAGGGGACTCTTTGTCATGCGCGAGCTCGTAGTATGCCCAGCTGCGCTTGTCAGAATTTGTCCAGAAAGTTTTCTGGGGGCATATGCTGCGTGTGTGTGTGTGTGCCAAATCCAACTTCCCGGCCAGATCGGCAACTGATTCAATTCCCCCCCCCCCTGGCCCGAAATAATGGGTTCTGAGAACCCGCGCAAGAAAGAGAAAGGCAAGTTGCTTAACGCCGGTGGAGATCGCTGCAGAGCCAGCAGCCTCTTCGGAACTCGGAAGTCAGTCAGCCTCCTGGCTTGAGACATTCCACATATCTGAAAAGCCACCTTCCTGGATTCCTGTGTTTCTGTGGGAACTGGGAAGGGGCCAAACGCCCCTTCCAACGTTAAAGAAATCCCACCCTTGGAACAACCAGGCACTTTTCAGCTGGGCCAACATTGTTTGACATGTATTGACGTTTAGTAGGGTGCTTTTTCGCCCTCGTTCCTTATTTGGCTCATACGCCTTTTTTTTAATTGCTTTTACTTTTTTTCCTCTTTTTTCTCTTGCCAAGTTACCAGAGAATGGTTGTGAGCAGGTCACGTGACACGGGGTTGAGTGAACCGGCGGTAAGGACTTGCAGAAGTCCTATTTGGGAGCAGATTTGTCAAATTCCTAAGGGTCGGGTTGCCCTGGGATCCTCGTTTTGACGTGTTTTCTTTGGGTAAAGTCAGCAAGTGGGGGTGTTTCCTTTTCATCTCTCACTAGGGTGGCTTTGATGGTAAAATGATGGGTGCAGTTGGCGTTTTATTTCCCAACCTCCTTTGGGGTATCCATGTATTTTGACTGTGGCCGCGGGTGCAGTGAAGCCACTGGGTTTGAACGCGTTGTTGCAGGCGGTCGGCATTTTGAGCCGGGAAAGTGCCGACTTTAGAGAGGAGCCTTCACTCCGGGGAATCCTTCCCTCAGATTTCTCCCCAGGCTCCACACCCAACCCCCCCCCGGTCAGGTGTCTCCAAGTGTGGAAGTCCTGGGGATGTGCGGTCTTCTTTTGGTTTCCCCCAACCCCAAAAACCGTCAAAACCAGCCCTGAATGAACCCTTCGCCTCTTGTTCTCTCGGCCCAGGCGCTCTTCGCCAGGCAAAGACGTATCGATTGCGCGGTGTGTCGCAGGCGCATGCGGCCTGGAAATGTCTGCGAGTCGGTGAGTAAGGCTGCCCTCCTCAAGTGAATTCCCTTCTCAGCAGCCACTGGATTTCCCTTCAAAAGTTGCAATGGGAGTGATTTTGTTTCGGTTCAAGGGGAAGTCCAAAGGAAAACCACTATTTTTTGCGTCAACTCCCAATGTCCCACCTGCCTGACCTCCAGTGGATGGCCCTGGGAAAAGGGCACCCTTTTTTGGTAGTTGATGTGAAATGGGTCCCCCGTCCCCCAGAAAAAGGAAACAACACGAGGCGATTCACAGGTCTGGTAACACGAGGCTTTCCACAGATGTCCGTTTCACAGACCAAAGCCGAGCTCGGAGCTCTACGAAGGCTTCAGCCGCACTGCCCGAAGCTCAGGGTAGCCATCCGCCTGGGACGTTGGCGGCGGATGCCCCAAGCGGGAGTCTGGAGAATAGGGAGTGGTTCTCTGGTTTTACTTGCCGCATTGCCTCAGCATAAAGATCACTAGGACCTTCCCTCCTTTGGCACAGTGTCCATCCTGCACTTCAGCGCTTCAGCCTTCGAAACGTCCCTCGCTTCCACGGACCTAAAACTGCTCGTCCCGGGTTGTGATGCAACAAAAGTCATGGCCTGCCGAAAGGTGGATCCGAACCAAGTTCTTTGTCTGGCAACCAACAAAACCAAGCATTTGAAGGAGCGGGCCTATAGTCTTGACATCGCCAGTAAGCACTACCTGAACTACTTGGCAAATGTTGGTTGTATCCACTAACGTAGATATTGGTCCTTAAATCTTGTGTGGTGACTTGTTGTTACTCATAGTGGGAACCGCAATCTGCAGGTACAGTTAGCATTCACCCCTTGTCCTGGTTCTTCACGGGAAATGGGGCCAAATCATCTTGGCTGACAGACTGGAAAATGTTGCTTAATGTATTGATGAGCTGCGTGAGGTTGGCAAGATGGTCGGAAACCGGAGATATTCTGGCTAGAATGATGGCCTTTCAGATTGCAGCATTTGGGACCAAGTGGTGGGGGCGCCAAAATCGCTGTGCGGATGAGCCTTTTCGGCAAACGGGAAGCAGCATGAAACCAACCATTCCAGAATTTGCAGATGGACATGAGCCAGGTTCAGCCCTCCTTGTCATATCCCTGACTATCAATTATTGCAATGGTTGTCTACGTTCCCCAGACATTCCCTATCAACCCCAGTCAGCAGGTGTTTTGGCCATGGCACACATGTTGTATTTTGTTTGAGTGCGGCCCCATGTCATACCCTCTACAGTTGATGGAGACCAACCTCGGCATTGATGAGTTTCACAACGGTTATCAAGCCCTTGGAAGGCAAGCTCAATGACTCCAACAAATTCGGGTTGCCCTACCTCAATCGAGCTAGTCCACCAAAAACAAAGAAAACATATTTTGTCGGAGAGTCTTTTGCTGGATTCTGTGCTCCGCTGCCGGGCTTCTTCCCTTTCCCGAGCCTGCAGGCGCCGTACGATCTCCTGCTGCACCTGCTCTCCTGGCATCCAACCCTCCAACCCTCCTCCGCTGAGTCTGAAAGGCTTGCCAGTAGACAATAAAATATTCGTGTGCGTTGTGCCTGCCAAAAAAATGCAATGGCGCCTTCGTGGGACCCAGGAAAGACCGGTTTACAAGGGTTTTCCGCGTCGTCACAAATGTTGGGAAAGGAGCTTCACAGAGCTAGAACTCGAGATGGGTGCAAAACGTGTTGGTCCGGCTTGCCCTCATCCCCACCCCAGCCATCCCCCAGTTGTTGAGTAGGTTCCACCCTTGTTCGGGGAACCAACGCCCGCCGCCATTGTTCGCCCAACTGCCTGAAAGCTTGCTACTCTCCGGCTGACCCCAAACTTGCGACCCGACCCGACCCCACCGCCAGCGCAAACTTCCGCCGGCTTCGCCCCAGGCCCAGAGCTGGCCGTCCCCGCAGCCCGCGCTGCCCGACAGCTTCTCCAGGCCCGAGTCCTTAGCAGCCCCAGTCGCTCGGTGCTCCACAGGTGGTCAAGCTGTCTCCCATTGGCATAGGTGCCACTGGCTAAAACCGGGAAGGCGCGGACTGCTCGAGTCGAGTGTGGTTTCTGGAACAAAAACGCCCGAAGAGCGTCCACGCGTCTAAGCCCGCCGTCAATGCATGAGGGCTGTGGGTTTTCTGAGAACCCCCGCGTCGCGGAGCGTCAGCAGTTTCCGGGACCCATCACGGAAGATGCCCAGCCTCGGGGCCAGACTCTTCCGCAAGGAAGAGAGCACCCAGAAACCAGGGAGCAAAACCCTTTTAAAATGGCAACCACAGGGTTTTTTGTCGCTGTCTTGCGATGTCGGAAACAAGGCTCAAAAGGAAGGATTTGGCAAAGGCCATTTGACACACCCCTTCAGACTTCACCCCACCACAGCGCTCAAGCGCTGGACCAGCCAATTTTCCAAGCAAACATCAGCATCTGGAAGCTTGGTGGGCAACCGAATAAAGTGCCTTGCCACCGCTTCCAAAGTTCAGTTTGCATGATGTGTTTCTCGCCTGGGACCCGACCAGGGCTTCCACCACTTCTAGCAACCACCTACAAACGATTCCGATATCAACCCGGGATTTGTCCGTTTTGTGACCATTTCTGGGGAGCCACGTCAGGTCCCAGGGAGAGGGTGCACTTTTGGCATGCGCTGACGAAGTCAACCTCCTGCGAATTACATGATTTGGAGCCTGAAACAAAAAGGCTTGCTAAGAGAAGATTCCTCTGTGAAAGGTTGCTCATCAGGCTCCATGTCAGTGATCGGCAGAGTGCAGGCTGTCACTTGAGCTGATATCCGGCGCATGGGAACTCTTGTACAAGGTGGCGCCATTTGTCCAGCTCGGCGACCAAGCTCGCCAAGACAAATAATTCAAAAAGAATGTAACGGTGTCACGCCAACAATTTTGAGCCAGAATCAATCCCTCACATTCAAGTCTAACCAAAAGCCTTTAAAATCTCAGAAATTGCGAAAATGGTTCAACTATATCTTTTGCATGTGTCTGCGCCAGAGGCTTGCATTTGCTCAGATTCTGGCACTTTTGAACTGCACGAAAGCGAATGGAATGCTCCGGTCACGGAAATTTTCAGAGTGTACCCCGGCTAACCCCTAACCTAACCTCCGCCCCGGGGGGGGGGGGTTCGGGTTCGGGTTCGGGGCCGGGTTCTTGGTGGGGCGGGGGGGTTCGGGTTCGGGTTCGGGTTCGGGTTCGGGTTCGGGTTCGGGTTCGGGTTCGGGCTCTGGGCCAGGCCGCTTGGTGGGGGGGGGGGGGGTTCGTGTTCGGGTTCGGGTTCGGGTTCGGTCGGGTTCGGGTTCGGGCCGGCCGCTTGGGGGGGGGAGGTTCGGGTTCGGGTTCGGGTTCGGGTTCGGGTCTTCGGGTTCGGGTGTTCGGTTCGGGTTCGGGTTCGGGTTCGGGTTCGGGTTCGGGCTCGGGCTCTGGGCCGGGCTGCTTGGGGGGGGGGGGAGATTCGGGTTCGGGTTCGGGTTCGGGTTCGGGTTTGGGTTGGGTTCTTTTTTGTGGGGGTTCCGGGTTCGGGTTCGGGTTCGGGTTCGGGTTCGGGTTCGGGTTCGGGTTCGGGTTCGGGCTCTGGGCCGGGTTCTTGGGGGGGGGGGGGTTCGGGTTCGGGTTCGGGTTCGGGTTCGGGTTCGGGTTCGGGGTTCGGGTTCGGGCCGGGCTCGGGGGGCCGGGCTGCTTGGGGGGGGGGGGGGGAGGTTCGGGTTCGGGTCGGTTTCGGGTTTGGGTTGGGCTTCTTTTTTGTGGGGGGGGGGGGGGTTCGGGTTCGGGTCTGGGTTCGGGTTCGGGTTCGGGTTCGGGTTCGGTTCGGGTTCGGGTTTCGGGTTCGGGCTCTGGGCCGGGCTGCTTGGTGGGGGGGGGGGGAGGTTCGGGTTCGGGTTCGGGTTCGGGTTCGGGTTTGGGTTTGGCTTCTTTTTTTGTGGGGGGGGGGGGTTCGGGTTCGGGTTCGGGTTCGGGTTCGGGTTCGGGTTCGGGTTCGGGTTCGGGTTCGGGTTCGGGTTCGGGTTCGGACTCTGGGCCGGGCCGGGGGGGGGGGGGAGGTTCGGGTTCGGGTTCGGGTTCGGGTTCGGGTTCGGGTTGGTTCGGGTTCGGGTTGGGTTCGGGTTCGGGTTCGGGCTCGGGTTCGGGCTTGGGGGGGGGGGGAAAATGGTAAAAGTAGGGGGCCTGGGGGGTGGCCTGTTGATGGTTGCCTGTTCTGGTTTTTATGTTCATCTCAAATCTGTGTTCCCCCTTGTTCGTTTTGAAAAGAGGGTTTTTAGGGAGCTTATTTATCGTTTTCGTTAAGGTAATCATTTTGGTAATTGCCCCCCTTGTTCATTGTTGGGCTGGGGGCAAACATTTTTTTCATTTGAAAGAGTTAACCCTTTTAGTAGTTATCAAGTTCTGGGGAGTTGGTGGTGTATTTGTTTTCGCTTCGTCTCCACCCAATAATTCGGTCGCCTGCCTGCCACGGCTACGACTTCTTCATCTTCATCTCTGATTTGTCAGGATGCTCAGAGTGTATGAAGTTACGGACTGTGTTTGTTTGAAGGTGCAACTTGATTTTGAACCGTAGTTTGACGAACATCTCAAGTGCCGAAGTGTTGTCATTCCTTCCTGTGTAAAGATGGCTCCCAAGAAAGCCTCTCAAGCGGCTGGGTCTGGTGGCTATGACAATGACAATGACGTGGTTGAGCAACCAACCATTGAAGATGGTGCAGAGGGACAGCCATCTGATACTGATGATGAGGAACAGCTCATCCAGTTGGTGAAGCAGTTGTCAATGGAAGAACTAAGCCAACAATCCGAAGCCTTCACCCTTCAGATGAAGCAGTTTGAGAAGAAGCTGAACATCGTGAAGGAACAGCAGACTCTTCTGAAGAGGCTTGCGAAGGACGAAGTCGAGAAGCAGAAGAAACTTGAGAAGCAGGAGCAGGAGAAGGTAAAGACCCAAGCTAAAAAGGCTGGAACGCTCAAGGTGGTCATCACGTTGCCCTCTGGAAAGAAGGTCACGATGAAGGTCAAACGCTCTAAGACACTAGGCAACATTCGTCGCAAGATGTTGGAAAAGACTGACGAGTTCAAGGGCTACAAGAAGTTGGAGGACATTGCTTTGACCATGAATGGTAAGAACCTCTTGAGTCACCCACGTGTCTACATCTACAACACAGAACTCGGCGGTGAAGAGACTATGACAGCCATGTGGGCTTCCAACTTTCAAGCCACGAATCCGACAACTTCGTCAAGTTCGGTGACCCCTCCTGAACAGCCAGAGCAGGAGAACCATGAGAATGCTGACGATGAAGAAACGGAAGAAGAGGACGGTGAGACTGATGTGGAGACTTCCTGAGGATGACATTTAGGTCATTTCAATTCGGTAGACATTTAGCAGAGCCACACGAAAGGAAAGTTCATGAGTGTTCATAGACGTGCAGATGTTTCTCTTCTTTCTCAAAAAGCAATGTTGAGCTCTGCTGAAACCTTTGCCTTTGGAGAAGGCAGACACGATGAACAGATTGAACAGTGCGCCAAACGACAGCTCACATCAAGCAGAGTGCTTCTGAATGCGAGACTTTGCAAATCAGCCTTCGCTTGATTCACCTTGTTTTGGTTGTTCAGATTGGCATTTGGGCTCCTGAGTAGTGTTGTCCCTCCCGTTGCTCTTCAGCGATGTCCTTGCTTGTCTTCCAGCAGGGTGAGCATGTTGCCTTGAAGATTGTCGAACCAGGCGTGTTCCACTACCACCACGAAGGGACTGACATCTTCAGACACCGTCAGTTTGTCCCTACACTGGCTGAGATTGAACAGCTTCCACGCCCCTTGATGGTAAATATGCTTCGAGATGTTGTCCCAGTCAATGCTAGAATGAACAAGCACACGTTGGCGAACCTCATCCGTCAAGGTTGGCAAGAGGTCTCAACCAATATCGCCTATCGCTTTGGCGCTGAATCAATCTTTGATGATGTTGCCAACACAGTCACGGAGGATGACGATGACGCCGCGTCCTCCATCGCCGTTGCTGAGAGCTTGACGGCGTCACATACTGAGGACGAAGATGATGAGATGTTCCTCATCAACCTTGACAAGACTGACTTGAACAGTGAGATGTCTTTCTTGCCCTATACGATGACTTTGAAGGTTGCCACCATGAACGGGGACATCGCCATGACCTACCACTTTGATGACCAAATGACCGGTCATTCTTTGATGGCTCTTGTTGAGCAGGTGTCTGGCGGCAGGCTGAACTACCAGAACACTGCTCTCTACCTACGCGACATCGACATCCCCATCTACCAGTCTCTTCACAGTTGCGTGGACAATGACATGGTGGTGACGCTCGTTCCCAGATTGAGAGGCGGCGTCTTTGGTGGAGTTCGTCGCTTCATCAACAAGCAGGAAGCCATCGCCTCCTTGGTTGAGAAGAGCAAGAACCGCATCAGACAGAGAACATCCACTACCGAGATTGCCACCTTGGAGGGCAACCCTCCTCGTCAGTTTGCAGATGTTCTCAACGGGATTGAGGACAAAATCCGCACCTACCGCCATCAGATGCTGTCTGGCGAATTGACGATGGACACCTTCCTTAACCGCTTGCCAGACAACAAGATTGAGGAGCTGATTGCCATATTTGACTACCAGACCAACAGCCACACCGAAGAGAAGGTGGTTATCGCTGTTGATGTCATCTACGAAGATGCTCAAGCTCTGGAAGCCCTACCCCCATTCATCAAGAAGGCCAAGGAGGTCATCGTGTTCTTCTTTTTGGAGTTCTTTGCCCGTGAGTGCTCCTCAATGCGTGGGGCCAACATCGGCTACACCAACAAGAGGTTCCTGAAGAGCCTGACCGATATCCAGAGCTACCGCCGTGGTTTGAGGGCAAATTCTACAAATGAGCCTGTGGCAGAGTCACGAGTTGAAGCTGGTTGCATTTTGTCCTGAAGTTGCAATGGCTCATAGTGTAAGTCCTTCACGGAGTGCTTTTGATGGTAAAATCCCGACACAGAATGAGGCAAAATCCCACCATAGAATGAGGCAAAATCCCGCCATAGAATGAGGCAAAATCCCGCCATAGAATGAGGCAAAATCCCGCCACAGAATGAGGCAAAATCCCGCCACAGAATGAGGCAAAATCCCGCCACAGAATGTGGCAAAATCCCGCCACACACATTGTTTTGTCATTTGAGGCTCTCCGTGTTGGCAGTGCTTGTGATGTGAGATGTGCTATAGCAAAGCCATTTTAAGACCTTCAGACAAAGCCCACAAAAGGGAGAAAAAAGGGACTGCTGTGTTTCAAGCCCATCACTTGGACAAGGTAGAGCCAGCATAGTTCTGCATCACTCTTTTTTCTTTTTTTTTTGTGGGGGGAGGGGTCTTTGTCGCCAAGGTTTGGAAGACATCAAGAACATCGTCTATCTGACTATCGTCAATCAGGTTCGGCAGGGATGATGCTTTGATGCTGGACGTTGCTGATGCTGGATGACACTTGCATTTTCAACCCGAAAACAAACTAACAAATATATCACTAATCAATTCAGAAGGGATTTTGTATAGTTCATCTTGTTTGTGTTTAATGTATCCTTCACCCCAATCCGATTTTTTTTTTTGCCGCTTGGTAGTCGTTGGGCAGTTTCAAGATGTTTCCCATTCCTTGCCTTCCCACAATCCCGAGCAACCCTACCAACCCTACCAACCCTACCAACCCTACCGACCCCGCATCCATCCCGCTTGTCAGAAGGTCCGACCTCATTCACATCTTAGGCGGGTTTCTCGGGTATGGGATAATAACAATCCTAATGAAACCATATACAAACCAGTATAAATACAAAAAAAAACAAGCTATAAAACAAGGCGAAACTCTCGCGATTTTTTTTTAATTTGAGGTCTCTCCCAAACCCATTTGTTTGTAAATGTTCGGTGATTTGGTCCTTTCCTTGTTTTCAAAACCCTTGTTTTTCCCCGTGAAATCCATCAACACCAAAAATTAACGAAACATAAAATCACCAAAACGGAGTTGAGAAAATCAAGAACTTTCAAATTTGCGACCAAACCTGAGAGCCCTAAAACAAATAACACTAAAACCTAAATTCCGAGCAATCCGACCAACACTACCTGTCCCTGAAAATAATTCTAATAGTTTCATATTATTAGAACTATTTAGATAATTATTTTATGGAATAATGCCCATAAGGCAGTGAAGTGAAAGCATCAATATAAAACCTTTTGTTTTCATAATTACTGAGAGATTGCTTGACTTGAGACATTGAATATATTTGATGTGACTTACTTCTGATGAAGTTATATGTGATTTCATGCTTTTTGTTTTGAAATAATGCTTCGTGGTAGTTCTGATACGACAGTTCTTTTTTCACTTTGTGTTTCACTACACCTTTTGATTTCTTATGTTCATCAACCTCACCGTGAATTGTGAAGGCGTAAGATTTAGGTTTTAATCCGATGAATTTAGTAATGATTTTTCCATTCACTTCATCCTTAAACATTCCTAAGACCTTTTTATTAGTTTTGTCATGACATGGATGCTCAACAGGATAGTCGCTAAAATCCATGTGTTGCTTTATATCATTGAAATCATTATAGACATCATCAGTCATTGTTTGAATTACATAACTGTCAGTATCAGTATATATCAATTTGATGTTTTCATTATACTTCTTTTTCAATACATCATAGTAAAACTGATACATATGTAATTTGCTTAAATCTAAAATGCTCATTCCTAAGAAAATCGGTTTATCCAGTTTCAGTTTTGCTTTAGTTTTCTCAACTCCTACGAGATTTTCATTAATAATAAATCTGTTTTTGAATGTTGGGTTATTAACGCATTTTTCATATCTTACCTCATTATCAACCAGTTCAAAGTCCATATGGTTTCTTTTGTCCTCCATAGTTTTTCCGTACACCGCGTTATTCATTAATTTGAATAAATCTTTCTCAAAATCGCTTTTGGCTTCTTTCCTTTTACCGGTGTTGAAGTCAATCCACGGTTTCAACCATGCCCGCTGTTGAAATTTTATTATCCTATGGACTTTACCCATTTTCATTCCCATTTTCAAATAATACTGCAAAGTCTTGATATGAACCACATATTTTTCTTTATCCTTTAGATTTAATATTAACTTACTTGTTTTCTCGTCCTTGGGACTTTTACCGTCATAATATCTTTTATAGACTTGCTTTTGATAGTCGGAAAGCATATTCACATTTACATTCATTATTTCAGGCGCCAGTGGATAGTCGGAGTGGAAATCGTGCAATGTTTCGGGATATTCCAAATCAACTTCCATAATATAACCGAACTCATCGTTTTCATTCCATTTTTCAACAATGGGAGTTTTCTTTGCCCGCTTGATATTTTTTAGCGGTAACTTCTGGGACATTGCCAAACCATACAAGTTATTAGCATCCAAGTAACTAATATAATTTGATGACTTGTTCTCATCATATGCTTCCCCCATATACTTATTATTTGCCACTGCTAATTTATGACTGACTTGACACATGCCACCTCTCATTCCCTTTTCAACCATCTCAAACATTTCTTGGTCATGTAATTGTTCTATTTCAACGCCAGTTTTTAGAAGCATCGCGTCCCATGCGAAATTTGGCAACGTATAATAATGAGCGGGGTCTAAACCGTAGTATTCCACACACAAGTCCCTAAAGTTTTCAAATACATCGGTCAGTAGTAAAACATCAGTTCTTAAATACAGGTCGTGATACTGCCCGAGCGTCCTGATGCCGAAGTGCTTCCAGACCTTCAAGGCTCGTTCGTAATCCTTGTCGCTGACGTGCTCCTCGCTCAATTTACTGTAAAACGCTTCTTTCGGTGGTAAAGCCCTTTCCTTAAATCTTTCAAAATCATCAAAGTAGTCATAGGGATAAATACCCTTATCGGTCAATAAATCCAAATCTTCATCGGTTTTAACATACGGGTTTCTAACGCTGTATCTGAAATTGTTCTTCCAGTTCTCACGCTTTTTATCATCCTCATATTTACTCAACTTCACCAACTTATCCAACGAAGACGATAAGAAACTGAAACTGTCCTTGAAACAAAGATTTTTAAAACCAATGGTTATAAACTTTTCGCTGTTCTGAGCGATACATTCGATTTTAGAATTTTTGTTCAGTTCGTGAGCTTTGTTGATGATTAAGTGGGCATCATAGTTTTTAAGGTTATGAAGAAACACAGGGATTTTATAAGTTCTCATACTAAAACCAAGATTACAATCATCGTGGGCGCATCCTCTGTAAGCTCCAGTAAAGTGACAATGGTCTCGAACCTTCTTGTCCTCAGGTTTAAAATCATTTCCACAGATAAAGCAAGTAGTAGCATTTTCAAAGTCTTCCTTGTCCTTTTCAGTCATGATTATCTCTTTTACTTCCTTCATCCTACTAATAATATCTTCTCTGACTTCATTGATTTTTTCAACAAACTTATCCATACAATCTTCACCTCTATATAAGTAAGGCTCACTACTTCCGGTTATAGCATTGACTACATTAATCATAAAACCACACGGACGATGATTTTGATAAGATGTAGTTTTAGCCTTTGCCGATTTGCTTTTAACATCAATTGGCACAGTTAAACATTCAAAGCCGGCATAGATTACGAATGGAGCTTTAAGTTTCTTGAAATGGTTTTTGAATTCTATTGTTTCACCTGCTTTTGGCAGTTCTATTGTTTGACCCTCAACTGCTAGACATCCCTGTTCTTCGTGTTTCTTTAAAAGTTCTTCGGTCTTGAAACCATGTGAGCAGGTTCTACAGTGATACTTCTTCGCCTTCATCTTGTTAGTCTGACTACTCATTAACTTATCATAATTTTTGATATAAGCATAATGGGATTTAACATCATCAGTCAATTTAATCAAATCGATTTTGTGTTGTGCTTGTGGGTTGTTGCTTCTTTTGTATAATAAAATAGTTTTACTATTTGTATCGGGGTTTATGTAATAAACATTGACCGATATGTGTTTGTTCTGTTCTTCAAATAGTTCAATCTCATCATTACCTACTGGAAAGTCAATATTATCCCATTTGATAAACTTGTCATCTACATATTTCTTATAATGATACATCTCGCAGGGATGGTCTTTTTTGAATAACTCATAAAATCCACATTGAACGGAATATTTAAAACATAATTCGTCCTCATTTTTAATGTTAATACAAGCCTTTTTGTTTGCCACCCAGTCGGGCAATGGAATAAAGGATGAACCACGGGTAGGATTGTACCTATCATAACTGATGACTAACTTTTCAACTTGCCCAAGAACCAATCCCGACTGAATGTATTCGGTTATTTCAATTTGTGTCTCAATGTCGTGCCCAATGTTGTTTAAGACGGTGTTCAACTCGTCGGGATTATGAATATTGTATCTTCTGCTTCTTCTTTGAATAAGTTCGTTGTCGGGATTTTTGAATGATAAATCGGTTTCCACGATTATTTTCATGTTCGGGTTTCTGTTCATGAGTTCGGCCAGTCGTTGCTTCTGGTATTTTAAGTAGGATAAACCTTTCATCCCCTTTAATCTTATATCACTTACCGAGTAGGTGTTGGCGTATCCCTTGAACGCTTGTTGCTCGTCTGTGATTTTGGACTTGAATCGCTTGACATAATCCTGTAAGGGTCTACCTCTCGTTAGTTTTAGATAATTAGCACCTTTCATTAAAAGGCCATGCTTTCTATATCCGCCACTCCTTGCCACTTCCTTTAGTTTCGTGTTCAATACGTTTGAAACTGGTTTGTTCTTATCATATCTGTAGGTCTTATCACCTATTTTGAGTTTTTGTGTTTGCCTCCCTTCTTTTTGTATTAGTTCGCCTTTTTGGCTGTTTAAAATGAAATCTATGATTTTATTTTCTGACATGGTAACCATAATACTATACTCTATATAATATAAGGTATTTTCTCTTTAAGTAGTTTTTCGGGCTGGGGTTGACTGTTTGAGAAAATGGGTTTCGGGTTGAGAATGAACGCATTAATCTCATTAAGTGTTTTTAATAAGATGAATGATTATTATTTTTTCATAATGTGCATTGTCGCGAAGCTTGCGAACAAATTTTAGATTTCTTGTGTTTAGATAAATTTGATTTGCTTGATATCGTCCTTCCACAGTCCTCGCAAGTGTAAGACTGTTTTGGGTTATTGTTGTAGTAATTCTGGTGGTAGTTCTTCTGGTCGTCCCTCCACCTCACGGGTTGCTCACTGTCATCGCTCGAAGTCTGTTTCTGTTCGCTTATCATCTGTAAGACTAAGTCGTTCTCTGCTTTCATCAGTTCAACCATCATATCAAATTCGTCATTCGTTATTCTCTGTTTACTATTACCGTTAATGAAAATTCCTGTCATTTTACTATGTTAGGGCGTTTTCTCTTTAAGTAGTTTATTTTTTCTTTTTGCCTTGGCTACTTTTTGTATTTGTGCTTTCTGGGCTTCTGCTCCTGCTTCTTGTTTCCATTTGTTCCCTCGTCCATTCACTACCTCTTGCTATTTCTTGGGGTGAGTTGCTCCTGCTTCTTGTTTCTAATTGTCTTCTGTTCATTTGATTACCTCTTGCTCTTTCTTCTGGTGAGTGACTTCTGCTTCTTGCTTCTACCTGTCGTCTTGACCAGAATGATGCCCTCGGTTGTTCTTCTTCCTGTTCTCTTGATTGTTCTGATGGTGTGGATGTCTTCTTGTCACGTTTGAATAGTTCAAATACGCTCTTGTCTTCTACACCTAAAAATATGTTTCTTAACGATTTTATTTCTCGGCTTTCCTCTTTCTTATCTTTTCGGTTGATGCTGATGACGATGATGACGTTAAATGAAGACTTTGTAAATCTTCCTGCTTTTCATCTTTTGGTTCATCTTTTGGTTCATCTTTTGACCCTGAAATTGCATTGCTATAAATTTCACCAGCAAAATCTTTTGATATATATCGAGTTGTTTGTGCGTCTGCCTCGTTGTTTTCATACAACTGTGATGTTGGTGCTACTTCATCAAACATATCAGGGAACAATTCGTGTTGAAGAACTTGTTTATCAGTTTGAACCCTAGCATTCAACCGTAGTCTCCTAGCGTATTTTGAAAGGTCAAAATCGTCAAAATCTATATTGTTGATTGACAAGTCAATTACCTGTCTTTCGGGGATGATTTCAATTTTTAATCTGTGCGTCATCGCTTCCTTTAGCATTTCATCAAAAGTTTTTCTTCTTCTTAATCCATAATATTTATCAGTCATATTTAAATATTGTATATTTTTATTGTTGAGTTGATGAATTTGGTTTCTGTTTGAAATATTTGTTATAAACATTGTCCTTGTAATATGTTTCTAACCGAGCACGAATTCCTTTTCTTTCTGTTGTTCTTGCATTGTTATATTCATCTAATAATTCGTTGAACTCATCGTGTTTATCAGCATTTATTACATTAAATTGATGTAGTATTGAAATTATATTATCCATCATAGTTCCCGGAGTTTTCGATAAATACACCGGCCACATCCATTTTGTACTAGTTAAATAATTTTTGAAAATTCGTTCGTCATCAACGTCTTCGTTTTCGACATTTTGTAATTCCAACTCGCTTGCTTTTTCATGCATTTCCATTATCTCAGCATTAGTAACGGTTGTTTGCGCGTCATCGTCATCATCTTTACCTTTTTTCATTGTTTCTACTTCAACAACTGGGTCGTCTTCTCGTTCATCTTCTTCTTCCCCTTCCTCTAATGGTTCTAATTCTGGCATTTCATTAGCGGACACCATTGAATGAACTTCTACACCGGCAGGATATGAACTCTTTGATACAGCACTTGCCATTTCTTCGTGTTGTTCTCTCCAAAGTCTCATTTTTTCTGCGAGTTCTTCTGTCTGTTTCTGTGCTTCCGTTAGTCCTTCTTGAATGAAAGACTGGTGTTGTTTCAGTGTGTCAGCAAGTTTCAGTTCGTCATTAAGTTTAGCTCTTACACTGTCAGCGTCCGACATTGCTCCTTTCATAACTTCTCCTCTCCGGTCTAGTTCTTGTTTCTTTTGAATGTCTAAGGCGTCCTTATTATCAAACTGACTACCGTATTGGTTTAATCTGTATCTTGTCGCTTTTCTGTCTATCACATTTTCAATTGATGGACGGTTCTCATCTCCTACTAATGTTTCTTTCAATAATTCATCATAAGAAGGTCTCAAATGTAATTGTGATTTCAATGAACCTACTTTTATCGGTCCTACTGTATTCAATCTACTAATTGATTTAATCATAGTATATTAATTATTTAGAAAAATAAATTAATCAGAGATATTCTTAATCATTTCTTCTAAATGCTTCTTTCTTACAGTTAGTTGTTCCTTCGTTTGTATTCCATCTGGTGTCCGTGTGTTGTCTAATATGTTTCTTATTCTGTCTAACTCTTTTCTATAACTTTCGGTTCTGTTGCTTTCAACTAAATCGTTTCTATACTTTATTAATGCTCCCTGTGATTGTCTCGCTTCCAGCGTTTCCTTCAACTGCTTAAAATAATTCATTTTTGAAGCAACTCCCCATAAATCTGAAACATTATAATGACGTTCTACTTGTGGCGCCCTTTTAAATTCTACATTTCTATGACTTCTCGTAAGCATGAATAATATATATTATAATTAGATTATTATTTAAAACATTGATGAAGATAATTTGTTTATTTTTTCTTGTTTATCTTGTTTTTTCTTTTGTTTAAGTTCTTCATAATGTTGGTTTGATAATTCTGTTGCCGTGGGTTTCTTAATAGTTTCTTTAATCACTTCTTGGTTAATCTCATTCTTAATTTCTTCTTTTACTTCAGGTTTTATCTTTCTAATATTCTTTTGTGGATTGACTGGTAATAACTCAGTAGGTGCTCCCTTACAATTTTTAGGATGTGAGTGTCTCAAACTTTTCAATGTCATCTTTTTAGAGCATTGTTCACATTCTACTAATTCAACTTCTTTTTTAGTTCTTGGTAATGCTTTTGCTTTCGCTTTTGGTTCAGGAATAACTTCTTCTGGTTTAACTTCTTCTGGCGTTGGTTCTTCATTAACTGTTTCATTTTGTTCAATGACTTCATTATTAACAGGTGCTTCTTCTGTTTTAGTTTCATTATTAACATCTACTACCTCAATACTTGACATATAATATATTCTATATATTTTCTATATGGAAAAATTAAAGAATATATTTAAATAATATCGCTTTTAACAATTAATAAAGAAAATGACACATTCACGCCATTTAAATTAATTTCATTACCTGCTGAATTACTAAACCAAAAATCTAATTGTTTAAATGTTCTATTTGATATATCTAAGTAATCTAAGGGGTTCATCTCCCCATCGAATATTATTCCACTGTGTGGTGCAGTAACAGGAACTTTATTAACTATTGTTGAATCACCAGTAGAACAATTTACTTGATTATAATTAGACAATTGAGAAGAATGAATATAAGTATTTCTAATGGGTTGAAGATTAACGAAACCAGAAACATAAGGATTATTATATTGATAAACTACCATTTGATAATTTCCTAAAACTTCATTAGCAGATTGCAAGTTATTAGCATCAAAAGTTCCATTCCATATATAATCTACATATGTTAGTTTCATTTGTTCATCAGTTAAAACAGCGAACTTTCTATCGGCATAGTTTGAATAAATTGTTATTTTATTAGTTTTCACACTGTAAGTAACTTCATAAGTATTTGAGAAATTAGTATTATCTACAACACCATTTATTTTTGACTTTAATTCTGTCGCTAGTTCTGTGCCAGTATATACTCCTTCGTCCAATTGTAACGCTAAATAATGAACATTTGTGTTATCTTCATCTGGAACTAGTGGAGAAGAATAAAAGTATAATATATTATTTAATCCTGACTGAATTGAATACCACGAGTTAGGTAATGTTACTTCGTGAATGTAGCAATGAACTCCGTTGTCTGTTTGTAATGTTTCCGGCAATTCCACTTTGAAATTCGATGATGTACCACTAATTCTATGAGCGCTGTCAATATAAACTTTTTTATATGTAAGCATTACTAATTAATTGAGAAATTAATTTATAACTTTAAATATATGATTAATAATAAAAAGTTAATTTATGAAATGAAGCATGGGAAAATTAAACATTATCAACCTTATAAGAAAACAACTAAAATAACTAATGTTATGAAACAAACTGACAAAATATTAAATAGTTATTATCCTAATTCAAATTCAGCTGATGCACAAGGGTTGAGTAGAGCATATGGCAATGGTAAAGGTTTATATATTGATGGTGATAAAATGTATGTAAGCGGAACATTTGGAAAAGGAACGTTTGGAGGTGCTGTTAATGACATTCTGGCAGATGTAGGACTTCCCTTTAAAATGACACGATACTCACAAAGATATAAAGACACATCAACAGCATTGGATGAAAACACTGAAGTTAAACATCTTATAACACATAGTCTCGGTTCAAGTGTAGGGGCACAGATAACAAAAGATTATCCTGAAACAGAATTAACTTTAACTACTTATGGAGCGCCGTTTATATCACGATAAAATTACCGATGATTATATTAATTTTAGAAGTATCTTAGACCCTGTCAGTATTGCTGACCGTGGTGCTATAACTGTTTATACTGGTTCATTAAATCCATATACTAACCACGATTACATAACTGGATACGGAGACCAAGGTAAAGATGTTTCAAGAAGCAATGAACCGGTAAAGGAGATATTATAAATAATCTAAATTATATTAATGATACAACATAAGAAATATGACAATGAAACAACGGATGATATGATTAAGAATGAAAATAAAAAGTATAAGAAAAGTACGTATGAAGAAATTAGAGAATTAGTAATGGAGAAAGAAAAAGGGAATAATCCAGTTGAAGATAAGATTAAGAAAAAGAAAATGAAAATATTTAAAAATAAAAAAAATCAAAAGGATTACACTAAATTATTTAATTTAGTTTAGTTTGAATTATTTCTAAATTAAATTATATATAGCAATGGAAACTTTTAGTGCTGAAGATATTCTAATTGACAACCTCTCATTCAAATTAAATAGAGGTGCAAGTTATATCAACGACCGTCGTTCAGTCTCGTTTTTCCCTTCTGGAAGTAATATCTACACCCCTTCATCTGGTCAACGTGTGTTGAAAATAGCTTTAAATGCTGAAGATAATACTTGGCTTGACCCGCAGAGTGTAATGGTTTATTTCACCGTTGAAAACACTGACCCGTCAGACAATAAACGCTTACGTCCTCTGTCTCCTGCTTATTCCTTTTTAGAAGAGCAAGACTAATTGCTGGTAATCAACTTGTTGAAGACATTGATTATTACAACCGAAATCATCACATGATGAGTTGCTTGATGTCAAAAGGAGCAAGAGACAATGAAGACGCCCAGAGTTTTGGTTATAGATATGATGATGAATTAAACACACGTCGTGCAGTTCCTGCATCGGGTCATATTGGTCCTGCATATGACGCTTACACAATTCCAGGCTTTAACAGAAAAATGGTTGTAGGATTTAAACCGATGCTTGGTTTATTCAATCAATTTAAGTATATTCCGTTAAAAGCGTGTCCTCTTGTTTTAGAACTTGAATTAGTTTCAAATTTTACCGATTGTGTTGTTACAATTGGTGGAGCAAGGTTTCCAGCAAGTGGCAACGCAGACTCAAGCATTCATACAAATGAGCAGTTCTCAATTAGTAACGCATTCCTTCAAACTGATTTGGTAAGCTTGGACAACGACCTTCATAATAAATATGTTGCACACCTACTTGATGGGAAAGAATTACCTATTACTTATAATACTTATATTTGTCAATCTAATCAAGTTCCCGATGGTTCGTCGTCAATTAACACTACTGTTGTTTGTTCAGTGTCAAAACTCGCTGCCGCGTTCATCTCTTTCACTAAAAGCGCAGTAGGCGATACTCACGTTATGAAAGAATACAACAATTTCTATCATCCTATGTATTATTTGAATTATCAGGAAAGTGGATACTACAATTCCGACCTTGATTTAGAATTTCAACTTCAATTAGGTTCAAAACTATATCCTGAGTATCCATGCCGTTCATTAACACAAGCATTCTATTATTTACGAAAAGCATTAAATTTACCATTGTTCCATCAACATCATTTATCGATTGAATATTATGCTTATCGTGTTGATAAGTTTATCTTTGCTATGGATTTCGAAAAGGTTCCCGATAGTTCATATACTGGAATTAACAACTTTTAATTCGTGTGAAACCTATTGGAAATATGGTAACAGCAAATATGCCAGATACAATATATATATAACGTTAGTGAGTGAACAAATATTATCCATACGCGACGCCGGAGTTCAGATTTTGGATTAACAGTAAGTAAAAATGATAATATTAAAAAAAAAAATTATTATCATTTTCTACTATTAATATATAATGCCTTCAATAAATTTAACACACTTTGAAAATGTTGTAGCGCACACAATTAGCGAAATCAATTCTACAAGCGGGGTAACAAACATTAGAAACATATACGCTAATCAATCAGATATAATTGATTTACTCAACAACAAAGCAGACCAAGTAGATACTTACACAAAAGCACAGCTTGACGCTAATTTTTATGATATAAATCAATCATACAATAAGACGGAAGTTAATGTATTATCAAATAATATTAGTTCAAATACATTTTTAATAAGTAATCTGACAATAACTTCAAATACAAATTTTAATAGCATCAGTTCCAATACACATTTAATAAGCAATGTAAATTCTACTACGACAAGTAATTTTAATGATATTAGTTCCAATACAAATGTAATAAATAATTTAAATTCTACTGTATCAACTAATTTTAATAATATTTCATCTAATACTAATTTAATTAATACAAATTTTAATAATATTTCATCTAATACTCATTTAATAGATAATTTGAATTCTACTATAACATCTAATTTTAATAATATTTCTTCTAATACAAATTTAATAAGTAATTTAAATTCTACGGTATCAACTAATTTTAATAATATTTCATCAAATTCTCATTTAATATCTCAATTACAATCAGGTTCATTTGATAGTAATTTATATTACAATAAAATAACAACTAATAATTTATTATCAGATAAATTAAATATATCAATATTAAATAATACATTGATACATAATATAACAACAACATCGACTTTTAAAATAGCAAATTTTGGAAATTATAATAATTTTTATGAAATGTATAATAATTATTTTGATAGTTATATTTATGGAAATTTAAGTGGGGCAACTATGTTTTTAAATCAAAGAGGTTTTGGAGATGTAGAAATTAATAATTCTTCAACTTTTCAAAATGATAAAATAATATCAAATCATAATACAACAATATTATCTAATTTACAAGTATCTGGTTTATTTTCTTGTTCGTCTATTTTAAATATAGCAGGTTCTGATGCTAGATATGTTTTACAATCAGATGGATTAAATGGATTAATAACAGGAAATACAAATACAATTAATTCAATAATTACTACTAATAATTCACAGGATACATCATTAGGACAAAAGTTAGATAAAATAGATACTAACGCTCAATCAGTAGCAGGTGCTATTAATTTTAGTGATAATACAACTTTACACAGTAATTTAAATATGCTTACTACTGGTTCTATAATATGTAATAAGTTTAGTACTACACCATCACCTAATTTAGGATTGCAAATGACTTTTCAAATGTTTAATAGAGAGTTCAATATTAATAGAGATGGTAGAATGTGGATGAGTAGCGCAGGAGGTCAATGGGAAACTCAAATAGGAGACGCTAATGTTGGTCGCGTTTGGGTTAAGGATAGATTCGGTTTAGGTGCTGTCGGTGTTAATGGTTATGTTTTAAACTGTGCCGGAAAATCGAGATTTACTGATGCAGTTGATTTTATAGGAACTGACAAGGCAGTAAATCTTAACAATGGTTCATATTTGAATTTTAATAATAATGGTTCAATACGAAGATATACTCCTGATGCTATAGAAGGTTTATATATGTCTCATAATGATTTTGTAGCCATTAGTGTTGGTGATATTTCAAATGCTTCTAATCAATATATGATGTGCGATAAATTGGTTAATAAAACAATTTTTAATAAACCTATCGATGTGTTAGGTAATATTTATACAACTGCTTCTGTTAATTGTGATAATGTTAATATTGATACTGATGGTAAATTAACAATTGATACAAACTGTGAATTATATAGATATGTTAGTGCTTTTTCATCTTTTGATATGAGGAATAGTGATGTTAATTCTTCAATTAGATTTATTTGCGGAGACCCCGCTGTTCAGTCTAACATAGTCGGAGCAGTTAATATTACTAGCGGATGGACTTTTAATACTGCTACTGCTGATTTTATGGGTAATTTATTTGCTGATGATGTTTATGTTAAAACTAATGGGGCATTAAGAAGCAATCATTTAGCACCTAACGGAGGAACATTAACAACCGTTGATACTAACTTAGCAGTTCAAAATGCATATTTAGCAACTAATACCATTCAATCATTTGATTTAACAACGGTTTCATTTTTGAATAATGTTTCAATGACAACAGGAACAGATATATTAATGGGAACAAGTGAAATATCAACTTATTATGATGGAACCAATTTATCCACAATTGATGTAATATTCAGAACGTCAAACACGGCGTTCAGAGTTTCAGATAGTTCAACTACACCTTCAGTTTTATTATCTATTGATAAGACATTTGGAACAACAGTAAATACTGGAAGTTTTACAAATAATGCCTCATCAACTTTTAATGAAAATGTAACAGTTTTAGGGACGAAGAAATTGTTATGTAATACACTTGAACCATCAACAGGAACTAACATAGATTTAACAGCAACGACAGTAACCATTAACGGAACATTTGTTGATTCATCTGATTCGCGGTTGAAATATGACATGGACAATGTCAAATCTAACTGTATGAATATTATTAAGAAATTTAAGCCAAAGAAGTTTAAGAGACACGATAGAAATGATGGTGGTAAGACTCATATAGGATATATAGCAGATGAAGTGTTAAAAGCAATTCCAAAAGAGTTTGAAAATGTTGTGAGTAAAGAGAGAGATTATTTAGGATTGAATTATTTACTTTTACCTGTGCTAGTTCATAAAGCAGTATTAGAATTAAATGATAAAGTAGATAAACTTGAAAAAGAAATTAAGGAATTTAAAAAAGAAAAATCTAAATAATAATATATAATGGGTATTGGTCAAAGCAAAAATGAAGAAAATAACAGTATGGAAGACATTAAGAATTTAAGAGTAGATGAAAAAACAAGAGCGGATACTTTAATAATAAAATCTATTCAAGAATGTGTAACGAGAATAGAAAAGTTAGAAAATCAAAAATCGGACAAACTATTATATAAATTACCTGCGTTGAATTTATGCAACGCTTCATTGATTTAAATTAATAATATTAATATGATTCATTAACATTATTAATTAAAAAAATATGAATAACATTTACTAATAAAACTTTGTCTTTCTTAATTGATGACTTTAATAGTTATTTTTTTCACTTGTAATGAAATAAAATTAACCATATTACGGCTATACACTAAATTAGTTTCATAAAGGTCTTTATTAAGAAAATAATAAATATCAAATAAATTATTTGATGTTAAAGTACGATTACGAACATGATTAAAAAAAGTAAATGAGGTAGATGTAACAAATATATCATATTCAATTAATAATTTTAATGGTTTATGTTTTGATGTAATTTATCTAACTCACTTAAGTTAAAAATATATGATATGCCGTTTTTGATAATATTTTTCATAATGATATTATCAATTTCAAAATACTGTGAATTCTTTAATTTGTAAGACTTATACACTGGTTTAAATTTACTAA
The DNA here is from genome assembly GCA_963377175.1 of Effrenium voratum. Lineage (NCBI taxonomy): Eukaryota > Dinophyceae > Suessiales > Symbiodiniaceae > Effrenium > Effrenium voratum. Next base: position 42,927 of record CAUJNA010003293.1, on the reverse strand, counting down.
TATAATTTTTAATAATATTATTATTTTTTATTTTTAATAATCTAACATCACCTAAATTATAAGATAATACAAGGTTTTTAATGTCTAATGGTAAATCATAAAATATCATAATATATTTAAATCTTTATTTTCTTTTAAATGCTTTTTCAAATCTAACATAAAACATATTATTAACATCTTTGGAATTCATATTAACATAAAAGAAGGAGTAGGGCTTATCATCTACCGCTTTATGATACATATTTAACAGTTGCTCTTTATCAACGATGGCGGAGTTTTCCTCAATGAATGACATTACCTCTGATACATTCTTTAACTTGAAGATATACAACGAACTAGAATTCAACCTAATGATTGGTGCTAGGACACGATATTTTTGAACGCTTAAACAAAAACTAATGGCGTCGTGCCTGCCTCTCGTTGCCAGTCCATGAAGTAACTTACTATATCTAACAAATTTAGGGTCGTCTGCAAAATCATCAACAATGATTAAACTTGAATGTAGTTTCTTCATCTTCTGTTCTTTCATATAATGAATTATCTTTCTTTGTGTGTTAATTATTTCTTCCAGTTCTTCTGGTTGGTAGGTGTCATAATATAACTTTTCTTTTTCATCATCAACCTTCATATTATCTTTTTGATATTTCTTGACTTCAACGAAGGTAGGGTCATTATGAACCGACGGGCTAAAAATGAATATACGGGCGAAGCAGTCCCTATAAACATTTGGGATAAGGTTTTGAATTAAAACTGTTTTGCCACCCGTTGATGAAGCAACAACAATTGAGCGAAAAGGTAGTTTTGGCACATGTTCATATTTGGATTGTTTGAAATCGTAATCAGTTATATTTATTGGTTTTATTATTGGAACATCAGACATAATAAAATAATATTAAATTTATTTAGAAAATATTTTATATTTATTATTTTATATGAATAGAAGTTATTCGGATTATATTGATATAATAGATAAAGTAGAAAATATAGAACAAGTAATACTAACTGATAATAGATTTAAAAAAGTATGCTATTTTGTTTTAGAATTAATTAAGTTTGTGATACAATATATTAAAAATATAAATATTAATATAGGTGGGGAGAAAGAAAAAGAATAAGACAGAATCAGTTGTTTCTTCAACCGATGAAGAAAAAGAAGAAATTGTTAAAGAAACATCAGTTATTGAGTTTGCTTGTCCAATGTGTAAAAAATTCTTAGAAATGAAAAATGAATTAGAAATACAAAAGAAAGGAAACTGTAAATGTTCGTGTATTCCAACAAGTTTCAAAATAAGTAGAAATGATAAGAAAATGAATATTGATAAAACTAAAGACAGTATAAACTTAGAAACAGATGTTCATAATATAGCTATACGATTTGGGAGGGGGGTTACTCCGTCAGATAATGGTGACAAGGAAACTCAGGAAACTGTTAAACAAATAATGAAAAATTAGTATTTAAAGAGTAGATTTAACATAATTGCAACATTTAGTTTTAAAAGTTTAGTTTTATAATTTAGTATATATTTTACATGGCTGAAGGATTAGATAAGATTGTTAAACAACTAAAAAAGGTTTTAGAACAGAATAATAATATTTTGGAAATCTTACAAGAAATGGAAAAGAAGAAACCATTCACAAACAGTTATCAAAGTAAAGAAGTAGATAGAACCAGTGGCGAATTTAAAAATAAGAAACAAGTGTATTTAAACAAACTCAACAACAAAGAGATAAAAGAGCCGAAGTCCTCCACTATGGCATTTTATCAAATTGACTATGATGAAGATACAGGGGTTTATTCATAATATAACGATATGTTGAGAAAATAAAAGACCGCACACATACATGTTTGATTTGTAATTGTTGTGTGTCTTGGAGGGCAAAAGCAAGACACGAAAAAACTTTGAAACACCAAAATTATTTAAACGAACTTAATAACAAAGAAATTACAGAACCGAAGCAATCAACAATGGATTATGACAAAATAGAATATGACAAGGAACTGAAACTTTATGTTTAATCATTAACTAACAAAATTTCGTGTCTCAAAAGCGGTTTGTTTATTCCTGCTACTTTGTAAGTTTTATTACCCATAATATCATATTCAATTTTATCGATATTGAATATTTTACTAGACCATTTAGAGTTATACTCCTTTCTGTCGGTGTAATTACCCCTTTTCTTTTGGAACACTTTTACCTTGTCGTTCTCCTCTATTTTGGGATACTTTCTTTTGTTTTTTTCTCGTAGTTTAAGATTGACCTTTACATTTATTTCATTGTCGTCCTTGTGTGCTTCAGACGGCGCCATCCTTGTTGATGAGTGAGATGTGCTGTTATACTGTTTCAATGCTTGCATTAGGGCATCGGTCCATTTCATGTTGTTAAACCTAACTCTATCGTGAATTTTGTTTTTCATCGTTCTAATAAAACGCTCGGCCACATTTGCGTGGGTCTTCGTGACGATGTGGTTTATTCCTTCACTGTTGAAGAAATCCTGAACTTGATTTTTAGTTGCAAGCGCTCCGTCGTCATCAGAATACACGGACATCGGATAACCCATCTTTTTAAAGCTTGTTCTCAACGCCTTCAAAACGTGCTCTCCGTCTCTTTCCTCCATCGGTATTACATCAGCTAATTTACTGAAGATGTCAATCGCGACTAAAGCATACTGTGGAACGATCTTGTCTTTTGCTAAAGGTGACATATGCATTATGTCTATTTGATATTCATATCGCGCGAATGGAGCGGTATAGGAATTAGTACCTCTATAATTTTTGATTTGTTTATTTGGTTGTTTCTTTAAGAAAGACTTTACATCGTCTAATGTTATTGTTGGGTCTTCTTCCTTTGCCTTCTTGTGTGTCGCTTGTGTGCTTCCGAAACCCTCGTCTAAGTCGTAATAGATGTTGCTGATTATTTGGTCTTTTGTTAATCTCGCCATTATATTAAATTGTTAGAAAATATTTTTCAATATAAAGCCCCACCCCTTAACATAAAATACAAACTACTTAAAGAAAAATGGATATAATATAGTAAGAAAAAAATGACACTGTTTAATTATGATAAATGTCCTTGTAAAAATAAAAAATGTAAGTCTGTCGTGGCACTAGCTAATATTTTACCTGTTAATGTTTGTAATCTTATAGGTGGTTATATTAAACCAAGATGTTTTGATTGTTGGTATTTGAGAGATGAAGAAGAGCACTTTATGAGTGATAAACACATTCCTGAAGAAGGTCTGGAAAAAGCAGAGCTTCAGTTAAAGATTATTGAACAAATGCTAAATAACGATATTACATGTCTAACAGTAATCCCTTTTGTTAACAAACAATACAGAAAAAGAATTGACAGAATATTTAATAAACAAGAGGTTAAAGAAAGATTTAACACAAGAAAAATGTATTATCAAGGATTAAAATCATATTGTAAGAATAATCAAGAAGAAGTTACTGTACTTTTAAAATTTGTCTTAAAATTGAAGAATTAAAGTTTATCAAAAATAGTGATTTGTTCTTTCCTAACCTAAACAATTGGTGGTCATATAGAAATAACAATTATTATATGAGAAACATGTTAAGCGACTTAATTGAAATTTACACAGACCAATTAATAAAAGGATACGAGCATTATTGTTGCGAGTATAGTATGAGTTGTTATAGTGGTTGTATCGCTGGTGAGATTGAATACGGGTCAAATTAACTTTTGTTTATTAATATTATTATCTTATAATATGATTAAACATTGTTTTATAATCTAACAAGAAGGTTAAGACATTTAAATTAAACCTGAAACCCAGACCAGCCGACCAGCAACCCCCTAGCCAAAGCTACTTAAAGAAATATTACCTTATATATTAAGAGAAAAATGAACGGTGATGGAATCAATAGTTATATCGATAAAAAATGCTTTGATTGTTGTCACTTCAAAAAGGAAAATATGGAATTGTATAAATTGAGTTTACCTAATGAAATAGTGAATAATATTATTAATTATTCAATGGATGAAAAAGACGAATGTGAAAATTGTCAGGAATGGAGAGATAATCAATTTTTAATCAAATGTTTGTTGAGAATAAAAGGAAGACATAATACAAATGTAGAAGATGATATTTGAATATTTCTAACTGTAAATAAAATACCACCTTACGATTATGTTAAACAGTTTCTTAAAATCAGTAAGAAAAATATGACATGATTTATGATATATTATGGATGTTGGGTTATAGTCAAGAGAAAGGAGAAGATGTTAAAGAAAATTTCAAATTATTTATTGAAAGTAACAAGTTTAATGTTCAGAATACAGTGAGAGATGTTAATATTATTTTTAAGATGATGTATGAAAGAAGTAAGACAAATCAATTAAATTATTATCCTGAACTGAAATTACAATCATAATATAATAATAACATGTAAAATATTATATGTTATAATTATACTGAACTTTTAACCTATAAATGAAAATTAGTGAGAAAAACACCAACAAAACAAAAGCACCACCAACACCCCAGAACTTGATAACTACTAAAAGGGTTAACTCTTTCAAATGAAAAAAATGTCGGCCCCCAGCCCAACAATGAACAAGGCGACAATTTACCCAATTGATTACCTTAACGAAAACGATAAATAAGCTCCCTAAAAACCCTCTTTTAAAAACGAATAAGGGGGAACACAGATTTGAGATGAACATAAAAACCATAACAGGCAACCATCAACAGACCACCCCCCAGGCCCCCTACTTTTACCATTTTTTCCCCCCCCCGCGAAGGCGGGGCAAAATCGCTCCCGCCCACTTTTCCCACGCCCGCTCCTTCCTCCTCGCCAGGCGTTCGCTTTCCGAAGCCAAGGAGACAGGCCCAAAGAATTAAAAAAGTGAGCCGGAATTTGGAGCCTGCCCGGCGCCTGAGGGCAAAACCCTAAACCCGTTAAAAGGTGCGAGTTTGGGCGGCTGGGGT
>CAUJNA010003293.1:30000-37877 GCA_963377175.1 Effrenium voratum | reverse complement strand
GTGTCCGAGGGTCCAAGTGGTGTGTCCGTGTGTCCGCGTCCGCGTCTGTGTCTGCGTCTCTGTCTGTGTTTGTGTGTGTGTGTGTGCTTTCCATTTAAGACAAAGCAACGTGAACCATTTCATGCGGTCAGTCGACTCCCACTCACTCTCCAAGACCAGCCCGATGGGCTGAGAGTCAGACCAAACTCAGCTGGACAACGCCATTTCATGGGCACCGCACGATTGTTGGGCGATGGATTTCTTTGAAATGCCCACAGCCGCGCGCAAAGGTGCCGTATTAGAGGGTGTCCACCATCCCCTTGGCCACACATGACGGGGTGAGCTGGGCTTTCAACGTTGCTTGCCTGGGAAGGTGTCAAGAGGCCCCCTCAACGGATGTTTAAACAGTATAAGTCGCCTTTTCATGGGCGCCAATTCCAGAAAACTGACTGGCTGCCTTTTCGAGGCCCAAAGTTCCGTCAAATCAAAAAATGTTCCAAAATATGGGACAGCGGTCGCAGAGAAGTTGAAAATTCGACCTGGCTGCACCTTCCTTCATCGTTTGCGAGCACCGCACCAGAACCTCACGACTTCTTTCCGAAGGAGACGGCCAAGCGACGCTTCAAAAGCTCCAAGGTGCGGAGTCGCATGGACTTTGACTTGATGCCTCGGATTGTCCCTGACACGGGGCTCGATACCTCCTGACAGGGAACAGATCCATCATCTTCTTCGCTAACTCGAAAAATGCCTTAGGCTCAGTTTCAACATTTGAATCAACTCATTGGTTTTGTGGAGTTGGCTTCGCCTGGAAGTGGCTTTTTACTAGCTTTGCCCATAGGCTTCCCTTGCAGAGGGTCCTCTTGAATAGTCGACCTTCCCTTCAAGAGATGTCCTTCTGACAGCAATCCCCATAACTTGCTTCACTTTGCAATAGCTTTCCTGATGATAGCTTCCAACAGTGTCCCCTTCAAGCAGGTTCAAGAGGGTTCTTTCGACAGCTTGCCCTTACGGGATTGCCCGTGTCTACCTTTCCTTTCGAACACGTCCCTCCAACAGTATTACCTTTGGGGGTTTTGCTCAAAGGGTGACTTTTCTTTGGTCTTCAAGTCGGTGTCCCCTAGATTGCTGCTTCCCCCTTCCCGCTTTGAAGCCTCCCTAGGCTCACATGTCAACGTCTCCCTGCTCCTCTTCTGGCGAGGCCAAGCGCAGGAAGTCCTTGAGGCCCATGATCTTCACCTTTCGCCAACTACATAGGCGGTGGATCCCCCGAATAAAAAAAAAAGGGGGGGGAAAAAAAAAAACGAGAGATGGAACACCTACGTCCTTGCTGGGTTGATCATGCAAGTTCGCGTGCTGTCGCCCCAGCGAACCACTGACCTTGCCCAGCATCCAAGCAACCAACAAATCTGGTTTGCACATGTTGAAGCACCTGCTAAACAACCTCCTTCGCGTCCTTAAGGGAGCCCCCCATGTTGTTTACATCAAATCCGCCCAGCCCTGAACTGCACCCAAAGAAACCATTGCTTGCCTTCTCGGGATGGGCATGGTCAATGATACCTCTTTGAACCAACGAAATGCAGAAGGCCGTGCTGCAAAAGGAGCACCCAAGAAAATGCCCCGGCCGACCTGGTCCCTGAGCAGACTCACCACGTCCTCATGGGAGCCGCACCTGAAAGAGCAGTTCTTCGGGGATGGGTCCAAGCCCAACTCAGAAGCAAGCCAAACTCCGGCACTAAAAGGAAACCACCTACCTGGAGGGTCCCGAATTCTGAGAAACAGCAATGCCTCAATCCCAGGTGCAGAAGCTATGTTCCGCTTGTGCTAAACAGAAGCACGTCATGCAAACCTTTTGCGCCCCACGTCTCAGACAAAGAAAACTTGCAGCGCCACTTCGGCAGGTCAACAGCTTCTTTTCGGTGTTCCTTTAGATTCCATGTTTGAGCCACAGCCAAATACCCTCCCTGGTGTTTCAAGGTCCGCCTGTTGGCTGCCAGCGCAAAGTCCATAGCACTCCGACCGCAGTGAGTCTTCTGCGTCGGGTCTGCTCCGGCCGTCAGAAGCAGCCGGAAGAGGTGGTGGTCCCCCAGGTGTGCCGCTGCGTGGATGGGGTAAATCACATCCTCACAGGGAACAAAAGGCCACCCAATCTGGGGGATCCTACATTCATTGAGAAGAAGGTCTGTGCAAGCATCAGCACTTGCTACGCTTCACTGAAATTGAGCGATCCGTAAAGGCACCCTTGTTGCCCTGATGGCCCAGCGACGAAGTGTCTTGGACCAGACAACGCATCCTGTGAATGGGGAAGGTCATCTGAATCTATATATGTTGGCAAGATCAGCCAAAGCAGGGCTCACGTAGACGCACGCGCAACAATTAGGCCACAACGGCCCCCGAGAGTCCGGGTTAAAGAAAAACACTGATCGGAAGCTCACCTCACACGCGCCCATTGGCTGGCGAGCAGGTGGTCTAGGGTAGTAAGGGGATGAGACACGCGGGCACACAGCCCGCCACAAACTGGCAACTAGGCAGGGCAGCTAGATGAGTGGAAAGGACCCTTATCATGGGTGAGCGTGTGTTGACGACCGGCAAGGAGAAGAAAAACTGAGACAACCCAAAGTGTCTACCTCTGAAAATTGGGCCAATGTCTTTGGCAATGCGGAGTCATGTTCCCTGTCCTTACTTTGGCATTTCCCGACGACCTCTCTCGGGGCGTTGACACCCTGGAACTTGTGCTGCTTCAGGAAGCGGTGGAGAATTTGCTGTTGCACGCGGCGCAGCTCAACTCGCCGCGAGGTTGGGATAAGTTCCGCTGACCTTGGTTGGTGGACCCCCTGCACAAAGTGAGTAGGGAAACAGTCATACTAGTGCGGAAACACTTTGTTTGACAGGAAGTAGTTGCCGCAAGGGGTTAAAGCTTAAAGGTCGTATCCAAGTCACTGCTCCTGTGGCTCTGGCTGGGGCGAGTCGGAGTCGGCAGAAGTCTCCTGCAAAAAGTCCATGTCGGGGGTCGGCATGGCTGGGACCTCTGGGACCTCCATTCTGAGCCCTTTGGCAAAGCTGCAATGCGCTGGCATCGCTGGCCAAGATAGTTTCCAGCCCAAGCAACCCGGAGGAAAGCTGTATACCCTTTCTACGGTTGAGTTGACATCCCGCTCTGGGGGAGCTTCGGTCGGGACGCTGAAGCCTTCCTTCAAAGTGCACATGTGGCCTCGGCGCTTCCTAGAGCTGCAAGTTCTAGGAGTCATGGTGCCTTGCTTGCCGATCAGATATGATAACACCGTCAATGAAGGGCCCTTCATCATTGATCAGGATATTTACCCGCAGGTACAGTTGCCCATGCTTGACCCACTTCCAATAGCCCACTGGAACCAGGCACGCCAGTGATCCTTCACCTGGGTGAAGATGACATGCTCGCTATATCTTGCACCACAAATTGCTGTGCACTGCCTGCACTAGAACAACCAACCCATGGCTTGCCCCACCAAACTATCGGCTTGAGGGGCTGGTCTTAGCAAATGGTGAGGAAGTTGATGCTTTGACTCAGCATGCACCGTTTTCTTATCGCTTGTTCCCGAGCGCAAGGGCTGCCAGGGAGTTGGGTCCGGACCAAAGTGGCAGGTATGCTGTGTTGGGATCCCATCCCTGGACGTGAACCAGCGACCAACGGCCCAGCAGGGTTAAACGTACCTGCGTTTCCGGTTTCAAGGGAACCTCTACCCAAACAACACAAAAACCACAAAAACTATTGGGTTCAGAGACCTCTTCAGAGACCACCCGCACTTCAAACAGAACCTCTGCCTTGAGCTGAACTCGAGCTGGGCTCCCCGGACACCTGGAGCTTGCACCGCTGGTTGCGGCCCATGGGCTCCATGATGAGCCGATCCGCCTGGAGCCGGCCGTAGGCCTCCCGGACGCGCGCCGAAACGGAAAACGAGGCGGAACGCAGCTCTCTCTGGCGGAAAAGCGGAGAGGAGAACGGAGGCGGGTTTGGGAAGACCACTCGAGCCAAAGAGATCCAAGCCTTTAGATGCTAGCAACGCGTCTCTGTCTGCACGTGAGGCATCCGTGTCTGCACGTGAGCAGCGCCCAAAACCTGTTGGTTCCACCAAAGAGGCAATACAAATAGCAACAAGCCTCTACAAACCCACAAGAACCAGCTACTGAAATGGCCAAAACGGATGTTGGACACTGCTGTCAAGATGCCAAGGTCAGCCAATTTTCCTGACGCCGTGTTTCGCTGGATGGACAGGAACATCCGGAACTTCGGAACCTGTACATCCCAGGCTCTTCGATTCAGGCTCTGGGGGTCCCTGAAGTTTGTCTTGACCAGGATGAGCGAGCCGTTGCTGCGCCACCCGAGTCCAGGAAAAGTATTAGCCCATGTCGTCAAAGTGAAAGAAGGAGCCAGCGTTGCCTGGAGGATCAATATCTTCGACAGGATCCATGAAAATTCGGTGTGCTTGTGAAACGGGAGCGTTACACATAGAAACCGAAAGAGCCTGAGAAGTTGAAGATGCGGGGTGTTGCAAGATGGCTGCAGTGCTGGTAGGCGCAGTCTTGCCACGAATTCGATATCACTTCCGCCAATACTCACAGCAGGGCTTGCTGTGGGGGTCACAGTTAAGAAGGAACCTGACGCTGGAGTTGAATTAGTAACTGCATCAATGCGTTGTATGGACAAGGCACGATCATCCCTTGCCATGCGTGCGGACGCATGTTCTTCTGGAGTAGGGCTCCGTGTTTTGCTTGATTTGCAGGGCTGTCTACGAATGTTGTATCGATTGTTCCATGCAAAAGTTGTCGAGCTCTGGGGGTCCCTGAAACATCCACCAAAAGCCTTTGTGTCAACCATGAGATAGCCCCAATTTGTCTACAAACAAGTGCCCAGAGCCGGGCCTAACCCTGCACCATACATGAGCTCAAAACTCCTGCTTGAAAAAGTCGCCCATCTGCGATATATTCATCGCGGCTTCATTTGTTCAAGTCTGAAAACGGACACAAAGCCTTCGGCTTCCCTGCTAGCTGGTTCATCACGGGACTTCTTGGTCCCAAGCCAGAAGGCTTTGCGAGGTCAGAGAGTTGCTTGTGTCTTGTGTGTGTGTGTGTCTTGAGCGTGTGTGTGTGTGTGTATTGTCTGTGTGTGTGTGTGTTGTGTTGTGGTGCGGTGTGCTGCGGTGTGCTGCGGTGTGCTGCGCTATGCTGTGTGCGTGTGTTTGTGTGTGTGTGTGTGTTGTCTGTGTGTGTGTGTTGTGTGTTGTGTTGCGTAGAGTTGTGTTGTGCTGTGCTGCGTTGTGCTGTGCTGTGTTGTGTTCTACTGTGATATGTTGTATTGTGTTGTGTGTTGTAGGTTTTGGGTTTTGGGTTGTGGGTTGTGGGTTGTGGGTTGTGGGTTGTGGGTTGTGTTGTGTGTGTGTGTGCGTGTTGTGTGTGTGTGTTGTGTTGTGCTGTGTTGTGCTGTGCTGTGTGTGTGTGTGTGTGTTGCGTGGCGTGGCGTTGCGTTGCGTTGCGTTGTTGCTGTGCTGTGTGGTGTTGTGTTGTGCTGTGGTTCGTTGCGTTGTGTTGCAAGTTGTTGTGTTGTGTTGCGTGGTATGGTGTGGTGTGGTGTGGTGTGGTTGATCTGTTGTGCTGACGCCTATGCTTGGTACTTCCCCCTCAGCTTCACTTTGCTTCCCCCAAATCCCTCATTTCTACAGGCATCTCCCTTTTGGGACTCGGACCCCAAAAAGGTGGGGGAACTGTTGTGGCCATGGGTCAAAACCCAAGTCGTAGCCCCAGCGAACATCCCAATCCGACCACTAAAATAGGCTCTAAAACGGGTGATGAATTCACCTACCAACCAAAATGGGATCCCAAAACGGTGTTGACCCGGAAAACCCGCTGAAGCGGATCGCGGTGTGGCCTGGTAGGCCAGCAGTGGCTCCCGCAGCGTCTCCCTAAAGATCTCCTCGTCCCTCGGAAAGGCACTTCCAAGATCCCCAAAATGAAGCCCACCCACCCCCTTCCCGGGTGTACATATGGCTGTGGTTGTCAAAACCCAGGAAACCCCTGGTGAACATCAAAATATAGGTGGCACAGGGATGTTCATCCACCCCAAAAATGGAGCCATAGGTTCTGCCCTATGGCCATATTCAGCACGTGTCCCATGCCAAAGGACCTGCTTCATAGCTTGGCACATGTGGATACGACGGCCTCTGAGATCAATGTCCTTTGCCAGGGCCATTCCAACACAAATCTAAAACTCTTCAGGGGAGGTGAATAGTGAACAGTTTTTGTGGGAGGATTGCCCACAAGGGAAGCATCTCGCATCTGAAGCCAAAAGGAAGCATGCCTTTGCTCAAGGATGCCAGGAGTGCCGATGGTCTCTTATCTCAGGGCAAGCTCGTGATTCAGCTTCTTGGTACGGCATGGTTTGGTCCAAACTTGGGGGGCGGGGGTGTGCAGGTCTTCGTTGATTCGCCTTCCAACCCCGTTTCCTTGTGGTTCAGCTTTTGCGGGTCAACAGCCAAGGTGCGGAATGCTGGTGGAGAGGGCTGTGAAGTAGGCCTGGGCCAATGGGACCCTCTCGATCAGGCTACCTATTTGGGGAGGAGGCAACCCCAACCGCATGGAAGTGGCCGGATTCGGAATCCGGCAGCAAGCCGCAAGGTACAGAGGCTACGCTGGAGGTCTCCTGTTTCCTCGGCCCAAGTTGGCCATGGGTCAAAAACCCCAAATCCTACCCCCAGTGAACATCCCAATCCAACCACTAAAATAGGTTCTAAGATGGGTGGTGGATTCACCTACCAACCAAAATGGGATCCCAAAACGGTGTTGACCCACAGCCATTTGTACATCAAGTGAGAGCAAGGCCCAGGAAGGGTCTGCAATGGCAAAACCTGCCCTGCCAGCCTTCCAGGCGTCCAAGGACACCAAAGGCTGCATGTCCTCCCGCTCGAGAGCAACGTCCAAACTCAACCTGGTCCGTTGTAGTACCAAGCACGATATCTAGAACTTGTCTCGAAGTCCTAAAGAGTGATGACTATCCCCAGCTAACCCTAAGCAACCAGGTCGTTGCATCAAAAGGGGCTTGGAAACCTCCAAGTGGACCTAAGAAGGGAATTCAAGTGGTTTTGACCCCAAGCCACTTGTGTGTTTGTGCATGTGTGCACAGAACGCCTGCTTGGACCATCAGAACTTAGGCCCGGCCGCAAGGATTGCGATTCCTACCACAGAAAGCCCATGAAAACTATGGACTTCCTGTTGGCTTCCCTTCAAAAGCAACCAAAGGGGACGTGCCAGCCCTTCCTCTCCTGCGGGGCAGGCGTCGCCGCCTCCTTCTGACGCACGCAGGGCCTGCAAAGCACTCATTCAGCGTGGCAGGTGCTTGGTCAAAGTCAGGTTGCGAGAATCTTCGCTCCAACCCAAAATTTTCCCCCCCCCCCCACCCCCCCCCCCCATGTCGGCTGCCTTCGGGGTCGTCGGCGTCCAGCTTAATGGGTCCATTTTTGTCGAAAATGTGCTGACAATTGCTCCTGAAAAGCATGACCTCCTGCTGGCCAGGCCTGTCTGACGTGTCACTAGGCTCAGGCCCAGCCCAACCAGCAACCCGCCTGCTGGCCAGGCCTGTCAGCCCAGCCCACCCAGCCTCGAAACAGGCCCAGCCCAGCCAGAAGCACCACCCCAAGTCATCCAGCAACAGCCTGCCCAGCCCAAACCCCGGCCAGCCCAACCAGGCGAGGCCGGCTTGTCTGACTTGTCTGGATCCAGCTTCAAGCCCAGCCCACAACCCGTGCAAGCAAGCCACAGCCCAGCCCACCCAAGACTGGCTTCAGGCCAGCCCAACCAGCCACCCGCCCAGCCCAGCCCGCCCTGCCCAGGCCCCAGGCGCAGGCCTTCCCCAACCAGCCCTTCACTCCGAC
>CAUJNA010003293.1:0-25000 GCA_963377175.1 Effrenium voratum | reverse complement strand
GAAGGAGAAAGGAACGCAAGGGAGAGAGAAGAAGAAGAAGGAGAGAAAAGAAGACAAAGGGAGCGAGATGCGTATTTAGGGCGCCGCAGCCCGCCCGAGGAGAGGAGAAAGGAGAAAAAGAAAAAGAAAAGGAAGAGGGAAGTAGTATGCGTTTTTAGGGCGACGCATCCCGCCCAGACAGGAAGAGAGGATGAAGTCCAAAGCTCGAGGAGGAAGACGACGAATCCCACACAGGGGCCAAGAGGACGAACACGAAATAGCAACGGAAGGGGAAGAAGACGTCAAGCCAAACTACGTGAGGAAGAAGAGGAGTAGGAACAGGAAGACGGACACGAAAACGACGACGAGGAAAAAGGTGAACGACGCGAGGACAACCAGGCCATCCCTAAGCGGGCGAACAGGAGGAGGGCGAACGCGCGGGTCACGAACGGCAGCAGGAAGAGAACGGGAGGAAGGAGAAGCCATCCCTAGGCGGGCGAAGAACCAGAAGACGGGCACGCAGAAGACGAAGGCGAGAAAAAAGAACGAAGGGTGAAACGTAGCTATGAAGAGGTGGCTGTCTTCCCTTTAGTGAAACCTCGATCCTGGTTAAATGTGAAATTCCGCTGGTCTATGATAAGCACGCTGAGGTCAAATTTTCCGACAGAGCGGGCCCGGGGTCACACAATGGGTACACCCGAGGATTCCCCACGAATGGGGTGTACACACTTAAACTCCAGATGGAGGGTGCTAATCTTTTGAGTACAACTGATGAGTCTCGAGTACAACCGATAAGTCTCTCATCGTTCGAGTACAACTGGTGAGTCTCGAGTACAGCTGGGGTTCAGCTGGTTTTGGAGAAAAGGGCAAAAAGGGGACCTTTGTTTGGGGTGGGCCCGCCAGCTGCCATGACAATGGCCCAGGCGCAGCCCCGCAGGTACGTTTGGACCCGGACACCGGGGGGCGTCTTCGTTGGCTGGAGACCCCCCGGGCCGGCTCCAGCCCCCTGCTGCGGTGGACAAAGGTGGATGGTGGCAGGGTAATCTGCCACTCCGCACACACACACACACACCCGCCCACCCACCCACGGCACGCACGCACGCACGCACGCACGCACGCGCGCGCGACTCGCACGCGCCGCGACTCGCACGCGCACGACGCCACGCACCACGCACGCACAACACACACACACACGCACACACACACACACCACACACACACACACACACACACACACACACAACCACACCACACACACACACACACGCATACACGCATACACGCACGCACGCACGCACGCACGCACGCACGCACGCACGCACGCACGCCCACCCACACACACACACACAACACTCACTCACTCACTCACTCACTCACTCACTCACACACACACTCACACTCACACTCACACTCACACTCACACTCACACTCACACTCACACTCACACCCACGCACGCACTCACACTCGCACGCACGCACGCACGCACGCACAAACAAACAAACAAACAAACAAACAAACAAACAAACAAACAAACAATCAAACAAACACAGAAACCAAACCAAACCAAACCAAACCAATCAAACAAACAAACAAATACGCACCCAGACATACACATGCCTGGACCTACCTCCCCCAGCTCACCCACCCACCCATCCACCAGAAAACCCGAGTCCTTCTGCCTTTCCAAAACCCTTTCCAGGGCTTCCCGCGCTGCCGTCTCCTCCATGGCAAAGTCCTCTGCCCTGAGCCCATCCCAGCCGGCCGGCCGGAAAGCGCCACATGGAAGCCCCAAAACGGGCGGAGGGGGGGGTGGTCCAGGGAAAATGCGGCATCTCAAGTGAGCTGTTGCTCCCGCACAGAAATGAGCCCATGAGAATCCGAGGAGCCTTCAGGATGAAAGCTAGTGGCTTGAAGGTGGGTGGAAAAGACGCAGTGATTTCAAGTGGAGCAAGCAGGCTGAAGCTGGCAGACGCTGCGGATGCTACCAAGTCGGCAAGGATGCATGATCAAGCAAGAGAATAGCTCTGCCCAGCACATGCGACACGCGGTTCCAGCGGGCACTTCTCCCGCACCCACACGCATGGTTGAGATAAAAAAAACAAAGGGCACATTGGAATCTTAAACTGAAAATCCGGATTTTTAAGGGAAACCTTCATGGGTTTTCGCTGCCCCTTTTGGTCGATCCTCACTCGGACAAAAAGGAATCCCAGCCTGTCGAAGCGGTTGCTGACCCCCAGGCCATCCAAGAACTTCAGCAGCGCCACCTATCCGTTGGATTCGAAGGTTCCACGTGTACCCAACACCGTGGCCTCTCCGAATCCACTCCCGGCGTCCTCTGGCCCAAAAAACCCTCGAATTCAGCGCCCAGGTTTCAGGATGATGACCGACCCCCTCCCGGCGACAAGCGCGGGGAGCAAAGCTCTACTCAAGGCTTATGAGGAAAGTGGGTGCGTCCTCCGAATTGTCGTCCAAAAACTACTGTCCGCAGGTCATGACAACCACAACTGCTCTTGTGTTAACTTGTTTCTCTGAAACGATCTGACAACGATGTAATTAGATTCAAGTCGAAAGTGCCAACCCTTTTAGGGTCAGTTGTGCCTCCAACCTCCACCCCAAAAAGTAGGTTCGAAAGCCCCTCAAGATATAGGCACTTTACGGGACCCATGGCCATTTAGAAAGGGCTGCAAAATCGACTTGGGATTCGGGATTTGGTTTGCTGGTTTAGTTGAGAAAGACTGATGGTTTTGGTTTAATTGATTTGGTTTAGTGCAAAATTGTTGTTGTTGTTTTTTCTAATGGTTTCGTCTGTGTGCATTTCGGTCTTTGTTTTTGGGACTTGAGACAGCGAACCCCCCGCACAGCCCCGCACCTCGGCGTCCTCCCGGCCCAGGCGCACGTCTGGCAGCCGCCGGGCGTCGAAGCAGCGCAGCAGGTGCCTCACCTGGCGAGAGTGATCCTTCGGTTGCCAGGACCAAGACAGTATCTCAAGTATCTCAAAATAGGGATTCGGACCCTCAAAATCAATGGCGGCTTCCAAGAAGAAGCAAAACAAAAATGTGCTTTTGCAACGGCATCGTTGCCTTTCATGAAGCCTGTGGCAGCGTTGGCGGTAGGACAAGTCGTTACCTTTTTGCACGAGTGTTCATTTACCAAACATGTGGCAACCAGAAAATAAGAATGTGGGTTTGGGGTCTCACAGAATCGTCTTTGTCCTTCACATACCCTTCATGGGTGACCCTCGAAAAACACACACACACACAAACGGGGACTTGTGGCGTGTCTGGACACGCCTAGCGGGTATATGCTTCTCAAATTCAGGGTGCAAATCGGTGTGCACATATGTATATGTCCACCAACCATTTTGGAGTTCCATTTTAGAATTCAATTCATATGCCAAGTAACTCAACCCGGAAACGGCCCCTCGATGTCCAACTGTTTGGACCTCCAGCGACTCTGGAAAAATCGGTGTGCCCAGTGCTACTCATCCAGGCTTATACAGTCCAAGCTTTTGTGAGATACCGTCATTTGCTGTGGTGGAGCCAGCAGTGTTGCCTGCATTTCTTCAAGTTGTTTGCTTCATGTTTTCATCCATGATGTTCTATGATGGTGTAGCATGGTGTAGCCTGATGTTGCATGATGGCGCGATAACTGTCAAAATCAATGAGTTGTGAGAGGTTGGTTCTTGCAAGGTTCAAAGAGTTTGAAAACTAACGCAACTGAAAGGGCGGCATCAGCATCAGCGTGTTTCAATTTGCTGTGAGGGTCAAAAACAAGGAGCTATGGTCAAAACTCCATGTGTGAGGATGTCAGGGGCACGACTCTACACTGAACTTCTCACGCACATTCCAATCCGCACATTTAGTAGCCATTTCGCGTCACGTTCTGGCACTTGAGCTGGAGGGTTGAAAGCCGTGAGAGTAGGACGAGTCATTTCCTTTCATGGGAGGAACGAGAAGAAACCATGTAATTAAAACTGTAACATCTGGGTGTGTCAAAAAACTGGAGACCCCAAAAAGCGAGGCATGCAACCCACCAAGCCTGGATAACCCCACGCTCATCCGGGTCCAGCACATCCCAAGCTTCCTTCACCTGGAGAAATCAGAGGGGGATTATTCATCCGGTCCCCAACCCGGATGAAACATCCTAAACCATGCTTCAACGGTTCCCGGAAAGGATGGATCAAGACAAGCCCGCTTCTCAAAGCGATCATATTCTAGCATGGCCAGCTCAGCTTGGTCCAAGTGCATCTTGCAGCAGAGAGTTCCACCTGATCAATCCTGATGTCCAGCCCGATCTTCGTGCCAACTTAAGACCTGGATAAGTAAACTCCATTCTCAACAGGGTACGTCATATTCCCGGCCTCCCACCAAGACAGGACAAGATAGGTGTGGCTCAAAACTAAAGGGCTAGAGTTTGCCAGGTTTTAGTCTTTGGTTCCCTTTGCCAAGGTGCCATTTTGGATTCCTTTTCCTTTTGGCGCAACCACCGTGGGTACCGGGTCAACCAAACAAAAACACGGGACTTGGGACCTCCAAGCGGCTGGCCATGGGAACGGGCCAACGGGTCGGGTTTCGGGGCTCCGGGCCAGCGCCGCCCTGGATGGGTCCAGGCCGCCCCGCCTCAGGCGCCGTTTCCCCCGGGGAAAGAAATTCGCGCGGAACTCAAAAGCATGGAAATCATAGCCATGGAGTTCACATGGAAGCCAAGAAACCAGTTGAAAAGGGAGTCCCCTGGGGCACCCAACATTAAAACACTTGAAATGGGAAGTCTCCTGGGGCACCCCCCCCTTTTTGGCGTCCTTTTGGGCTTGATTTCCCCCTAGCTCTGGCTATTTCGTGCCCCCTCGAAGTCTTGACGCACGATCAAGCTGGATGCCCACAGAGGCTTCAATTTGGCCCTGCAGAGGTCCGGCCCTTCTTTTGGGCGTGCCAATTTTGACACATACCTGATGTTTGGTGTTTGCTGACCAGAGGGTTCGCATGCTAGATGACCTTCCATTGGTACATCCAAATCGCACACCTGCTTTGATGTGGACGCTGCCCTAATAACATGCGCCACACAAACCAAGATCCCTCTTAGGGCTTCCGCAGAATCTCAGCCAGTTGCTCCACACTGGCCTGGCGCCAAAAGTGCAACTGCGCAATCACCCCGCTCGGGATGTGCACTAACAACTCCAAACAGCGTCCTGAAACAGACGCCCGTTTCACCCTTCAAGCCAGGGCCAAGCAGTAAACGGCGGTGCCAACCCGAAGCGAAAGGCGATAGCAGTTTCCCTCGTTCACGCTGCCCAGGACTGAATCCGCCTCGCTCCCGCCCAACTGCTGGAAGACCAGCTCGGAGTCGTAGAGGCACCGGCAAAGGCCCTCAGGGAGAGCAGGCGCACAGGCGCATCTAAGCAAAACAGAGTGTGCGATGCTCCCAACGGTGGAAAAAGACCTGAAAGGTGCACGCGCACACACACATATATCATATATATATATATATATAAACGAAAAATGAAAGTCCCCGGCCAAACTTGAGCCGCAACCGAAGAAACCAAGAAGGCAAGAAGGCAAGAAGTCACGATCCGCAATCAAACAAAGCGCTGAGAATCAGGGGGAAGGCTGTTAAATGGCTATGATACAAGCAGATAATGTTTGTTTGTGGCCTCGAGCATGCTCCTTCGCTCGCTCGGGAACATGGAGCAATCTCCTGCGCAGCCCCTAACTCCTCGAAAAATTCCCAAACCTGGCAACGCGTCTGGTCCCAAACGGCAACCATTTGGGCGCAGACCCGCCTGGGCCAGCGCCACCCGCGAGAAGTCCTCTTGGCTCAGCGCCTGCTGCCCGGGCCTGGATAAGACAAAGAGAGAGCGAGAGAGGAAAACAAATTTGTATCAAACTATATCAAAAAAAAGAAAATAACTACCAAAGATCACATATTTGCTCCCGCGCTTTGAGATTCAAGATTGCCCCTGAATTTTGTTCTTCGGACTTTTTAAAACTTGAATCTTGAGAGACGTGGCCTTGAAAGCCACTTGAGGAAGATTAGATTCAAGATTCCCTAAACATTAAATATCATCCACTTGTAGCAAGAAAAGTCTTCAATCTTGAATCTCATTCATTTGTAGTCAGCGAAGTACGCTGTGGAAGCTCCAGCTCGTAAAAGGCAGCTGCACTTCAACATACACTTCGGCAGCTTCAAAATGCCCTCCCACCAAAACCAAGGTGTTCACAACATCTCCTCACATTAGCACTCCCAGCTGCAATCCCTCCTCTTCACAAAACCGAGCCCGGTCAACTCGTTCAAACCAAGCCCGCTCTGCAGAAGCGAAGCCCGTGTTCAAACCCAAAAACCCAAAAAGGAGCTGACCGTCCACGTTCCTTTCCCGCCTCACGGCAGCCTGGAGCTGAGCCAGTAGGCTGGCCATCCTCCCGGATCGCGACCCGATGTCGGCCGGGATGTGGGGCGGGTGTGGGGGGGATGTGGCGGGATGTGGAGGGGCCCTGGGTTTGATCCACTGAAAGTCGGAACTTGGAACACCACGACTTGGTGATGATTAAGTTTGGTGGTGATGAAGATTGATTTTGGTGAAGAAGATTGATTTTCCTCTTAAAAAATCAGCCTTGGGGCAACAAGCGAAAGAAAAGTCCCTGACTTCATGCATGGAGAAGTGGCATTGAGGTGTCGACAAAGTACTGGATCGACGTACCCTGCCAAAGCTCCGCCGCTACAACTTGGACCATCCCCAAAGAATCAGTGGCAAGTAGGAGGGATGCTTGGGGAGATAACAAGATAAAACACAAAAATCCACAGTTGTGGGCAGGAGGCAAATATATTAATTCAAGTTGGATGCTTAGGGAAGGTCGAACTAATACATGTATTTAGTTGGGGGAAAAAAAACAAAGTACTTATTATTCCAGCACCGAGATAACTGTATAAATGACACAACTAAATCCGCCGACATTGCTCGGCGTGTCGGATACTTACTAGAGGATAGAGGATAACCCCCCCCCTAACCCCCCCCCGCCCGACGTCTATTACGTAGGTTTTTTTTGGGGGGGGGGGGGTCCCCCACGTACCGCGCGGCAATTTGATGACGTTCCACTAAACGTAGTCTTCGGGGAGCCGGTGTCGCAAAACAGGGGTCCCAGGCTCGATTCCCCCTGCCGGCTTTTTTGCTGGCTTGGGCTTCCTGCATCCTTTTGCCGAAAATCTGGAAAAACTCAATGTTTTTGGACGTCCTCTTTGCGAAAACGCTGGAAAAACCGTGTTTTTTTTGCGGGAAATACTGGGGAGCAAAGGGGAAGTGCAAGGATACATACATACATACATTACAGTACATTACATTACATTACATTACATGACATTACATGACATTACATACATACATACATTACATACATACATACATGCATACATGTATGTAAGCATGCATGCATGCATGCATGCACACATACATACATACGTACATACATTACATGCATTACATGCATTACATTACTTACTTACTTACTTACTTACTTACTTACTTTCTTACTTACTTACTTACTTACTTACTTACTTACATACTCACATACATGCATACATGCATACATACATACATGCATACATACATACATACATGCATGCTTACAGACATACATACATACATACATGCATGCATACATACATTACATACGTACGTACGTACGTACATACATACATACATACATACATACATACATACATACATACATACATACATACATACATACATACATACATACATAATTACATACATACATACATACATACATACATACATACATACATACATACATACATACATACATACATACATACATTACATACACACATACATACATACGTACATTACATACATACATACATACATACATAGATACATACATACATACATACATGAATACATACATTACATACATACATACATACATACATACATACATACATACATACATACATACATACATTACATACATTACATACATTACATACATTAATACATACATACATACATACATACATACATACATACATACATACATACATACATACATACATACATTACATACATACATACATACATACATACATACATACATTAATTACATACATACATACATACATTAATTACATACATACATACATACATACATACATACATACATACATACATACATACATACATACATACATACATACATACATACATACATACATTACATTACATTACATTACATTACATTACATTACATTACATTACATTACATTACATTACATTACCTTACATTACATTACATTACATTACATTACATTACATACATACATACATACATTACATACATACATACATACATACATACATACATACATACATACATACATACATACATACATACATACATACATACATAAATTACATTACATACATACATACATACATACATACATACATACATACATACATACATACATACATTACATACATTACATACATTACATACATACATTACATACATTACATACATACATACATACATACATACATACATACATACATCAATTACATACATACATACATACATACATACATACATACATACATACATACAATACATACATTACATACATACATACATACATACATACATACATACATACATACATACATACATACATACATACATACATACATACATACATACATACATACATAACATACATTACATACATACATACATACATACATACATACATACATACATACATACATACATACATACATACATACATACATACATACATACATACATACATACCATACATACCATACATACCATACATACCATACATACATACATACATACATACATACATACATACATACATACATACATACATGCATACATACATACATACATACATACATACATACATACATACATACATACATACATACATACATACATACATACATACATACATACATCAATACATACATACATACATACATACATACATACATACATACATGCATACATACATACATACATACATACATACATACATACATTACATACATACATACATACATACATACATACATACATACATACATACATACATACATACATACATACATACATACATACATACATACATACATACATACATACATACCTACATACATTACATACATACATACATACATACATACATACATACATACATACATACATACATACATACATACATACATACATACATAACTACATACATACATACATACATACATTACATACATACATACATACATACATAGCGATTACCTCTCATTACCATACATCATACGCAAAACATACATCAACCCGCCTCCCCCCCCCCCCCCCCCCCCCCCCCCCCCCACCCCCCCCCCCCCCCTCCCCCCCCCCCCCCCCCCCCCCCCCCCCCCCCCCCTCCCCCCCCCCCCGCCCCCCCCCCCCCCCCCCCCCCTACATACATACATACGTACATACATACATACATGCATACATACATACAACATACATGCATACAAACATACATTACATACATACATACATACATACATACATACATACATACATACATACATACATACATACATACATACATACATACATACATTACATACATGACATACATTACATACATACATACATACATACATACATACATACATACATACATACATACATACATACTTACTTACATACATACATACATACATACATACATACATACATACATACATACATACATACATACATACATACATACATACATACATACATACATACATACGTACATACATACATACATGCATACATACATACAACATACATACATACACACATACATTACATACATACATACATACATACATACATACATACATACATACATACATACATACATACATTACATACATACATACATACATACATACATACATACATACATACATACATACATACATACATACATACATACATACATACTTCATACATACATACATACATACATAGCATACATACATACATACATACATACATACATACATACATACATACATACATACATACATACATACATACATACATACATACATACATACATACATACATACATACATACATACATACATACATACATACATACATACATACATACATACATACATACATACATTACATACATACATACATACATACATACATACATACATACATACATACATACATACATACATACATACATACATACATACATACATACATACATACATACATACATACATACATACCATACATACATACATACATACATACATACATACATACATACATACATACATACATACATACATACATACATTACATACATACATACATACATACATACATACATACATACATACATACATACATACATACATACATACATACATACATACATACATACATACATACATACATACATACATACATACATACATACATACATACATACATACATACATACATACATACATACATACATACATACATACATACATACATACATACCTATGTACATGCATGCATACATACGAGAGAGGGAGAGTGGGGAGAGAGAGGCTTGGGGGGATGGGGAGGATGGGAGCAGAGGGAGGGAGAGAGGACGACAGAACACACAAGGGAGACAAGGAAGAGAGGAAGAGGGAGAAAAGGGAGAGGACAATGTCGGCGGACTGAGCCGGAGGCTCTAAAGTATAGCTAGTCATAAACAATCAGAAATAACAAATAATTGAATAAAAGGTTACATGAAATGTGGTAAGTTAAATGCTATAAATGTTAGTTAATCATTTAATCCAACAATTTAAGGTAAAAATTAAAGTTAAGTACGTAGTTTATATTCATTTATTAGTTGTAATCATTTTTCTTATGTAAATATTCTTAGTCCAAATCCATTTAATATTAATTTTACTTCTCTTTGTTCTAATTAAATGACCCAGGAAATAGTAACTCAGCCGCCATTCTACTGTTACCCTTGTCTTTACCCACTCACCTCTAGCTGAGAAACAAAGGACACCTCTGAACTGGGCTCGACCCAAACTACCTCGGCCCGTGCCAACACATATGGACACTCATCTATTTTGCAACTTCTTTAGGCTACTGATCACCGGATTGGCCTTTAATCGACTCATGGCTGCCCCCTCACTCCTGTGCGCGCCAGCCCCCCGCGCGCGCGAGATGAAGTAGCGCATGGCCCTGCCAGGGGTCTCGTTTGTCGACCCGACATCCGAGAGTGTTCCCATCTGCATGTTCCTATCTCGCCAACTGTCACACCATGTGGACAGAGAGGCATAGGCTCCAAACTGCAACACGTGTTACTGTTCGTGCTGCGCGTGTCTCGGGTAACATCATAGATGCAAGCAGCAATGATGCAAGTGTGTTTGTGGATATTCGTACGGTAGACTCTACACGACTGCTTCTTGTTGAACAGTTTGAAGGTGCACTTTCCTCCCCTATATCTCCAAGCACGCTGGGACCCCCCCCCCCCCCCGCTTGGTGGTTTTCTTCATAAACCGAGGGAGACACATTGCTGAAAGGATGGCATGCTCCTCAACTGTCTCACCGTCAGGGCCTCCTGTGGCCTCCAGAACTCTAATGGGAACCCGGCATGTGCGATGCAACTGCATTGTTCAAGCTGAACCAGAGCATGTTTTGGATCCCTTCGCCGAAGTGACTGGACAGGCAAAACACAGCCGGGTGTCACCACACATGGGTGTCTAAGGTAGCCTTTCTGCCTGGTTTCAAAGGCAAACCAAAGCAAAACCAGCTTTGGGGACCACAGGAGATCCTCAACACACCCCACATTGACGTAGTTCCAGTGTCCGTGACTAGCATCACGGTTGCCCAGTGAGAGCTACCCAGAAAGGAGAAAACAAGAACGCCTCAACGAAGACCTTCCCTCTCCGTCGGCAAGGATTCTGGCAGCAGCGGCTTACCAGCTTCATTCTCTTGGCACCAAATGCGTCATAATCAAACCCGGAATTGAAATCGTCTACCCAGAACCATGTAAAGAATTAAGAAGGAGGCCGCAACTATTTCTGGCTGGGACAGCCCCTTACTAACCTTCATCTACCCGTGTTTTGATTGTGGCTCAAATGCATTCCCACCGGCAGCTTGAAGCCCCTACCTCACTGCAATGCCTGCTTCCAACATGCCGTTTTACGCGCTCCTCGTGGATTGAAGAGCCAGATCGGCACTGCAACGAGCCAGACAACTTCATTCGTTCATATTCCCACGAGGAATATTCTTTGCAAGCAGAAGAATGAGACCGAAAGCAGAAATGGCCAGTGTTCAGCAAGCAGGGGCTTGCTACCCAACCTGACCGCATATCCCACGCAACTGCCAAGACATGAGGTGCCAGAGAAAGGGGAAAAAGGAGTGGGGGGGGGGGGGGCCACAAGCTAAAGGTACCCCAAACCCAAGGAGCAACAAAGGCACAACAGCTGGACCACCTGGACTTTGAAGACATATCCAAAACCGAGACTTTGAAGGCCCGCTCGCTGGGGGGCTGCAGGATTTATGAGAACGCATCGTCCCAGCGAACTCGTGCAGGGAATTATTTGCCGCCCACAGGCCGAACACAGTCTTGGCAAATGGTCGGGCGGCTTCGGGCTCAGAGAGTCCAACCCCCCAACCCCCCAACTAATCCCAAAAAGGTACCCGAAAATTTGCCCACGCCATGCCGCCCAGGTGACTCAGGTGACCCATCCCTCACCTCAGCGCCGCGTCGCTGGGCGGTGCTTCCGCCGCTTCCATCTCCTCCTGGGCGAGCCCCAAATGGGTCGGTTCCTGACTCCATTTCCTGCCAAACCACCCATGAAAAGTTTACCCTTTTTCCACCTGGAAGTGGACAACTACCTTTGTCGGGAACGCAGTGGTCTGTCTGTTTGACCACCCATTGACTGCCGCGAGTTTTCACAAAGCAAATGCTTTGCAGGCTGGCCTCGTCACGAACCGCGGGAAACTGAGCCAGGAATTCTTTCTCATCCCCACATCTCCCCCCAAAAACCACACCCGCCCACCACAGAAGCACAAACAAACACTCACCCACCAAACACCAAAACCAAACCCACCCCATCTCCCCATCTCCCCATCTCCCCTCCCCCTCCCTTCCCGCACGGGAGCTCCTTGGCGCGCCAGGGCCGGGCGCCCTCGACATTCCTCAGCCTCCCGGCCATCTTCTCCGCGGTGCTGCGCTGCTCCGACAGCAGCTCCACCCCGAAGGGCGCCGGAAGCACCGCGCGGTGCCCGCCTCGCTCCGAGTCGCCCGAGTCTGAGCCATGCGAGTTCTGACGGCGTGAAAATGTGTGTTTTCTCTTGTTGACATTTGGGTGTGGCTCAAAATGAAAGAGCTAGGGTTGCGCAGGTTTTAGTCTTTCGTTCCATTTACCAGGGTGCCACTTTGGTACATTTATTTGAGCCACTGCTCCGTGAACTCCCTGACACCTATC
The DNA here is from genome assembly GCA_963377175.1 of Effrenium voratum. NCBI lineage: Eukaryota > Dinophyceae > Suessiales > Symbiodiniaceae > Effrenium > Effrenium voratum. Next base: position 11,492 of record CAUJNA010003293.1, on the reverse strand, counting down.
CGAACAGGGATCTGAGCCAATGTTAGGCTACAACCGTGTTGGGAAAACAGATGTAGACGCACCCATCGATATACCAACCCTTTTCCTTTGACTGTGGCCACTCCTTGCGATTCTTACGGAGCATGTCATCCCTTGCCAGCTTTTGTTTGGATAAGATGAAACTTTTTCTTGCCCTATGCCCCCCTCAGTCAGGTGCAAATGCCCTCCAACACGGGCATCGCTGTTTGCCGGTTTACTCGTCCGGAAAGGGAGAGTACAAGAGCCAAAAACACTGGCCATTGATAGCGCTTCGCCCTGGCTTGAATGCTGTTCGGAGCGCTGCAGCTGAATGATTTTGAGAGTTGCTGTGACTGAAGCTGCCGATCCGGGCTACGATGGACCTGCAAGTTCAACTGATGCAAGACCGCTTTCTGCTTCGTCTTGCTTTGCGGTCAAACCCGAGGCCGCAAAGAGTTGAACAAAGTGATTCTTTCTGTTTTGTCTGATTGTCGCGCTCTTTCCTTGTAAACTGGTGTCTTCTTTCCTGCAAATGGCTTCTCCAACATCGCTCTGTTGGAGCGCTTCTGCAGCCAAACCCGGAAACCCCGCCGAAGTCAAGTCCAAAAGAAGTCCTGGGAGGAAAGTCCTTTGCGCAGCTTACGGGCCCCACAAGGGCAATTGAGCTTTATGTAGACTGATTATACCCACAGCTCTTGTAGGTTGCCAGCACCCCCGTCCAGGTCGTACGGCTACCACCGGCTCAAGCAGGGCCCCGGACGTGAATCCAAGACTGAGACCCAAGGCCTAAATCCCCAAATCCGAAAGTCTGTCCCAAGACTTGAACCCCAAACCTAAACCTTATATAAAGCTAGGCCCTAAACCAACACGTAGGCCCTAAAACTAAACCTGAAATCTAGAACCCAAAAGCTAAACCAAGCCTTGTCTGCTCCCAGCGCATGAGTGGTACCACAGCGCCACGGTCTGAACAGAATGCAGCTCTGCACCGGCCAAGTATGGCTGCACGAGCTCGACTAGGGTTGGGGTTTAGGTTTTCAGCTCAGGGCTTTAGAATAGCTTGGGTTTGGGGCTTTGGCGTGGGTTTAGGGTTCGCGCTTTGATCCGGATTTAGGGTTTAAGTGTGGGCTGAAGGCTTAAGTGTAGGGTTTAAGTTTAGGTTTAGGGTTTGAGTTTGGGGCGCAGGCAACCATGGGGGCTGGCCGTAATTTTACGCCCTCATTTTCCTCCTTTTAACCCTTTTCGCCCCTTTCACTTTCGCCTCCTTCATTCTGCTTCCGTGTTACTTCTGTTTTTTTTGTCTGCGTCTTCCTTTGCTTGCTTCCTTTTGCCTTGCGCCTCTTGCCTTTTTCTGCTTTTGCTTCTCGTTTATTTTTCCCGTTCGTGTCCTTCTTGCTCTTTTCCTCTTTCTTGTCCTTGTCCTTGCCTTCTCCCTTTTCCACATTTATTTTCTTGTCCTTTGCTTCTTCCCTTCCCTGACCCCCATATTTTAGAAAAGTACAGGGAGTCATTCTTTTGCTGCCCTGTCAGTCAGTTTCTTTTTCCCAGGTTGTTGCAATGTGGGACGTTGACAAACAAATCTGATCCCTCATATTCTTTTGGTCCCCAAAAACAGGGCCCGAACATATTTCGGACACTGACACTCCCGTGTCAAACACGCCCAGCTGACTTGACTTCTTCCCTCCCTCCTCCTTCCTTCCTTCCTTCCTTCCTTCCTTCCTTCCTTCCTTTCTTCCCTCCCTCCGTCCGTCCGTCCGTCCGTGCCCCCAAAGCCGCCCCCAGTGGCGCCCCTGAAACTCGCCTACCGACCGCCAGGCGGCCTGGGGCGTGGCAGTTGGTGGAGCGTCCGGCCGGCGGCAGCGCCTCCGGCGCGGGCAGCGGCGGGGGCTGCGCCCAGACCTCCGGAAGCAAAGGCGGAGTCGCATGGTGGGGGGTGCGGTGGCGGGTGGGGTAGGGTGGGGTGGGGTAGGGTGGGGGATGGGCTGGTTGGGTTTGGGTGTGTTTGATGAAGCTTCCTGGGATGAATCCCTTACATCAGTTCCGAAAGGGAGCCAGCCAAAAGCCAAAAAGCTGTACGCTGTTGGGGACTGCAGTAAATCAAATCAGCTGGTGGAGTTGTCAGAAGCACTGTTGTCATCCATGCGTTTCAACAACAGGTGGATGTAATCACAACTCAACACATTTGCTGTCGTAATTTGAATGGGTGGTCGAAAGGAAATCTGCCCCGGAAGTCTATTTTGAGGATTCCTTCCCCCACCGACCCAAAAGATAGGTTTTTCAAGGAGGGTGTGGCACCAGATGGAATCTCAAACTCTATGCAGGCTGCTTGCTGGCTGCTTCCTCCGTAGCTCAGCAAACACCAGCCAACCATTCGCCGGATCCCCACTCGTGAAGTCCAAGGAAGCGCCTCCGACCTCCAAAAATTCGCTGACCGGAAGCCCCGGGCGCTCCCGCCTTGCCGAACTTCCCCATGAGCCGCTCTGCCACCTGGCCCTTGCCTCGGGACCAGACGGGTCAACGAGTGCTTTCAACATGACTCAACAGGCAGAACAAAGGTGGTTGGCCTCAGCCCTAATCCAATTTCCACATCAAATAGGTTCTACAACCCGGCACGCCCACAACATGACAACAGCCCAATTGCAAGGCTTCAACAATGTAAAAGTGCTGCTCTCCTTCTTTGCAGACCTGGACCGTGCCTACTGCAGTTCACCCTGTGATGCCCAAGGAGGCCATGGTGGCCAAAGGCCCTTCCGATATGAGCCACCGCTTGCAGGAGGTTCGAAGATCCGTTGTGATAAGTATATATGATATTATGAATGTATAGATAGATATTCATGCAATGTAGTGTAGGCAGGGCAGTGCAGTGTACTGCAAGGTGAGGCAATGTAATGAAATATCATGTATGTGTATGTATATGTGTTTGTATGTGTGTGTGTGGGTGTATTTATGTATGCGTATGTCTGTTTATGTCTGTGTATGTCCACGTATGTCTGCGTATGTCTGCTCCTGTGTGTGTGTGTGTTGCGTATGATTATACATGTGTATATGTGTGTGTGTGTGTGCGTCTGTGTGTGTGTGTGTGTGTGTGATTGTATGTGGTGCTTATGTGTGTTTGTGTGTGTGTGCCTGTGTGTGTGTATCTGTGCATGTGTGTTTCTGTGCATCTGTGCATGATTAAATGAATGAATGAATGAATGAATGAATGAATGAATGAATGAATGAATGAATGAATGAATGAATGAATGAATGAATGAATGAATGAATGAATGAATGAATGAATGAAGGAATGAAGGAAGGAAGGAAGGAAGGAGTGAGTGAATGAATGAATGAATGAGTGAGTGAGTGAGTGAGTGAATGAATGAATGAATGAATGAATGAATGAATGAATGAAGGAATGAAGGAAGGAAGGAAGGAATGAGTGAGTGAATGAATGAATGAGTGAGTGAGTGAGTGAGTGAGTGAATGAATGAACGAACGAACGAATCGAACGAACGAATCAACGAACTGCTGCACCAAAAGGAGCCCATCAAAAGGCCACAGCGACAACTGCGGCCTGAGCGCTAGTGGGTTTGCCTGAAGTCATCAGGTCCAACATCGGATCAAAGGCCTGGGCCCTTGAAGTCGCTACTCAAATGGGGCTTTGGGTCCCAGACTGGTCTCATGGGCCTGCGAAGGAAGACAGCCAGTCCTGTCAACGGCTTTGGCCTTGTGGTTTGCACAGCGTTGCGAAAAGCGGAAGGGCCTTGCAACTCAGTGGTGAGGTTTTCTATGCTTACGACACAAGGCATGAAGTCGTTTGGTCACAATCAGGCTGATTGAACAGGGCTTCCCCCACCCCCGTTGGCGGGAAATGGAAACTATTACGCAGTTGTGATTCACACCCTTGTTTCGGAGCAGTATGATAAACGACCTCTTTTCAAACCAAGCTCACGTCCCCACAGCCCCCGCACTCTCTGCCCGGCACCAATCACCGCCTCAGCGCCTGCGTACGTCAACAGAATGGGCCGCAGAAATGATGTTTGCGTCGACTTGGGAATCCCAAAATAGGAATCGACGGTTGGTTTCCTGCTAGCTTCCCTGTAAATGCCAAACAAAAAGGGGGGTTAGAATCACTCTTGCGTTGCCTGCGATGGGATTGACAAAATGATGACCCGCAAAATGTGCGACCTTGTGCCGCCCCTTGAAAGCTCGTCGGGACCCAAAAACGGACTCCATTTTGTCACCATTTAAACAACTTCGCGGCGCAATGAGCATGCATTGCCTTCCAGACTGGATCCACCAGTCACTTTTGACCTCCACGATCAAATCTGCGCCAGTTGTGGGTGCCATCATTCAGGAGATCGTTCAAAGCAGGCACGTTCCAGCATGTTGGTTCTCGGAAGGGCATCAGCAAAAAGAACGAGCATGAAATAGAAAAGATGTTCGCCTGAAACTACACAAGGAAATACATGTTAGGCGAAACCTCGCTTCTGTCGCTGGTTCTGAATGTCCCCTTGACTCTTCCGACCTCACCCCCGCTCCGAGCGCGCCTGCGTGCAGAGATCTGGGCGTGTTGGGCGCCATGGCAGGAAGCGAGCGCAAGGCTGCGAGCAGCTTTCCGAGGGAATCGGGTGCTTCGGTCTTCCATTGCCAAATGGCCATGAAGCATAACCTATGGCTCCACATTGGGGTGGATGAACATCCATTTGCCAACTATTTTGATGTTCACCAGGGGTACAGAGATTTGACTCAAAGCCAAATTATGGCAAAATGGGGTCTTCTTCCCGCCTACTTGCCCACATCGGTGTTCGCAGATATCAAGAGTCCTCAAGCGAAGCCCGCAGGCCTTGGAATGCCCCCCCAAATCCAAAAAAAGAAAACGGGGTTTCCGTTTGGCACTTGCCACCCTGTGCTCGGAGTTTGCCAGCAAGCAATTCAAAAGGCGTTGAACACAAAAGAATGAAGACATGTCTATAAATATATATATATATATATATATATATATATATATGCGTCTGATGTGCGTATGTACATGATGATATATGTATGAATCTCTCTCTATACACACTCATATATGACGAATCGGCTGCGGGCAAGTAAATGATGTCAACAGCCGGCTATGACATACCATGTAGCTCCATGCATCCAAGCCATCAACCACTCACGCTGGAATTCTACCAAGATTTGAGATGGGTGAAATCCATGCTGACCCAAAAGCTTCAGAACACCAGCGTCAGCGTCGAAAAACCTTCTACGCAAGCTTGCCAAATGCACAATCCTCGGAATCAATATTACACTGCCCCCAAAATGGTGGCTTCCGTTTTGGTCTGTGGAGATGACACTTCCACTGGCCAAGATGTTCCTTTCGCCGCATTCCAACATGAATACAGTCAATGCACGACTTGCCAAGGCCCCCCCCCCCCACCTGCTCCGCCCGTGCCCCCCTCCCCCAATGGACCCCTTTGTTGGAAACACCACATCCGGTTGAACTTTTGACTCCGAACAGTCCATCACGCTGCTGTGGCCTCGAGAATTCGCTCTTTCAGCCCAACTCAAACACCAGGAGATTGCAAGGAGGCCCCCACTCAAATCAGCGAACATGATCGCCGGCTGAGTCTCTCAAACTTTCTGGCTGAAAGATGAATTCTCCTGTTCCAAGAAAGCTGCGCAGGGACGTCTCGGGTAGATAGAATAAATACCCGCTCTCCACCACACACCTCGTGCCTTCTGGTTCCGCATGTTGAGCAGAGCAAAAGGCCGCAGTCATCGCCAGTATCCAGAAAGAACCACTGGAGAGAGAAATAACTCAAACAAGACAAGCAAAGCTCAGCCTGTTGCTGGAGACAACTCAAGGCATGCTGATGGATCGCGCACACGAGCTCCGGAGCGGCACTGAGACCGTGAGAAGAAACCATCGCTCAGTTCCAAAGACTTTGACCAAGGGCGTGGCTGTTGACGCCGGGCATTAGCAGCCGAAGGCTGAAGGTATTTGCGGAGAACTCTTCGCAGGCATTCGTTTGTGGCCAACCCTTGCAAGCCATTGCTTGCCTCGCCAAACACGGATTTCCTTGGCTCGCATTCAGCAACGGATTTGCACATGTCTTTGAGCTCATCCGAACTCAGCCTTTACAGCTTCACCAGAAGGCAAGACTTGCCTGTCTGCTGCATTCTTTCTTCTGGTTGAACTCTGCACCGCATAGCGCTATCTTTAATACGGGGCAGTCGGGCAATGGCTCCGTGTTGCGCCCTTGTTGGCAAACGGCAAAGTGAATGCTAAACCACCAGGGAAAAAAAGATCACATCACCTGAATTTCAGGTTTGGTAGGGGTACCTACTGTCGTTGCGTTAACAACAATGGAAATGGTACATACTGACTGCTGCTCATTCACAAAACATGAGATGTCTGCGGAAATTATCCTTCCTGTGAAACCAAAATGGGTTGAGCTTTTTGCAGGGTGTCAAAATGTCAGCCAGCTTTGATCCAGTCTGCATTGACTCAACCTCTCTGCCTCGTATTTGACATGCTCCAGCTGTATGAGATCAGAGACGCAATGATCTAAGCAAATGGGCGTTGCCTTTAACACATTCTGGAACTTCGGAATCTTTGACGCCTTCATGCAAAAGCATGTTGCCCACCCCAGAGTTCCTTTGCAACCCTGTTTCATAAATGCTGCCGCTTGCAGTATTGACCCGCTCCACTGTTTGCAGGCCACTTCGCAGCAGCAACTCGCAATCGACGGGATGCACGCAGCTGTGTGTCCAACCCAGAGAAGACCTGTGACCAGGTCCAAAAATGGCCGGCCATCCTCATGCCGGGAAAATCCGACCCTCCACGTGTCTGCTCTTCCATGAAGCATTGGCCCCAACGCAACATTGATCCTTGCCTTTCCCAAAAGAATGTGTATTGGGTCATCTAAGTACGGTGTTCCGCATTGACTGTGCGCCATTCCGAGTCAAAAATCCAATATTGACATGCGCAAACAAAAAAACACAGCACCCATCAACGGATATTGACCATCTTAGCATTTGCCAGCCAACCCTCCCCCCCCAATCCGACAAAGGAGAGCTCTCATTCCGCACTTGGAGGCAGTGTGCAGCCGAATTCGAATATCTCCGCCAAACCCCAGCACTGAAGAGACAAAAAATCTCAAAAAAAGATGGTCAGGGATCAACATCAGGGGCGCAGGCAAGCCGCCTGAGGCCGCCCTTGCTTGGGCGGCCCCCATGGTGCAGCCGGGATTTAGCTCTGCCCAGCCTCCAGCGCCTCGTTTGGGTCCTTCGGCTCGGACCTGTGGCCCACGCAGAAGCCGAGGATCACCAGAAAGCTGCCGGCAAGCTGCACCTCTCGAAGTCTCGAGCTTCGACCCTTAGACCCTGACCTTCTTTTGGTTGGGCTTTGGTGGACTTTGGGTGGACACCACACTAAACCCTTGCATTTGCTTACATCCGTGGTTTTGAATGGACCTCATATCAGTTGTTCAACTTGTTTCACCAAGACAAGGCCTGCTTCCTGCAAAAAATCGGGCCCTTGTTGCTTCTGGGCTGACGCATTCCAGATTGAAATCCGTTTGGAGTGGAGCAACAGTGAGCGGGAATGAATTCCCTTGGGCTGGAACCGGCATCATTTTAGGCGGGGGCTTTGTGAAAGTAGGAATTGGTTAGGCGTCAATTTGTGCTGTGGCTTGACAAAAGGCCCTGTTTATGGTCAAAATGTCGATACAATTGGGGGTGTTGCACCCCTCTTCCGACCACCTGACCAAACCAAACAAAACAAAAAACAACAAGCAACAAACCAGCAAACCAACAAATCAAAACAAGCCCGCCCGACCGACCAACCAACCAGCCAACCAACCATGACCGACCCCCGACCGACCCCTGACCGATCGACCGATCGACCGACCGGCCGACCTACCCACCCACTGACCGGCCCCCGACTATCAACTGATCGACCGGACGACCGACACCGACCAGTCCCACCAACCCAACCGAGCCGCGCTTGTGTGTGTGTACCAATGCAATCTCCCTCTTCAAGCAAAACTAAGCAAGAGATCAACAACACGGTCCTTTTCCACCCAACAACAAGCAAGACTCAAAGTGGCATGGTGTCTCTTCCTGCTTCTTCTGTCCGACTCCCTCTCTGCGATTCCACCCTGGCTGGGGCCTTTCACACCTGTTGAAAAACCCAGCACTAAGCCACTGTTCGATCAACTCACATTCGACCCACCAAAACCCAATCTCCCCAAAATCCCAAAAAACCTCCCAAAGATCCCTCGAAAAGGGAAAGAAAGCAAATCGTGAAACAATTTGCAAAGAAGTCATCCCGGGAAATTGCAACTCCCTTTTGGCTTCCCTGCAACCCATCCCGAAATGGAGCCTCGCAAAACACACAGACCACAAATGCGTCTTGTTGATGTCCCTTCAACCCCTTTCCCCCTCCCCTCAAAAATGGCACACACCATGAAAGGAATAGCCACGACCAACAACCCAACACCTAGCCGCGCGCCCAGCGCCCCCCGCTAGCGCCGTGGTGGCGGAGCTGTGCAGCATCGTGGCGTCCAGCAGAAGGGACAGAGGCATCGACAGGCACGCCGCCATGGCGGCCTGGGGCGCTCCCAGAGACGCGGCCACGGAGAGCCAGCCAAGGTTCAGCATCAGCTGGCCTCGGAGGCCAAGGAAACCAAACAAAGGAGCCCGGAAAAGAAGCAAACCAAAAAGAAACATGAAAGACAGTTGAGACCAAGTTCGGCTTATTTTTTGGGGGTTCCAGTTCAACATCAGCTGGCCCGGTTGCAAGTCAGACGGGCCCCTGCGTCCAAGACCCGCCGGGCAACGCCGCACAAAGCAAAATCGCAGTTTCGCAGAGGCAAAACGCAAAATCGCATCAACAAGAGCCATCTAGAACTGCAAGTCGAAGGCGCTGAGCCCCAAGAAGAGGGAGGTCTCGGCCGAGGGGTAGGCCGTGGCCGCTGACAAGGCCCTCCAGACCCCCAGGGCCACCAGGCTCAGCACGCCCTCCCATCGTTGGTGAGCGAATCTGTGGACTTTCGTTTCTAGGCCACCTGGCACCCAGTCAAAATTCCTGAAGAAAGTTGTCTTCAAAATGCAGAATGTCGCCTTCCACCCCCCCACCCCCCCGCTTTTTGGGATCCTCCTGGGCAAATCGGAAATCGGTTTGTTCAGACTGTGAAACTCAACGACCAGACCAACACATGTGTACATGACATTTACACGAAGAGGACATTTTCTCGCAAAACAGTCTGCTATCGTATTTTGATTCTGACGCACAACAGGCTCAAAGGGACACTTCGAGCTTTCGCCATTCTTCACCAGATTTTCGCCACCCCTTTGCCACCACATAATCTGGCCCCGGGTGGCTGATTGGTCGAGGTGTTCACGCAAAAGAGAAGCTTTGCCTCTCAAATGGGACGTTCACTGGAGGTTGATTGGGCTTGGGTTCCCAGTAAATGAATTCTGGCTTCCGAGTACAGATTGTCCAACAAAAGGACTCCTACTCAGAAACATAAGATTCAAGTTCGCGCCAATTGATAGGTGGTTTATCTCTGTTTTGAAACCACTCATCCCCACTGCTGCGAAGCTTTTCGCATCCACGACGTCAAAAATATATGGGTATGGGCCAACATTAATCCACCAACAACAAGAAACACTGGCTTCAGTCCTTCTTTCCATTTACCAGGGCAAGCCATGTTGGGGTTGCCCTATTTTTGACCATCACCGCCATTTCAGCTTTTGACCGATTCACTTGGGAGCCGGGCTTTTGACAACCACAGCCTCCATGGCCATCAACGTCACCACCCGGCACTTGGGGTCCATGAGCCGCGAGGTAAAGATGGCGATGGCCGAGAACCTCGGCGAGGGTGAGGGTCACTGCCCCCAAACCGAGCCTTCGCCCCGGTTCGACCGGGTTTCAAAGAAGGAGTACGGCCTCTACAAATGGCTGTGGCTCAAAAAACCGGTGAAATGGAACCCTGGTAAGTGGAAAAACATGGACCAAAACCTGCGGTTTGCCCCTCCTGTTTAATTTTAAGATGTTGGCAGAACTTCCGTGAACATGTGTCATCGAATTGTGCCTCGTAAGGGGAACCGGGACTCCCCTGACCCAAAGCAAACGGTCACTCACTGGCAAAGAAACCATCCGGCCTTGAAAACGCCGCTTCCCGAGTTGTTTTAGATCACATCGCAAAGCGTCCAATTCATCTTCCGGACCAGGCGATGCGATGACTGAGAGGCTTTGGCCAAACAGTAGGCCAAACGGCTCTGATGCCCCACTCTCCGGCAAAGCTTCATTCCGAGGGTGCGATTCGAATGCCTCGGCCAAGCAACAGCGTGGTGGCCGAAAAGCACAAGAGACAGCCCCACCAGGTGTTCCTTCCGCCGCTGCTCTGCAGGGCCACGATGGTCCCCAGCAGCGTGATGCAGCCCCCTAGCCTCGAGACGCGATGAGCGTGCACCAATCAAACTCGCTCTGTGAATTTCCCTACGCGGACCATCAAACAAAGCCCCAAATCCAACCCCCTCACATGGGTCTGCTGGTGTCTCCAAAATTTGCACCCATCCACCAAGGAGGGTTCCGAAATTTCGTTGCACCACCCACATGTGCAACGGACAATGTTTGTCATCCCCTGCCCCTGTTAAAACTCATTAGGGTGGTTCCCACGTGCCCTCCCCCAACACACTACAGACCAGCGATGTTGTCCGTTGCTCACCTAAATTCGGCGGATTCCCAAAGTCAGCCACCTGCCACGTAGGTAGGATTTCCTATTGGTACCCCTCCAAAACCCAACCCGAACCCCAAAAAAGCGGGGGGGAGGGGGGTCCACAACCACTCCAAAAGCCAAAAGGAGTTCTTCAAGGCCCATCTAATCCAGCTTCAGCCCCATGGAGGTGAGGCACGTAGCCGCGCCGCTGGGGAAGCGAAAAGTCACCAGCGCCTCCAGCACCAGCGCCGCCAGGATGTCCAGGTTCCACAGCAAGGTGTTGATGGCCGGGGTGGTCCCAGTCATACTCTTGTACCACCTAATATGAGCCATATGAGCCATATGAGCCATATGAGCCATAGGCGCCAACCTCGTTTTGTAGAACGCGGACCCAAAAAAACAACAAAAAGTAAAATAGACAAAAAGAGGCCCCTTGACCCTGCCTACAACACGCAACGGCAGGTGCTGGGAAGGTGAAATTCCTCTTGTCAAGAAACCCTCTGTCAGGAATAATGTTTGTGGGAGGGATCATGGAGCATTGCCCCTGCGTGCACAAAGTTTTCTTGACGAGCTTTCAAATCCTGCACTGTACACCTACACACACATTTCCTGTCTGCGGAACGCATCAACCAAGGACCTGGTCCTGCCACCACAACCCACCCAAGCAGGTATCTGACGTTCACAACTTTTAGATGAACACCCAAAAAGATTGTGGGCCCTACCTTTCCACAAACACCAGGACCGGTCAACCAACATTTTGGATGGAAATATGGTGCCCCCTGAAACTGTAGGTCTGCCTCCCCA
>CAUJNA010003292.1:662253-714425 GCA_963377175.1 Effrenium voratum | reverse complement strand
GGAAACCATGATTTGCTGGCATTTACAGGGGAATCATCAAACCTGCGTGTCTTAGGTGGTGCAGGATTTCCTCCATCCACAGCATTACTTGGATGTTCGATTCGCCAGGTACATAAGTGGAAAGCGCTCACGAAGAACAAGGTTAGCTCCACTTTTGGGGTGACTTAGCGAGAAAAAAAGCCGAAGGGTTTACCGTTGCAACTTATGTTCACGCGAGTCGATCACCCCTCAGGTAGAGAATGCCGCCGAGCTGACATTGAAGTTTGTTTCACGGCCTCGGAACCTCAAAACAGGGTCCCCCAAAAAGGAGATTGGCCACAAAGGCCCGACGAGCTCACACTTCTTGTTTTTTGCTTTTTCCCAGAGGGCCAACGACTCCAAGTTCTAGAGCAATTCACAGGTGCCGATCGGTGTGGGTTTCGTCCGGGGATGACCCCCCATTCAGGCAAACCCGCAGGGGAATAACTGCCAAACTTCCCCAGGCGATTGTGTGTGCGTGTATGTATGTGTTTTGTTGGGGGACCCCCCAAATATTCTAAACCAAAATATAGTGTTCCTCTTGGTTTCGCTTTGAAACCTCAAAAAACAAGAAGTATCCTCAAAAAAGACAGACCCACATAGCAGCATAGCAAGGAGAACCGGCGAGTTTAAAGAAACCCGAACCCCGGTAGAACATTGGCTTGGCATGTGTTGGATTGACGAATGTCCATCCCAATCGAGTGGAAAATTTGAGAGTTTCCCTGTGGCATGCACTTTTTCGTGTGTTTCTTTTTACCCCAGGGAGTCTTGCGTACCAACTGGATCCAACCCGCGCGAATAGGATTCTGTCCAGTGGCCCACTGAGAACCAAGCAGAAGACTCTGAGCCTTGTCCCATGCGGGCTTGCCTGGACCACTGTCTGCTCCACCTCCGGCAGCAATCTGGGATTCAGCTCCTGTCGGCTGACAAAGGAACCAAAGTGCCCCGTTGGCTTGCGATACTGCGGACGAAATCCTTAAGAAACCCGATATCGGAATGATTCGATTCCCCTGCAAATATCGACAAACCATGGTTTCAACCATGTCTTCAAAGTGGTGCGACCGGATTTCGTCCATCCACTGGTATGTGCCAAAGCCAACCTTGCTTTTGAATCCACGCGAGGAGTCTGCAAAAGAGGTGCTGGACTTTAAAACGTGGAAAACAAAAAGATTGGCTTCTGTGTTGGCCAATCCATTCAGGAATTGAGAAATTCAGGAATCCGTGCGTTGGAAATAGCCTATATGTCAACCCAGCCTGCTTCATTCATAGGGGATGTCCCACTCAAGAGAAGACCCGATCGGGCCACTTTTGGGTCGAAGTGCCGGGCAAATCAGGTATTCAAAAGTCATAGGATCCACACCTCTACTTAGTGTAGGGGATCCCTCCCCCAAAGAAAGGAAAAAGGGCACTACTGGGGGACCTAGCTTAGTCAAGCTCCCAAAACGGTAACCTTTGTCTTCTGGGTCCTTTGGACAACTGAGTCTAACCTCCCCCCCTCCCCCTCGAAAATTGAAAGGGAGTTCCTTCAAAGGATCAGCTCAGTGGATGTAGCAATTCCACCCGGCGTGACCACAGCAGCCAACAGCGCCAATTTACCAGCGAACAACATAAAACAAACTCTTTAAGTGGGTTGCTGGTTTTTTTGGAGGATACCAATTTACTTCGGGTGCATTTGTTGATTGGGAAACCCAAAGGAGAACCGCAATGTCGAGTTTTCTAAATCGAACGAACGAGCGAATCCGCGTTCTGAGCGCTGAGTGCGCGACCTTTAGGGAGTTTGTGGGTGGCCAAATAAAAGAAGCGGCAGCAACAACTTGTGGTCTAAATCCTGCAAAAAGGAACCGTCGGTAAAGCGTTGGGCCGTGAGACCCGTGCCGTGAGCCGAAATTCACATACCCATCTTCATTTCTTACCCCATCTCAACATCACCCCTATGCTCATTCAATAACAACAATCAGAACTACATACCACCTCAACAAATTCCACCAAACAAATCCAAGCTACATACCAACAAATTTTCATTCCCAAGATCGCAACCCCAAGATCTCAATAATTTCTCCCTTGGTCCAACTTGACACCCTTTCTCATTTCCAACAAATAGGAACAGTCTAAAAAACAATCCTATGTTCACCCCCAAAAGTGGTTAACCGTTAGAAAAGGGAATATTCTAACCGGTAACCCAAATCAAGGAAATAATCTGCGTAACATTGGATGGCAAAATGCGGAGGGGAACAAGGTATGAGTAGGAAGGCACCATCCACCCCAGCAAGGCCCAATAATGAAAAAAGGCGAGGAGATCCTGATAGAATTTGGTTCAAGCTTTGGAAGGGTTGTAAACCATGACTGCGTTGTAAATTTCGCGGCTATTTCCACCCCTACATCACACATTGACTGCGGGTCGCAAGCGCCTTTTCCGCACACGTCTCGATCAAGGCTTCTTGAGAGCCTCTTCCCATGTTTTGAGATGGATGAGGGCATCTGGCATGTCAACATTCAGCCGCCCCTTTGAGACGGAGACTTTCGCGTCCTTCAATTTCGGACATTCTGGGCAGGTGAAAGAGACAAAGCTGTCTTTCGGAACTAAATAAATCAGCAATCACTCAAACACCTTCTTGACTTCTTTGGACCTCTTCTCACAAGCGCCAACGATGTTGCCAACATCGCTCCATTGAGCAGACCTGTGCTGTTTGCCGACAGTTTCCTGAAACATGAGCAACTGGCAAGAGTTGCCATCCTCGCACTGAACCATCCCAAACATGTCAATCGACCCATAGTTGACAGGGGCTTTCAGCAGAGCTCCATCCTCAAGTTTGGCCTTCATCAAAGTCTGGTTCTTCACATCGCTTCGCTCAAAAGTGCCAGCCTTTTTGAACGAGCCCTTCATCTCAAACTTGTCCAATGTGCAATGGTTGCCTTGCACCAACTCGAACATGTGCCCAAAGGCTTGCATGGAAAATGGGTTATTCATCATCTGGGCAAAGTTGCTATGCTCGCGCAGACTTGCATGCTGAGCCTTCTCAACGAAGAACTTGGCCACAAACTTTGAGATGAAGCTCTTTGTACTTCGTACCCCACAAGCTTCCTGCGTTTTCGATGTTCATGACTTTGTATGGCAAACATCGGTCTCTGCTCAAATCAGATATCGGCTTTGCCTTCAAGAACTCATACAATGCTTTGAAGTCTTGAAGTTCCACACTTTCTAGGGCCTGCCTCATCATGTTCTCATCAGTCAAATCGTCGCGAAGACACCAGCGTGGCACGCACCCGAAATTCCGAATGAGATCATCGCGGGCGTCGGGTGCCACCGCCTTGATTTCCTCATAGCTCCACATGTGCGTGACCAGAATGCGTCCAGGCTGATGTTCCACAAGCACCTTGATGAGTTCCTTGTAGTTGCCAACCTTCGTCTCTTGTCCCGACAGCGGTGAGGCACAGGTTGTCACGTGCGTGGAGTTGGAATGGAGGCTTGCAATCTGCCGACAAGGGTCAAGCAGTGCCAGTCTCTCGGCGGGTAGCATTGCCACACTATGCACTTCTGGTAGTTTACTAACCACGCCATCCTCATCATCTCCAAGATTGAAAATCACCTTTGAAAACTTTGTCTTTGGCAACTTCTCGTCATTGTTCAGCCATTGCCGCATGACATAGAACCTGAAGGCACTCTTGCCAATGCCACTCGTGCCAACCACAATTGCACCTCGCTTTTTGCACACCTGCATTTCCTCAACAAGCAGCTCATCTCCTTCCGCAGCAGGAAGTTCAGCTCAGTCGTTCCATGTGGTCGGGTGAACTGTAGTTTTTCCAGAAGCTCTACTTGTTTCACTGAGATCTTGGGGACTTTCTGTCCATCTACATCCGTCTCCTTTGCGTAACGCAGGGCTCTGAAGAAGCTCGTCATGCCCTCGTCAGATTGGAGAGCCTGAAGCGCAAAATCAGACCAAAGCTACGTCTTGAACATTCCACCAAGGACACTCTCCCTTCTGCAACCTAAAGCACAAACCCCTAAATCCAGCTAAGCACCCCAATCAACAAATCCAACCCAGAAACACTACGAGGCAAACAAACCTCGGGGAAATAAACAACTACGCTACAACCAACAAACCACCCCCTAAACCCAATAGGGTTGTTGTAAAAAACTGTCAAAGCAACCACCCCAATTACAAACAAATGACCCACTCAAGCAAAGCAAACATACCTAAGAACCAGAGAGGCACGAAACAACCAAACCTAGAAAAGGGAGTGAAACAAACATCTTGATTGTGTTAAAGCCAAGGCGCGGAATGTGGTTGGTGCTGTTGCGAAATGCCGTGTTTCAAACACAAGGCTATGTCCTCTCGCTGCTGTTCATCAGGAACTGTCGACTTCAGAAGTGACAAAAAGTCCTCAAGTGAAGCCGTGCTCAAATGCTGTGCATTTTTTCCAGCGAAGGTGGTTGCCACCTTGTTGTTCATATCGTCACCCGCATCCACTTCATGCAGGATTCTACACCCACGCATGCTCGAGCTTCGGCTTTTTCACGGGAGGCTCTGCCATTGCATCAAACAAAGCTGCGCCGAATTCACAGGAAGTGTTCAACAAATGTGAAGCTCCAGCTGACTATCATACCAGCAAACTTGTGATGAAACAAACACCATAGCAAACTCCTGGCGAACTTGAACCATTGGTGGTTAGCTCTAACACGCACATGTCTACATTTCGTTGCACCTGCGCCCACAAGGAAAACCTTGCACCCCTGCAAGAAAAAACCTTGCACGCCTGCAAGAAGAATCTTGCCCTCCTCCAAGAAAAGCCTTGCACCCTTGCAAGGACAACCTTGCGCCAATTCAATGGTTCAAGGACGTTTCAAACCTTGAGAATCTCTGACCTCAAATAGGGGCGATTCATCCCTTCAACAGAATAATAGTCTTGACCCAATTTCTTTTCAACCCTGGAAACCTTGTATTTGACACTGCTCCAATTGCTCGTTCTCTCATTCTCGGAGAGCCCTTTCTTACGATATATTTTGACCTCATGTCTCATCTCAAGCTTCATCTTGACATCAAAATGGTTTCCCTTTTTGTGGGCATCATTTGGAGTCATGTCATGTGCAGAATGGAACATGCTACTGTAATATGTTAGCATGATCTCGGGGATATAATCAACCCATTGTATATTACCCATTCCCTTTTTCTGATCTGCATCAACCCTTTTAAACAGCATGTCCTTGAACGTGCGAATGAAACGCTCGGCGAAATGGGGGTGTCCGCGAGTTTTATAGTTTTGGATCCCTTCGCCCTTGAAAAAATCAACAAGATCTTGGGTATTGAGACTCCCCTCATGATCCGAATAAATTAATTTGGGCTTCCCTCCCATTTTATTTAATGCCTCCATGATCCCAGCCGTGATGTCGGCAGGTTGCTTGGATGCAATAGGCACCACCGCGGCTTTACGAGAGAATACATCAATAAGCAATAAGCCTATCCTATATGTTTGATGATCTAAATCATTTTTTGATATAACAAATAAATCAAGTTGGCATTCAAAATCGGCATTCGGTGCCATGAATGAGTTGCATCCAGACATTTTTTTTCCTTTCCACGTTCTCTTGAAACCACTCCTTGACATCTTGCATTGTTATGGATGCATCTTTCTTTTTTGCATCTTTGTAAGTGCAAACCCAGCCCGATCGTAGTAGATCTCACTGATTATCTTGTCTTTATCACTCATATAAATAATACTATAAAATAAAATTCAATATGATATTTTGTCACTGAAACACCGATTGCACGAAGCACAGAATCCTTGTATGGGGTAGATCATTACACAACCTTTGACAAGTCAGATTAGAATTTATATTGCCAGAATCCATGGACAACACAAAGCCACAGCCACAATTTGCACACTTTCCATTGACATTGCCCTTCAACCATTCAGCATCTACATAATTTGCTTTTGGGATCTCAAATATGTTTTTACGATCCTGTTTATTGTATGCTAACACCTTTCTATCAAACTAATTCATAATGCATTTTGCGTTAAACTCTTCATTTAAATCACTACTGTATTTGTAAAATGTTACTCTGTTTAAATCCCTTGCCCGAGTGATTCCCGTCCAAAGCCACTCGCGAGTTATCAAATGATGATTCCATTCAAAAATGGTAACATCATCATCTATAGAACAACCTTGAACAGAATGACAAGTATAACAGAAGGCAAAGAAAAAATGACTTCTCAAGATACCAATATGTAGCGTGATCTCTTCATGTGTTTTGATATTAGCAATGGTAACCCAAGAATCGGACATATTCATGGTCTCATACCTGAAATTCAAATTTATTTTTTATAGGTTTTTGTCTTCCTATACTCTCTGCAGATCATGATCTCGCCGACTTGAAACTCAGTCTGCTTACCTTGATGCTTCCTGATTTGTGTTGAAACTTCCTTGCATGTGGTATTTAAATATGCGATGTTGCTCTCTGTCCCTGTTATGTCATCAGTATATTTAAAATACTTATTGATGAACTCAAGTAGTGGCACCTGATGCTCAACGATGTCAGCATATATGTTTTTAAGTTTGTCCTTGTCCTCCTCAGTCTTCAATCGCTTGCACTCTTCCAAAAACAAATGATGGGGAAACATGCTATCAATACATTCATTCATATAAATCTCGTGTTTCTTAGTGTTAGTCAGTGCTTTTATGGGGCTCAATTGCTTGGCATCACCAGTAGCTAATATGATTTTGTTAGCCCTATATTGCTCTACAAAGCCCTTAATTTTTGCCAATACCAAGGTATTAGTAAAACAAATCTCATCAAACACAATGACATCAAAGCATGAATGATCGTATTTATCTAGCTTCTCGTCATTGACTGCTATACTGAAGAATTTATTTAAAGTGACGCTTTCCACTTCGCACTCCAAGCCCAGATTATTGGTAGGAACCACGAACAACACTTTATAACCCTTGAGTCTCTCCATGTTCTTGCAAATGGTGGACTTCCCCGCTCCTGCGAATTTGGCCTTGATCATCAAGCACCTATATTTCTCAACAAGTTCAACCAATTCATTTTCATCATACTCAATTTATGATGTTAGCTCTCTTACTTTTGACAATCGGGATCTCAACATATTCACACTTCTTCTGTTCATACAACTGCTTTCCTGTATGATGGATCTCATCGTGAGTCTTGGCTAATTTCCACCCGCCGATCCCATCGTGAAAATCTAACAACTGCTGAGTCTTTCTCAAACCAAACTTATCAAAACCCGAACAGTCCACGACAAAAGCGTCGCATTTGATACTCAATACCTTTACATTGTTATCTGACAATTTCTGATAAGCACATTGCATTTTGAAATTATGATACTGCAAAATCATTTCTTTAATAAAACGAAACCCATTGGACAACTCGCACCTATCAAACACATTCAGATTGTAATAAAGCGAGTCATTTTTGTCACATACTTCCCTGTCCCGACACCACACCCCGCTTTCATCAAACTCTTCAACCCACTTAGCGGTATGCTTGCTCATCATGTTTAGCTTCCCCCTTGCATCTGCCTGAAGGCTGATCGCCTCATTGAGATCATCAAAAACGAATGATCTCTGACTGCTGTTCTTACTTTTTTCCAACAAGCCAAAAATCGGGTTGGCTATCATTTGTTTAATTGCCTTGTCTTCTTCAATATTTTCGCTTATTCGCTTCCCCCAGAGTTCCTCAACCAAAATTTTATAATCTACCTTGTGAATGAAATGTGGCTGTTTGTAGTCAGTAATGAACAACTCGCCAGATGCAACAAGTGGCATAAAATGCTTAAGAAACATACCATAAACAATATTAGTATCATTGAAAAAACAGATTGTGATGTGTCAGTTCCGATTTTACCAAATATAGATTTACATCCTTGATCTTACATTTACTATTGTAAGCTTTCCAATTATCAAACTGAATAAAAACTCCAGTTCTGGTAATCGTATTAAATGCATCTGTAAACGCTTTGTTCATGTCGATCTCCTGTTTTGGAACATCCAATTTATCCAAGCCCTTGAATAACTCGCCTTGCGGGACGATGGTTCTAAAATTATTTAAAATTTGTATATCGGTAGGACTGTAATAAGACTTGTGATTTGGATTGAACAATTTCTTTTTGAATGTAAACATCGCTTCAGTCATATTGTTGTAAACTGTTTCTCTGTCTACCGTGATGTCACTATTGATCTGATCGTCTATCAGACACTGTGACCTAATATTTAGATATACATTATTGAAGTCCGCCCTCAATTCTGAAATAGTCCCTGCTTTGTGAACAATCCTGCATTCATTCCCGATATCATTGAAATCACAAAATAATTCATTTAGATCATTCTCTCTATGAACTAAATCTAAAAAATATTTTCCTGTTTGTCGGTTCTGTTCGCAATTGTTGCCTTAACCATTTCAAACATGTCATCAATAGTAGAGAACATTTTGCACATCGATGGCTTCTCTCTATCACTTATATGATAGTCGGGTCGTGCCTTTACTACAAATGCATCATCAGTATTTTGTCTCTGTTCCAATCTTTTAATATTATTATTCAGTGTATGATTTTTTGACCATTGCATAAAGGGCTCTGATGTTGCGGTCAAACATCTCTGGCGAAAAAGTATAAATGATTTTGCCCAGTTGGTCAATTATTCTCACTCGCATTATGTATTTCATAAATACTGGGATCATGTCATCAATTGACGCCCCCGATTCTGTGAATTCCTGTTCTGTTTATTTATTAGTTTTAGTATCATCCCTCGTGACATTGGTTCTTTCTTCTTGTTGTTCAGTAGGGTATCTTTATAATAATCAGTGAGTGTATTCAACCAACATTGATTATCTACATAATTACCTTTCTGGATTGCTTCCATAAATGTTTCTTTCGATGTATCCAATTCGGTATACGTGTAAGTATTATACATACTGATGTTTTCCGATCTTCTCAGGTTGGCTTGTCGTGGATGACTAGGCTGTCCACCTTCCACCTTTCTGGCTCTCAAGATCTTCAAGGCGTCAATATTCCCCGTCTCTACGCTGTAAGCCACAGCGTTAGTCTTGTTGGTTAATCTCTTCTTGTTGATCTCGATTGTTTTTTTCTGATCAACGCCAACATACCCACCCATAACATTTAGCATTGATTCAAATTCTGGATCTTGGGCAAGTGTTACAATGAACTTTCTGAATAGATCATGATCATTGATTTTTAAAATTCGTTTGCCTACATACTCATCTATATTCGTGCTGGTGTTAACGGTGTATGTTTTCTCCTTGCCGTCCTTTGTATGGGAAAATATTTCAGTTCTCTGTCTGGTCCATCGTTAGGGTTTGGAATTTAGTATGTGAAAGACGGCTTTTTGTTGTCACCTTCCCTAACACCTTCGCGGTAAAGCATGACGTCTAATGTCCACGATTCATCGTTCGCCTTAGACTGCTTTACAATGTTAGTTACAGTGCTTCGTTTCATCCTAACATTCAATGGTAGATTTATACGGTTGTTTTGGATCACATCGTCGTAGTTTTTGTCCCATTTTTTTTGCCTTTGGGGTGGTGGCATTGATAAACCCATCAATAATAGTTGATGCGGTGCTAAACTGTGCAATTTTTCGCTGTTCATAAATTCGGTGGCTTTTTCCTTGGTCTTGCCTGCCAACCTATCAATTTTTGAATTTAGTGACCTGATGTTATTTCTTATAGTTTTTGACAATGACATGATGTATTTTAGATATTAATTATTAATATTATTTGCTCTTTAGGTGTAATTTAGGGAAGAATTCATATTTAAATTAATTTCCTATAAAATGCCTTAAAGACATGTTACATATAATATTATAGTAATGATCACAGACAAACACCCCGATGACTTGACACTGGAAGAAATAAAAACAATGCTGGCGTATAATAACCGACTCTAATATTATACAGTCAGAGACGATGAAGCATACAAAGCCAAAACAAGGCAAAATGCTTTAAACACCGCACATAGAAAAATATTAGATAAAATGATTAAAGAGAGTGGCATTGAAATGACACCTGAAGAACACAAGCAAAACAAAAACTGGCTTCCCAAGAAAATACAAATTTGAAGATTACGGGCTGAAAATGCCGAGTGGTGTAGAATAATTGGTTTATTTAATCATTGATTATGATTAAATTGATCATTTTTAAATAATTATAATTCTAAATCGTTTCTCCATGTCTTGGATCATATTATATTATTTTAGTTTTTCTTTCTTCTTTTTCTTTTTAAAAACTTCATTTTCCAAATACTCTACACGATGGATTAGTCTTGATAAAGCATCCCAACTAATACAAGCCATACGATCATAACACATTGTTAAGTATTCTCCTGAATCATTTACAATATTATGCTTAGGATTTGTGTATTGTTGAACATCTTGAGCAATCCATCCTAATTCAGTTTTTCTGGCTTTTTTGATTCTTAACAAGTGTTTTAATCTTAATGTTTTTTTACCATATTTATAGTATCATCTTCTACATCTTCTATATTATCTTTCAGTCTCTTATCACTACTTAGATTGAATCCATTAAATGATGAAAATTGAGTATCATCCAATTGCAAATATTTAGTGCCATCAATATAACTATCAATAGTTGTTGATGCTTCTAATCTTAAAACAGCATCACTATTTAAATGTCTCAAATTGATTTTATGAGCAATTCCAAAAGTCATATCGCCGTCAATAGTCCAATCGCCTCGTAATTCGCTATTACTTCCACTATTCAAAATAATTTTATTATCAGCATATGTTGCAGATAATCCAACAACCAAATTAATAGAGTTTGAAGTGTTGCTATTCCTGCTTATTAAATCATTTGTATCGAGATACATTTCAGCATTATTAATTCTTAGTTTTGAAGTGTCGCCAAATTGAACATTGCCACTCGGTGAATTTAGTAATAATGAAGTATTTCCTGATACTGACTGAGCAATAAGCAAGATACAAAAAACATGTACACGATCGTATGCGCGTATTTGTAAATGTACGCACAGTACACAAAATTGTATATCAGATACCATTATGATGTATATATATATATATATGTCACATACATGTATGTTTGTACCGCTGTCAATTCTGATTCAGAGCAGCAAGGGTAACGAGGGGAACGTCAAGACGGCTACTGGCCCTTAATGGCCCCATATAGTTACTATCAGTCACTGTTAGTCGCTAAGAGCAGATGTAAGAGTCACTATTAGCTACAATGCTCCCCTTAAGGTGCCTCTTGTTTCTATTGCAGTAATCGCACCGCTAGTAACATACTGCTCAAAGATGGAAGCGACTATTGTCACGCTCCTTTCCCTCAGCTTTCTCAGTCATCCTGGCTGCCCGATGGACTCCGATTTTTCCCATGGTTTTGCGCCATAGAGGTAGATGGATTGGTTGCACCTCCACATGTTGAACTGTCCAACTGTGTTCTGGTTTGCACTGACTATGTGAATGCTGGGGAGGGCGTTCCAAAACTCGGAACTTTCTTACCAGAAACCATTGTTAAATTGCCGTTTGTATATACATCGCCTAATACATCAACTGCTTTATTGAATATGGTTTTTGATACAGCACCGTCGCACATAAATTATTGGTTAGAAGAATTACTAACATCGCCAACACTAACAGCAACAAAATTATTATGTGCCATATATAAACCTTCTGTGTTATCTGGTGTATATCTTCGTATTGAACCATTATTATTCAAATTTTAAAATGAACCATTGTTAAGACTTATTGCATTGTCTGTGCCTAAAAACTGAACAGCACCTGTAAATCTCGCTTGTCCGGCACAGTTTAAAACATAACCAGACACACCAACAGCACCTAAACCAAACCTATCCTTTACCCACACACGACCAACATTAGCATCTCCTATCTGTGTTTCCCACTGACCTCCTGAACTACTCATCCACAATCTGCCATCTCTATTAATATTAAGTTATCTGTTAAACATTACGAATTGAATGTGTAATCCATTACTCGGCGCCCTATAATTATTACAAAATAAAGTGTTGCCAGTAATCATTGTAATAGTATCTTGAAAAGTTGAAGCACTACTAAAATTAACAGCACCTGCTACCTATTGTAGGTTAGTATCTATTTTATCTAACTTTTGTAGATCCATTGATATTAAACAATTGATGGTATTTGAATTTTGAGTTATTAATAGATCTTGTGTAGTGTTGTCTGATATGATTGAGGCAAATGTATTACTGTATGCGGTATTTGTATTGAATAAATTAGCATCGTTTGTATATAATGTTGATACATCTGCTTGAATAGTTGTTTTTTTCGGTTGTAGTCCAAGAAGCACCCGTTCCTGCTTGTAAATTTGCTATATCTGTTAAAATCGTTGATATTGTGTTTCCCTGCCCTGTTATATTATTAAGGTTTGTGTCAATTAATGATATATGCGATGTTATTGTGTTTTGATGACGATTAACAAGAGTCATATTACTACCTACTGTGTTATTTAATATTGCTATTCCATGTGTATTTGTTGCGATGTCGCTGTCGTGTGTTGTTAATACTGCTAAATGCGATGCTAATGTATTATTATGTCCTGTGATTAAAAACAAATTGGAACTAATACTATTGTTAAAACCACTAATTAAAAAGGTATTAGAACTATTATTATTAGCATTTGTGTCAAGTTTAATTGTATTTGCTGATATAGTCGGTAGTATTGAAGTTATGGTTAATCCGTGTGCTGTTATATTAAGGTTGCTTGTAATTGTTGTGTTTTGATTTACTTGTTCGTTAAACATTGTTGTTGATGTTGCGTTAATTCCTGGTATTGCTGTAATGTTTGCATCTATTTTTTTCTGTCCTAATATCAGTGCATCTACTTCTTCAGTAGTATAACCTCCACCTAATGAACCTGCTGTATCTGCTAATTCTTGTTTCGTAGCATAAACACTGCTTAGAGTTGATGGTTCTGTTGAATTTATTAATACTAATTCACTTGCTATAATTATGTGTGAGCCGTCCAGTGATAATGTTGAAAACATAATTATTATATAGTAGGTTATATAATAATTATATTTTATCTTTTCTTTCCCCTTGAACCAAATATACCTTTATTTAATGCGTTGTATTTTTCTTGCTTCTGTCTCAAATATTCATTTTGCAATAATTGGTAATGTGCTATATTTTGTAGCGGGTTTGGAGGCGGTTGTGGTTGCGTTCTTCTTGGGGGCGGGGTGTTCGCTATTATATTATTTTGTTGCGGTTGTGGTTGTTGCATCGCTTCGCGTGGTTGTTGATTTTCTTCGTAATATTCTATCCTTTGAGGTTTTGCTATTGGAACTGCTTTTGGTTTAGGTTTTATAGGTTTAGTTTCTAATGGTCCTTGGCAATTGCGTTCGTGGCTGTATCTGTATGATTTTAGTGTTAAAGTTTTGGCACATTTTGGACAGGTTATTTTCTGTTCATTGCGTGCTTGAGTTTTTGAGTTGTGTTTTAACGGTTCGACTGGTTTTATTTCTCGTGTTGGTTCTATTATTGGTTCTGCCTTTGGTGCTTCTTCTTCAATTGGTAACTCATTTACTGGTTCGTCTGCTTCCATTGTATTAGTAATTTCAGGTTCAACTTCTGACATATATAATATCATATATATGTTGTCTATATTGTTTTATATATTTTGTCTATATGGACAAAATTGAGAAATATTAATATTAATAATTTGATATTAATACTAATAATTAGGGGTTTATTCAATTATCTAATTGAAAAAGAATGCTAAAAGAAATGGGAACGCCGTGAAAATCAATTAATTCGTTTCTTGAAGTTGTTATACTAAAGTGTAGTCTCTTAATATGTTTACCGCCTACATCAATAAAATCTGCGTATATGGGCGCTGTAAAATCTGTTATGACTCCGCCAAGTTGTTGATTGATTTGAAATATGTTAATTTCCGAACTACTGAAATTATTAGGTGCTGAATATGTATAATCGCTTAATTGAGGACGATTTATATATATATATAAATATATTCTGAAAAGGAACTAAATTGAAATAGCCACTTAGCCAAGATGTCGCAGGTTCGTAGGCAATATAATTTACTTAATAAATAATTAATAGACTTTGGTCTCAGGTTGTCATATTCAAACTGTTCTCTGTCCCATTTGTCATTTACATAAGTTTCTAATTCTTCATCTGTAGGTATTTTGATTTTGTAATTTATAGGGTCATGTAATTTAAGTTCCATTTTGCGTTCGCTTTGTCCATATACTGTTAAGACTAAGTCAGGTGTAATATCGTTGAATGCCGCGTTTAACTCCGTTTGTAGTTTGTATGATAATTGATTAGCATAATAAATTTCGCCGGATACATCAACGGCAGTGCTTCTTAATAAGACATTGGAACTATTATACAACAAAATATAGAAGCGTTCGTAAAACCCTTTCTCTGTTGTATAAAACGGAGTGCTGAATGAACACTCTGTCACGAACAGTTTTGTTCTTGGTGGAATTTCAAAGTTTTGATCAAGTTCTATAATAAAGTCACTGGTAGAATTGCTTTCTTGCAATCTGTAGGCACTATCAACATAGATGTTTTTTAAAATATATATGTTAATCTATCACTCATAAATATAATATACAATAGACATTATAATATAATTATTATTATATGATTGGACGACAATTACTATTAGGTGCTATTGAAGGCAGGACACCCACACAAAATAATGGCAGGTGTAGCAAGCGATAAGGCATACACGGCAGGTAAGGATTTATTAGAAGATGTATTTTTTAACCATAAAAAGAAATTGGAAGACACAATAGGAGGTTTCAATAAACATTTTGATAAGCAAATAATGAAACATAAAACACGCTATGCCGAAGAAATCAACGTTCAAAATAAAGATACAATTGATGATGTCAAGGGTTTAGACGCCGCGTATTCAACTGTGAATGGAATAACAAGAATAGGCAACACATTAT
The DNA here is from genome assembly GCA_963377175.1 of Effrenium voratum. Lineage (NCBI taxonomy): Eukaryota > Dinophyceae > Suessiales > Symbiodiniaceae > Effrenium > Effrenium voratum. The sequence continues at coordinate 699,443 of CAUJNA010003292.1, read as the reverse complement.
ATATTGGTGGCACTGGTGCTAAAGCGGGGGTAAATCACAAAGTCAATGATGTCATTGCAGATGTGTTTTTTATTCCTACTCATAATGTTCAATTAAGCGAAAGATATAAAGACGCAATGGAAAAATTAAGTAATAATCCGGATGTGAATAGACTGGTCGGCCATTCCCTCGGCTCGTCCGTTGTTCAAGAAATCAACAATAGACACGGAAACAGTTATGCAACTACTGTTTATTCATCACCTTTTGTATCAGGAATTAATCAACAGAAAAACCCGCGATACTTACGATTTAGAAATCGTGGAGACCCAATAGCAATGTTTGATGACGCCGCGATAACTGGAGAAATAGAAAGCAACAACTTATTAGATAAACACAGTTTCAATAATTGGACAGAGCAAGGTATGACTGAAATTAATCCTACTACTGATATTTCTACCGGGATTGACCCTAATTCAGCACCAGAACAATAAATACCAATAATATTATAATGTATAGAAACAAAGACAAACAAAACAAAATTCCATTAGAGAAGAAACTGACAAAATAACCTACAAACTATGATACACAATATAATAATTTAGATTATGATACTATAAAAGATATAGTTGATACAAAAAATACTTATTTAATAAATAGTATAAAAAATACAACTTCAAATAATTCTACTACAATGCTTCCACATAAGAAAAATACTTAAAAAATATAAAACTCTAAGTTTATCATATATAAGTAATGGATAATATAATTGCAGAAAGTGAAACTACAATGATTAACTCGTTAAATTTTGGACTTCCAGAAACAGCACAATACATCACAGACAGAAGACACGTTAATTATTTTCCATCAGGCAGTATTGTTTATAATCCAAATGCAGGAAACAAACATATTAGATTTCGTATATCAGGAGAAGACAACACATATATTGATTTATCTTCTCGTCGTTTATTTGCCAATCTTCAAAACACCGACGGAACACGAAGTCATTTTTTACGACCGTTAGGTAATTTGTCATCCTTCTTCAGTCGTTAGGGAATGAACAGTTGTTGGTATGTAGCTTGGATTTTTTTGGTGGGATTTGTTGAGGTGGTATGTAGTTCTGATTGTTGTTATTGAATGAGCATAGGGGTGATGTTGAGATGGGGTAAGAAATGAAGATGGGTATGTGAATATGTGTTTTTTGGTGTTGGATTGGTTGGGTGATTGGATTTGAATGTTGAAAATGGGTTGTTTTAGTGGGCGTATTCAGAATGTGCCCAAAAGTGTAGGGGGGGGTATGGGAAACAATGCCATCTGACGGACGGGAGAGGCCGGGTCTAACTGGGGGTCCTTTTCCCCCCCCCAAATTCTCTGCGAATGTCTGCAAAAGGCCTGAGCCTGAATCCGAGGCAAGCTACTGTAGTAGGTAACCGTTAAACCCTTCGCCAATTTCCTTTTGGTTTTTTAAGGGCAGTCTCCTTGGTTATACAGGGAAATGCAACAGGTACCCCAGGTAGGTGTGGAAAAACAAGTTGTATACCCAGAAGGTCTGTCTAACGGGCGATTCTTGTTGGGGTCGCGAAGACAAGCCAGGAATTGACAGTTTCCAAATCGTCTTAACCCCCAGCGTGCCATATAGGCAGATGGCATCTTTCCAAGGGAAACATTGGAACCACTGAAATTCCGAGGGTTTGGGGGGGCGGAAAATTGAGATTGCAGCTAAGAGAGTCGACTCTCCGGGGTAGCAGGTGGTTAGCCCTGACCCCTATACCTCGCCTCCTACGCCCCTTCTGAGCCAAACTTGTTGGCTCAAGTCTTCGCCATGCTTCTTTGAGCTTCCCATGCACAGACGAAGATTTCCACCACCTTGTATCCCTAAAACCAGGGATACACATATTGGGATTGATTGGGGCGTCCCCAAAATAGGGAAAGCCCTCAAAAAAGCTTTGGTTGTTCAACACAGGCTTCTCGCTAAGCCCAACAAGCAGTAGCAACTAAGCGCACCACCCAAATGTGTCTATAAAAAGTTCATCCTTTCCACACAACGACCTATTTCTGTACACTTCGGAATTTGGACATTGGACAAACCTGTCCCTAACATGGTCTTCCCCCCCAAGAAAAAAGAGTCCAGAAACTCGGACAGTGCCAAAAAACAAAAACGGGGCAACCAACCCCTTGGACTTCAACCCCTAGGCCTGTGAACTGCCTAAGGGCCGGTGCTCAGCTGGGAGGGAATGGTCCCCTATAACCAATCCAACTGGTTTCCTTTCCTTGGGTTTGGGGAGCAAAAACTTGAAATGTTAGCAGTTCAGTGGTTGGATCAAAAACTTGAAATTTTAGCAGTTCAGTGGTTGGATTTCAACCACTAAGCCACCATAAGCAAGAATGATTGAAACCTGCTTCCCAACAACTAACCCACGCTTCCGGGAATCCCAAGCCGCTTCATTCCCAACACCCCAAACAGGCTCCTGAGACCCTCAGTTGGACACCCCAAAAAAGGTGTTGGGGTCTCTGATCCTGGTGGCTTGGCCCAAAAGGAATCGAGTTGGAGCGTCTGGGTTAAGAGTATGGTTTGATTTTCCCTTGTTGCTAAGGGAGTTCATTTCACACCGAGAACCGCTTTTTTGTTTTTTCCCCAGCGCGTCGGGGCTTGGCTGAACAGCATGAGTCCTGCAATCCCAGTGCCAGGATTTCGGGCTTCAGGCGCTGGCAGAGATCGCCCAGCCACTTGAAAGCGCCTGAAGTCGGTCGGCTGACCAAACCAACGGAGGCCTCGTTTTTTTCTGGAGTTGGCACCCCCCTTTTCTGGGCTGTCCGTTCTCAGATCCCCCGCTGAAAGTTTGACTTACTTTTAGTGGGTTCAAAGGAAATCCCCACTAAACACTAAAAGGCTAAAAAGCTAAGGGGATGGCTGGGAACCACCAAGTTTTGTAGGTGCTGTTTTTATGGAAGCCAGGAGCCCAAACTATCCTTCATGTCTGCTGTTGCGCGTACCTCGTTTTTGCGGCTTAGGGCAACCAAACGGAAAATATGTTAATCCATCAATTTTTATTTCGTATGGTGTTCCGATTGGTTTTTGGTTTTCGACCCTAAAAGTTGAAGTTGAAGTTGGAGTTGGGCAGGGATTCGGACGACCTCCAAATGGCTTACGACACCCTAGTTCCGAGTTAGCTGGGCGGTCCGTTTCGGATCTGCTCAAAGCGTAACTTTTCGTGGGTTTCGTGGACACCCCTCAACCCCAAGATGTAAAAACCGGTGATGGCTGGGAACCATGAAGCCAAAACTGGCGAAATCCATCAATCGCACCACTTGGGAGAGATGAAACATGAGAAATGATGGAATAAACATGGATAAACCACCTACTAGCTGGTGCGAATTTCCAAATCGGGTTCTGCGTTGGGTGCTACTATTCTCGAGTCGGTTTAGGGAAGCTAAAAGGAATTCCACCCGAAGGAATTCGGAAGACGGGATAGTGGATGTCACATTGGGCGGTTTCCCTTCTCCCAAAGCATCGGCGTGTTGCTGCCACACCGTGAGTTGCTAACGTGGAGTATACAAAGCTCGTATTAGGAATTTCCCCCCCCCCCCCCAAAAAAAAAAGAAAGTGGATCGGACAGGAATGGCCACATGCTTGGATGGCTCTGCAATTTGTGCAAGTCGAAAACTGAAATGTTGGATTCCGAATCTGAAACTAAACAACCTCCACCACAGTTTGCACGCGAGGTGCACTGATCCAGCGTCATGATTCACGGAAAAACACGCGCGCAGCGCCGCTTCCTTCCAGATCCGACCGCAAACACCTCCACCAGTCGCGTTCTGGTGAATGCGGCGCATGTGGATGGTTACGTGGTGATGCTTCTCAAGGCGTCGGCTTCTAGCATCTAGCGTCGCAAAAAACCGGCAGTTGCTACTTGCCCATGAACTCAGGGAGTAAGGTTGTTAAATGGCTAAATTGTCTCCTTTGCGATCCTGCTAAGAACCAGCCAGTCGTACCTCTCAGTTGCTGAAAGGGCCTGGAATTGTAAGTTAACCTTCTGGGGTCATGACTAACTAGGTCTTCCAACAGAGAGGTTGGAATAAGTTGGTACCCTTTTTCTGTAGTCTATTTTAGTAGGGGGGTTGGGTTCCCCCCAAAAAAGTTGGTAAAAGCCTTGGCACTGGGGGACCTAGCAAGCTGCAAAAAAGTTCACTTGGCACCAGGTCGAGACGTCGATAGTTCAGTTCCATGTGGTCTCGCAGGCACCCTTAAACAGGGATACACCTGAACATTGCAACTTGTAAATGGTGGTTTCCAACTTGATTTTGGTGTTGAAAAAGCAACATGTTTCAAATGGTTGCAAAATGGAGATCTTTTAAGGAGCCCTGTTAAACCAAAAGGCAAATGGCCGACTATGGTAACAGCCGGGATCCACTGGGAACACCGAGTTTACCAGGCACTAGGTACCAGGAATCTGAGATAAAGTCTTAGCAAGATAAATGAGAATTGGCAACACTCAAGCAAGCACGGGGAATCCGAGATAAAGTCTTGGCAACATTCAAGATCGAATTGGCAATATGATATTAAGCATGGGGAATCTGAGAGAAATCTTGGCAATACTCAATTCTGAAATGGCAACAATAATTGAGTATCAGGAATTAAACAAAAAAAAGTCTTGGCAATACGAAACTTACACTTGGAGGGAAGAGAACCTCAGCATTGGAAACCCCAAGGTCAACGACCCCAACCCATTTTTCCGCTGAAGGAGCTCCACGGCTACACAAACAATCCCAAAAACCCTCCCTCCCAAAGATGGGGGTCCCTTCAAAAGGAAATTCATCTTGGTACCTCTCACAGGTGCCATGGTAAAATTGGATCCCAAGAAGGGTCTCTTCGTAGCTCTTGAAATCCAACAGGACTAGATCTAATCCAAACCGAGCCATTCCCACCCTCAAGCCTGCTTTGGGCGCTTCCGCATCTTTGCAGCCCAGGTTCCATGTGCACAGAAGCATCGACCCTTTCCACGGCGCTCAAGCGCCGGAGCGCCCGAATCTCAGATAACCGAAAGTCAGCCCAGCCTCTTTCATTGCCGAGCTGGTCGCTGACCAAAGGGAGCCATGATCAAACCCAGGAATGCACCACAAGACTCCTGGTCCTTTTCGCGTCACTGAACGCTTGCTGAACTTCTATCCTTTTCTGGCACGAGCTTCTGGCTCATGGAAAGCCACCCAGCGACAAATACTTGCTATGAAAACCAAAGGAAAAACCAAAGGGAACACCCATAGGTTGACTTACCCCTTAAAACTCCCTGCGCCCTGGGGAAGTTCTCATCTTCTTCAGACATATAGCCCAATGTTACCCCAAAAAGTTGAAAAGTTGTGTTTTTAAGAGGTAAGGGCGGGGGGTGTCTCTCTAAGGCTCAGGGATTCTGGCGAAGAGCCAGGTGATTTCGGCCACCCGAAATGCAAGGTGATCACCAAATTTGGCGCACCCCCTAGGCAAATGGGGACATGTGTCCAGCAGTGATCAATTCCGTGTAAATCCAACAACGAAAAATAGAAACAGCAAATGGAATACTACAAATAGGAACCAAAAGCTCAGATCCTGTCGATTCGCTTTAGGTTGCAGGTGAGCATCACTGCCACGATCAGATTCCTGGACCTTTGAGCCTTTGACGGCGGCGGCAGCTGTGTCGGCTCCTTAAAACCATCCACAAGAGGCCAGCTCCTAAGTGGATCAGCCAAACATCTGCTGTGGTTCAAGCCAGAAAAGTGTCTAACGTCCATACTTTCAGAACCGACATTCCTGAGCCAGGGAGAATTCATGACCAGACATATATATATATATATACATACAGTTCTCACAAAGAGCGTCGACAATCAGAAATCCGTGCGCCCCCTAGCTGCTTGGAAATGTCGCCCTTGCACCCCCCCCCCTCTCCAAATGGAGCAACAAAGGACATTTTGGCCCAACCAGATGGGCAGTTTCTGAATCACAAAGGTCCTTGGCTCGTTTCTCTAAGGCCTGCGCCTTTCAGCGACACCCGGTGTGGGACCTCAAGGCAACTCTTGAGGGAAAGATTCTCAGGATTAGAACCCATCTTCAGTGACCCCTTACTCAGATGGGCACCGATGACTAGACTTCACCAAGCAGAATTGCAGGTTTCCGCAAAAGATGCAACCAAACAATCAACTGTCCAACTAAATGGGTATGTCTTTTTGATAGTAGCCTTTGCGGGTTGCTTTAATGGGAAACCAACAGGAAAACCCAAAATGCATTTTGAAAAAAACGGTCTCCGATTCTGAGAACAATCCTCTTACCCTCCCAATTCAGGAATCCATAAGGGTCGTTGGCCATCCGAACAAAACACCCTGATGGATTTATGTGAGCAGGTGTTCTTCCTTCGTTTTCGTGCGGCCAATTTTTGGCCACCAAGACAGCCGTTGGGACGAGAGAGCTTTCAACTCCCCACTATCTTTCCCCTCAAGGAGTACGGTTTTTCGTCTCTCAGCGATGATTTTCGGTTTCCAGCCTATGTTTTTCGGTTTCCAGCTACCTTTCCCTCAGAGAGTCGGGTTTTCCCTTTTCTTCGGCTTTTCAGGGTTTGTCCAGAGCATGAAACGAGAGGTGCTGACTTCAACCGACGAGGAACACCACTCAGATCCTTGGGGCACCTTGACCACTCCCCCAGAACTCCCGGCGCCCATCTTTTGAGTTCCATCGCGCATGGCTCAGGACGCTTTGTCCATTGAACACGGATGCGGGGTTGTCCTTTGGTCACGTTGATGGGACCTGGGGACACCCAGAGGAACCCGGAATCTCGTTGGACGCTTTCGGATACAACTCAGTTGTCCAAAGGACCCCAGAAAAGAAAAAGAAAGCTCCATCAGTCGAACGCTTTGGGCGACTGAGCATATGGCCATGGGTCAAAATCCGGGCTAGCCCCCAGTGAACATCCCAATCCCCAATCTGGGTTCTAATTTGGGTAAACTGGGTGGTGCACCTACCCCCCAAAATGGGATCCCAAAACGGTTTTGACCCATAGCCACATGACCCAACAAAACATTACCAGCACCCCCAACAGGCGGCCGGACCACCCCACCGGAGCTGATCGGAGCTATATTTGCAGTACCGAGCATGGAACGACCCAAGCTATGCCTGGGACCTGAAAACGAAATACTCGGTTGCGAAATCTGCTCCCCCAAAAGTTTCTATGTTTTTGTGGTTTATTGGAAACCCATTAGTTGGCAAAAAGTTGAAGTCCTAACATCCCTTGGCAAACTGCAACCCACAAAAAGTGATCAACTTCCGGGGGCCGCGAAAAAGACAAAACAGCAATGCACTAAGAGCTCAGATCCGGTGGACTCCCTCGAAAGCTGGTAAATCCGTGAATCCCTTGGATGTCTTGGAAAAAAACACCTAGGGAAGGAAGCTGCCGTGTCAGCATGAGACTCTCAGGAAGCCTGATGATCTAGACCTTAAAACATCCCATGCCCAACCAGCTTCAACCATTTCCACAAATCAAGAAAAACTCACGTGGCATGGGATTCCATATTTGGTCTTGGACATCTCAAGCGACACTGCCTTCAAAGAAGTTGATGACCACCTAGAGTCTCCATGACCCTTTAAAAATGGGGTCAGTGCCCTAAATAATGGGGTCATGGACCTATTTTTAAAGGGTCATGGAGACTCCAGGTATATACTATAACCCGTCTTGTCACCTGAAGCTATTGGTGTGTCACCCGATGTGCACACATTGGCACACTGGTTGATTTGAACAGCTCCCCTCCAAAGACAAAAATGAGCTTAGCAGCCGCAAAAATGGAACACCTCTGGAGGTTTCGTTTTAATACTGCGGATGGACGATATCCTGCACCACCTAAGAAACCCTGGCATGATGATTCCCCTGTAAATACCAACAAACAATGGTTTCAACCATGGTTTCAAAGTGGTGCGAACGGATTTCGTCCATCCACAGTAGGGGCGCCTTCGTTTCAGAGAGAAGTCTTCACCTTGTTGCTTCATTTCTATGGGTCGCCTTCGTGGGGTTTTAGCCCCCATTCAACCAATCCAATACATGTCCTTGAGGCGTTCCAGGGTTTTAGCCTTAGCCCCCATTCCACCCGAACACATGTCCTTGAGGCATCTTGAGGCGGAGTATTTTGGGGATCCCGGAAAAATCCAAACATCGGAAGGCCAGTGCTTTGTGAGGTCGGACCAGAGGTTGGCATGTTTCGGCTGAAAAGGGACAGATCTGGGCCAAACTCCTCCGACCCCTTGAAGAAAACACATGGAACATAACATACAAATATGTTTCCCAAGAAACCATGTTCTCCAAATTGTTCCGACCTGTAACATATTTTTCCGTAAACCATGTTCTCCCAATATGGCTCGCAAACAATTGCCTGGACAGGCTGGAAAGGAGAGCAGTCAAACAGGTAAAGGTCTTCTGGCACATGATACGAGTCGAGCACCGCAACAAATGTCGCGAGTTGCGCGGGAGTTGCGCGGAGTGCATCCCTTTGGGATGCACACGCCCGGCCAGGGACTGAACAAGTTAAGCATGACCCATGTCGGTGTATCGCGAATCCTGATCGATAGAAACACGCAACAAACCCCGTATGTTGAAAATTGCAGTCCTGTTGTTGTTGCTGTTGCTGCTGCTGCTGCTGTTGCTGCTGTTACTGTTACTGTTACTGTTACTGTTACTGTTACTGTTACTGTTGCTGTTGCTGTTGCTGTTGCTGTTGCTGTTGCTGCCGGTGCCATTGCCGTTGCCGTTGCCGTTGCCTGGAAGCACACAACTCTGTCTGGTTGCCCCTAGTAAAACAAAAAACAACTGAAGAGTACGTGACCCAACAGTGAAGGTGTTCGCCGAAAACCCGAAACTCGGTCCTCCAGATTTGAGAGGTTAGAATAAGGGTGCCGTTTCTTCTTTTCTCTGTTCTGTCTATTTTAGTAGGGGAACCTCCCCAAAAAAAAGTTGGTAAAAGGGCGCTAATGGGGGACTTAGCAAAATCATATGTATACATATATATATATATATCTTAAGAAGCTCCAGTCCCTGAAATCTGAATGTTCCTCACTCGCCGCCGGGGATCTGTGCCGCGCTGCCGCTGCGGTTGAAGGAGCCCAGGCGGCTCGCGCCTTTGGCAGCCTCGGACAGTGGGGCCCAGGGTCCTGTGGATGGTTGCGAAATCCGTTCGATTTCACCACGAAATGATACCATGATTTGCTGGTACTTGCAGGGGAATGATCGTCGCAACGAAATGATACCATGGTCGAAACCACGATTTGCTTTTGTATTTGCAGGGGAATCAAGTCATTCCAGGGTCTCTTAGGTGATGCGAAATGGATTTCGCAACCATTCACAGTATGTTGACACATTTCCTAGGCTGGAAAAATCGGAGCCCCAGCAAAAAGTTCTCCTTTTTGCCTGGTGAGTGGAAAACAAAGGCACCCCACAAAAAGCAAAAAACAAAAAAAGGGGGAGCCAATTCTGGGGAAGTAGCCCCTGGCTTGGCACAGCTCCAAACCCCAAAGCGTTCAAAACCGATTGTTTCAAAAAAGGTTCACCCAGACATGCCTCAAGAATTCAGGCGGATATCCGCTGCTATATTTGGTTGGGATCTTCCCTTACCTTCATCTACCCGGGTTTGATTGTCAGGTGATCCTTGCCAGTTGTAAGGGTTTCGAACTCGGTCAGCAACTGTCGACGCCTGGATGAAAAAACCCTGGTCCACGCATTTTCATCTGGGGTCAATTTCACCCCAATTCGACCTCTCGCCGTGGCTAACCTTTCAAAGTGGCGTCCGCGAAAGTCCGAAGAGGCCCGACACATTGGAGAACCGAGCTTCGCTTCAGGAAACTCGGTACCTCCGCGTATCTACGTAGATTCCATGGTTGCCTGAAACTTGCGTGAGGGCTATAAAAAGTGGCAAAGCCACTAAACGACTTGGCCGCAGGAACATCCAAGAACCCTTCCCCCCTTTTTCCTCTTCGTATTTAAAGGATATGGTTTCCTTGGCTACCCATTGAAGAAATGGAATCACGTCCCGGGTCTTGAGAGGTATGGGGATTACATGCCATTTTCATTTGCAGGAATATATACTGCCTTGTGAGCAGGCTTGGCAAAGTGTATTCCTGGACCCTCGCAATTTCCTTAAACATTGTGTTTTGCCTCGAGAGTATGGGGTGAATTCCCCTTTTATAGGTAGTTTGAGGTCCAGGTAGTGGTAACATGGAGCATCCATGCCCGGAAAGAAGGGGCTGCCGATCCGAATTGAAACTTCCAGACACCCAACACATCCATTTAAACCGGTACCAAGGGAACCCATCAAAGGGAAATTGCCTGCCTAGAACCCGGAAATTACTGGGTTGGCTTCCTTTCGGCGTCCACCAAAACCAACACACACCGGGTTGTCCCGGCTAAAATGGCCCTAAAGGTCTACCTACCCTCAAAGTGCACAGATTGCCTCAAAGGTGAGCTTCACCATTTGAGTGTCTTGCTGGCCCTACAGTGGATGATCAAGTCACAGCAGCCAGTTGGTAGGCGGCTTCTCCCATCAGATTTATATCCAAGCAGGCTAAAACTGCTTTTGCGGGTCCTGAAAAAAGGCCCTTGAAATAACCATGTGGTCTCTCTGCTTAGGGTCAAGGCCCAGGGAACAACGACACCCAGACCACTTCAGGGAATTCCAGCCGATTGTTCATGTGTCAAGTTCCTGAATCGGCCCGGATCTTGCAGATCCTCAAATGATTCATGCGTAGCACGATGTGTTTCTGCTTTCGCGCCTCTGCTCCATACGTATGGCTCACTTAGACCAAAAACGCTCGAGGGCTCACCGAGTAAAGCACATTCTCCCATCCGATTCGTGCACTTTTGTTGTCCCCGTTCTGCCCCCTGAAAAGCATAAACATATGTCCAGGAGTGATAGATTCCCTTCAAAACCAACAGGGGGAACATAAAAATCACAAATATTCTTAAGCCAATGGAAGTGGAGAATTTGAGTGGAGAATTTGAGCGGCATTCTGGTGATTTTTACACTGGACATGTATCGAAACTTGGCCGAAATCCGTGCCTTGGGGCACGAAAGTCGGGGCTTTCAGACCCAATCTGCCGGTTGATCAATTATATTCAGGGCTCCCTATATTTCCCCTTAAGACATCACCCCCACCAAGGGCTACTCACCTTTCATGGACCAAAAAGTGATGTTTAAAACCACCAAAAAGGGAAATCTAGGGACCCCTGATATTCGTAGCCTCGAAATTGGGTCACTTCTCCCATTGAGTGGTGAAAGTCGAATCTTTCTTGCGGCTTCTCTGGTCAGCCCTTCACGGGAGAATGATCAACCCCCTTGCCAAAGCTAAGAACCCAGTTCCAAGGCCTCCCAAAGACCAACCCCCCCAAAAAAAGAGGGGATTCCCTTGTATCAAATCGAAGTGGGGACAAACCCTGAGTGATCCCACAACCCTGCTCTAAATACTAGGTTTAACGCTACAACTTGGCCGAGCAACTTAGTAAGGGTCCGATCGACGGACTTTGGGATCATTTCCCAAGATACGTCCGTTTGACATTTCAGAGTGGACGTAAACGGTTCTGCATACCAAGCGCCGAGCGGACCCTGAGGGCAAAACACAAAAATCCTTGCGGACTTCAGTGTCCGGTTAACCGTTTCCCCCAATTCCTGCATGGAATTCAATAGAGGCCTTAATTTGGTTGACATCACGTCGCGGATTCATGTCCGTCAACCACTTCTCATGTGGTTCAAACTCTGAAAACTGCCAGTTAGGGCACTCCACAGCTGTTGGATATCCTTACTTTTGACACACCAAACAAAACTAAAATCGAATCAACCGATTCCTTGGGTCTTTTGAAGTTGGTGCAAAAGTGTGTGGCTCTTTTTGTTCGGACACCCTCTAAAGGAACCCCCCTAAGGGTCATAACCTCTCCAATGCAGACCTAAGGCACCCTCCAATGGAGAACCCCGACCAATTCCTCAAGGGCCCTCAACAACAACCAGAATGGAGGGCCCAAAACCCCAAAGCCTTGAACGGCGCCAAGCTGCGGTAATGGTACGCCGCCCCTTGCCCGGGCTGCCCTCCAGGCCCTGCGCGTGAGACTCGCTCGATGTTTCTTCTCTTCTTCTTTTTTTTTGGGGGGAGGGGCCAAGGGGTTTCCCTCTAAACCAACGCAAAGAGGGCACCCTCAACGACCCATTTGGGGTAGCCGTTCGGGGTAGGAACAGGACTTGCCCTGGCTGTGGGTCAAAAGTAGGCACCCAGAATGGAACCGGGCACATGGAAACGTTTTAGCTTGGGTGTGTTGAGGGGGTACCTTTTGTTTGGGCTTGGTAAAGGGGAACTGAAAAAGGAAACCCAAAGGGAAAGCCGAAACGCGACATGTTTGTGTGCCCCCCCCAAAAAACGCCCCAATTTTCAGGTGGAACCAACGCGAATTGCGAAGGAAACCAAAAGAGAAACCGGAACGCAAACCGGAACGCGCCATTTTGTGGGTTTTCTAAACAACTGATCCCTCCCTTTTTTTTGGATGGAAAATGATGGAAGCAAACGGTTGAAACCGAATTTCGGGGGAAAACACAAAATTTGGACACCGCTGCCAGCTGCCATTGTGGTCTTAAAAACGACCTATCCGCGACGCAAAAACAAAAAAAAAGTGAATCCCTCAACTTGGGATCCCAGGAATCCGCTTCGCGAGTAGGCAACCAACAAATTATCGATGGAACAAATCTGCAGGGTTCCCTGGGATGCCTGCAAAACCAAGAACATGGAATCCCTGGGTTGTTGTTGGGCTATTATCAATAAGAGGATTCCTTTGTCTAAGAAGCCAGCAACCTAGAAAACCCCAATCCTCCAACTATCATTTCAACCTCTCCTACAACCATGTGCTTTTTGGCCGTGATTGAGTGTGTTTTTCATCGCACCCTTTTCAAGGTTGGCTTCAAAGGAACCCAGCAGAAAGCCACCTGCTCGGTTTTTTCTCTTTTGGGGTCCACTTTTGACGCCTACCCTGAGCCCTTGGCTGTTCCGTGCCTGGTTGCTCTGGTACCCTTTCCGATGATGAAGCTTGGACCGCGTCAACCTGACAGCCAAGGAGCCGAACCAACTGAACCTGCGAAGCGGTGTGCGAGTCGGGCACTCGGCTTAGATGAGCAGTTGAAGCCAGCTGCCGCTTCGCAGCTCCCACAAATTGGAACGCTCTTGGCCAAACCGTTGGGTGCACCAACCCAACGCCCGTCCGAAATCCAGCCATCTTCAAAGGGAAACGGAACAAACGAACAACTTCTCCCATTTGAATTGTGGCCATTTGCCACTTTCACCGGGTACCTATGTACCTTGTGTATCTGCTGGGGCACATGTGGCACATGCACGCTTCTGATTGCACTGGCTTCTGTGAGTGTTCAAGATCACTCCCTCAGGGTTTCGTCAACATATTTGCTGAGAACCCCCCAACAAACCTCCAAACCACACCTGCACGTTTGTCTCCACGAACTACCGAAAAAGTATAAGTAGTTGGCCGGGGGGTGTTCCTGCGGTGTCGTTTGTTGTTTAGGAAAAAAACAACAGAAGGCAGCCTCGACGGGGGCTAGGACTCGCTGAGGGTCCTCAGCTCCTTGATGCCTGGTTCCCCGAACTGAGCAACAACTGTTTTAAATAAATGGCCTCTTGACCTTCTGCGCAGGTAGAAGGCTGGAAACACGCTCTTTCTTCCCATCCTGTTAAGGTATCATGCGCGGGTGTATTGGCCCGTGCGCATGGAGTATCGTCGTATATCGTCGTATCGGCCGCGTCTGGCATCAGCTAAGCCCTCGGGGCCGCACCCCTGGAGCTCCACGTCGAACATGAGCACAATGTTCCGCCCTCGGACTCCCATTCTGTGGATGGTTACGAAATCCGTTCGCACCACTTTGATACCATGGGAAACAATTATTTGCTGGTATTTACAGGGGAATGATCATTGCAGGGTCTCTTAGGTGGTGCATGATTTCGTCCATCCACGGTAGATCGATGGTCGATCGAACTCCGGCTCGATCAAACACATGCCGAGGGATTCGATCGAAGAAAGGAAACTGGTGGCGTCTGGGCTTGTTCTGCTCTTTTCTTTCTTTATTTCCTGTTTTTTTTTTTTTTTGGGGGGGGTGAAACAAAATGAGAAACCTGAGTTGGAAACAAAGTAGCCAATGTGTTTAAATCTGCGATAAATGATTACAACACACATAGTCTTTAAAACGAGGCGCTTGGACGAGCAACTCATACCTGTTTATTATAGGCAACGCTAAATTAAGGTAGACATCGCGCCACAATTTCGGTTGACAATCTCCAATGTCTGTGTTTGTTTGATAGAAAGTTGCTTTTCCCCACCCCCAAGGGCAATTGCCTCCATGTGCGAATACGTCCCCTGGCAAAAGATACCAAAACAAATCCAAGAGTGATAGATTCCTTTTAAACCCAGGGACAGATTCCAATCAAACCCAGGGGAAAATTGATCGATTTCCTTTACCCCAGGGATAGATTCCCTAAAACGCCAATCAAGTTGTTCAACATTGATAGATTCCCTTTCAACCCCACAGGAGATTCCCGAAGCCCAGGAACAAAAAACACTAAACCTTCAAAAAGTGATAGATTCCCTTGAGATTCCCTGTAGATTCTATTCCCTTTAACTCCCAAGATGTCAAACAAAATGGGTTCATTCCCTTTAAATTCCCTTTAAAACTCCGAACATGTCAAACAAAATGGATACATTCCCTTGAATTCCCTTTAATTCCCTGAAAGAATGTATTCTGAATCCTGAAATTCCCTATAGATTCCCTTCTATTGAAAGGGGGTTTCCTCCCGGGAAGCTCCTCAACGCCAACTTCTCGCCGAGTCGCCTCCGGGGCCAGACCTGGCACCCAACTGCTTCCTCACCTCGGATCCAGTCGACTCGTTGGGGGGTTCCTGGAGTCTCCTTCTCCTTCTGGCCCTTTAAAAATGGGTCGTTACCCAAAATAAAGGGGTCATGAAGACTCCAGGTTGGTCTTTTTGGAGGTCGGTACCCCCTTCTTTGGTGGTTTCAGCGGAAAACCGAGAAAGAACACCAGTATTTTGAGGGCCCCTATTGAACATATGTGTGTTTGTCTTCGGCTTTCTGCGCACGCAGTTTGATTTCCAGCTAGTGTTGACGTCAGAAGAACCCTTCATCCCCGCAGGCTCCAGCGAAGAACCCCGTTTGCCCTTTCGTTCCACCCTGGTCCCCCCTTCAGAAGGCCTTTTTTTGCAGAAAAAAAAGGTCAGATCCAGTTACTGAAATCATCTGACAGGTCTACGTTCTTAAAAACCCGAGCTCGTGAACTTTCATTGGGACCCCTTGAAGTGGACAAATAGAGCTGGTGACAAAAGGCTTTGTACTTTGAAGGGACTGTCCCGATTTTCAACTCATAGACACACAAGGAATTGTTGATCTACTGTTTGCATAAGTTCTCTAGGGGGTAAGTTCCGGTCATACAAAAACCCACAGCACTTAGGCTAAAACACGGTAAAACTCTACGGGTATTTCAATGACGAAGCGAGCAGTAGAATATGTTTGGGCGTGTCCTTTTGTGAGTACCTTGTCTGGGATGTCTTAAAAGGCAACCCGGGAGAAAATCAACAATTACACGTGGTTCCATTCATAGGTCAAGGCACGCCAGCATGTCATATGCCTCTCTAATTGCGCATCTATCGTTCCTTCCCATTTATCTCTCTATCCACTTACCCATCTATCTGTCTGTCTGTCTGTCTGTCTATCTATCTATCTATCTGTCTATCTGTCTATCTATCTATCTATTCTATCTTTCTGCCATGAGCTACTAAACATCAGAAAAAGGAGGAACACGGATTTGCACGGGAAGACCTGGTTTTGCAAGATTGTCGTTTTGCGTACGAGCGGTTGCGGTGTTTGTGCGGAAAAAAAGGTGCTTTTTGTTGGTGTTTTTAGTAGTGGAGGGCCACGCCCCGCAAATAAATTGCTTCATACATACCCCCCACCCTACATTTTTTTTCATCTTCCATCTTCTACCCTTATTTGTTTTCATCATTTTTCTACATTCCTTTCTGTCCATCTCATCCGTTTTTTATCATCATTTTTCCAAAATTTTAGCCATCCTTTTCTCCTTTCTCCTCGCCTCATTCATTTCACCAACTACCCTCCAAAATGTCATTTCCTCAATCTCCTCACCTCATCCATTTCAAAAAAATAAATTTTGCAAAATATATTGCAAAAAATATTTGTCATCAAAAAAATATTCGAACTGTCTAAAAACGATTTGTCCATTTCCCGGACAAAAAATAGAACAGCAACAACATCACTCCCTCCTTCGTTTCATCAGTTTCATCATATATTTTTTTTGGGCGTGGTCCTCCTTGTAGGATTTAAGGGTGATTTTCTGGGAACCGCCTACCCGCACCGCGCTTCGTGAACTTCCTCTACAAGATGCTGTGAGTGCTCCATCTAGTGTCGGTGTCTTGAGTGGACGCAGTTGGTGGGTATGGCTTATGCATTGGATTGGAACAACACATAATTACCGTAGCATCTGTTTTGTCCAAGTGTTGTCCCAACATCCTTCACTTAGCTTCATGGCTTCATCAGCTTCGCTGGTCTTTGTTCACAATGACTTCACGCACACTTTCAAAATCTTCAAGGTGAAGGGATGCGCCACAATCAACACAGAGGGCAAGAGCTTCCATCCTCTCACTGCTGGAGACCTTGACGGACTCAACAAGCAGACGCTTCAGAAGTTCGTTTCAGACTGTGCCCACACCTTGTCTTCGCGATTGTCTCGCTCTGATATGGTCAACCACTGCTTGACGAATTGGAAGTTGCTTCTGGAGAACTATGGCACTATGAGCCATCTTCGTGCACCAGAAGCGCCAGCCCCACCAATGACGACAGAGGCTCAGGAGGAGTCAGAGGAAGAGGCTCAGGAGGAGCCAGGGGAAGAGGCTCAGGAGGAGCCAGGGGAAGAGGCTCAGGAGGAGTCAGAGGAAGAGGCTCAGGAGGAGGAGTCAAAGGAAGAGGCTCAGGAGGAGCCAGGGGAAGAGGCTCAGGAGGAGTCAGAGGAAGAGGCTCAGGAGGAGGAGTCAAAGGAAGAGGCTCAGGAGGAGGAGTCAGAGGAAGAGGCTCAGGAGGAGGAGTCAAAGGAAGAGGCTCAGGAGGAGGAGTCAGAGGAAGAGGCTCAGGAGGCAGAGGACAAAGTCAACCAAGAGAGTGACCCAGAGGTGGTGGAGAATCTCATCCAGCTCTTCGATGATGAAGCCCGCCACGACCAGGGCTACTTGAACGACTCTTGGGACTTGGACAGCGAGAAGATTGAGCTGATTCAGGTGGTCTTGAGAGAGCCATGCAAGGGTCGCAACATCTTTGAGCGCCCTTTCCGCCCAGCTATGACGGTTTTGGAGTTCAAGGAGTGGTTCGTGCAGAAGACGCAGGAGAAGCAGCATGGTCAGATGAACAAGCTTGAGCTTGACACGGCGGACTTCAAGCTGATGTCCAACTACCAAGAGTTGCAGGATGACCAGACATTGGAGAGCTATGCGCACTATGGCAACTTGGCAGTGGTCATCTGCTTCAAGCTCAAGGGCGGTGGGCTGGTGAGAAAGCATGTCTCCAAGCATCAGGCGCTCCAAGTGCTCAAAACCAAGGCGAAGGCTTTCGCCACCAAGGGAGATGAGACCTTTGACCTTCGCGCCTTCCCTGATGACTTCCAACGCTTTGTCACGGCTCAGAAGGATAAGCTGGAAGCAGTTCAGCTTATGGTTGGCGAAGGGCGAGACATAGTGAAGTTGGCATTGAGGAACGCCAATGACACCACCTTGATGGAGTTGAAGAACATGATGGAGAAAAAGTACGAAGGCAAGGATGACGCCAGCGAGAGCCGAATTGCCATTGCCACTACAATGCTCTTTCCTTCCTTGGAGACATTGGGCGCATCGGCAAAGGCTCTTGCCTCGGTGCATGGTGAGATGATGGCATACCTGATGGGCTGTTATGCCGAGAAATATCATTTCTTCCATGGTGCAGAGGCTCGTTTTGAGAACAAACGCTTTGCTTCTGACATCGTTGATGAGCAAAAGCGTCGGGTGATTTTGACCGATGCTGGAGCTCCTACTTCTGTGGAGCAGTCGCCAAATTGCGCTGCGATGTGATGAGCAAATTTTGAGGCTTCATTTGTGGTTGCTGGACAGCACGACCCTGTGAGCATTTTCTCTGGAAGGCATTCACCAGATGGCACGCGTGAAGAAAGTAGTTTTGACTGCCTGCATTTTGTGCTTGCCACTCTTTTGAATGAACTTTTTGGGGGTGTAGGCTACCACCTTTTCGGGGTGTAGGCTACCACCTTTTGGGGGTGTAGGCTACCACCTTTTGGGGGTGTAGGGGTGTAGGCTACCACCTTTTGGGGGTGTAGGGGTGTAGGCTACCACCTTTTGGGGGTGTAGGGGTGTAGGCTACCGCCTTTATCAAGTGTTTTTAGTTTGCTTCACCACGCGACTTGCCTCCGTGCAGGTATCTTCATCGCCGCCTTTGACTTCCAGACCGAGCCCTACGAGGTAAGGACTTGTTTGGGAGGGTTTTTGTTTTTCTGGGGCGGGGTATATATATATATATATAATATAAGGGGAAACTCTCGCCAATTGTTCCCTGCCCTGTTTGGCAATTGGCGAGAGTTTCCTGATGTATCTATATGAATATTGGTGTTTTAATTGCTTGATAAACTATGGATATTCCCCTTAAATCTATCATTTTCAAATTTTAGAATTCCCATTTTTTACTGTATTGTCGTTGGATGAACCTAGAAATTTCAAGTTTCAAGCCCAACCCCAAACTCAAAATCCTTAATCCGTCAAACTCATGAAAATGTCCAATATCAAACCACTAGGTATTTTATATAGGTCTTCCTGTTTATGAAATACTGGATTGTCTCCCCATTCTGCTTTGGTTTTTGATGGTAGCCGTTGTGCTGTTTCAATATGTTTATTATTAATCCTTTTTACATAATTCTCTAGGTTTCCAAGTTGTAATGTTATTCCATAGCCTAGTGCGTTTTCTGTAAGGCATTCCATACTTACAGTAATCAACATCTTTAAATTCAAACTCATCCATAAACTCCTGATGTTTTAATAATCCAGTTTGTGGATTTTCGATTACAAAATATTTAGGATTGAAATATTTGATAATCTCAATAGTTTTTAAGACAATACTATTTGCATATTCGATATTCCTAATTCCCCTAGTTTTTGCTATGCTGTATTCAGTGCATGGGGGACTACTCCAAATAAAATCAAAATGGTTTCTGTCAAACTGTTTGTAATCCCACTCCAAAATATCAGTGTTGATATCAGCATTTTTCAAGTCTAATGATATTACATTAAATCCAAGCGACTTTGCTATGGTTCCGACGCTTTTTGTTCCGCTAAATAATTCTAATAAATTCATTTATTAGAATTATTTAGATATTAATTATTCAAATAATACATATACTCCATCATCATGTTTTGTAATTTTATAAAACTCTAATGTTTGTTGCTTTGGTTGTTTGATTTTTCCTGTATTCAACATATCACAGTATTTCTTTTGCTTTGTAGGGTAATCGCCACTGGGTCTACCTATAGATTTTGCTTGAAATATCTTATCGATTTTCTCCTTCTCTTCGTTGCTTTGTTGTTCGCGTTCAACTGGTTTCATTTTGTCATCAATGGATTTAATCATATCATTTAAGTTTTTGATATTTTTACCAATTAATGTTATCTTCTTCATTAAATCATTAATAGTATAATTCTCATTTTCAGACATTACTATATATTTATTTAGATATTTATTTATTTAATTATATATTTATAAAGTGCATTTATGTTAAATCTACTCTTTAAATACTAACTTATGTCCCTGTTAAAACTAACATTAATCAAATGTTCGTTAGTTTCAATAACCATATCACCATCTGTTCTTTTCTGAATATTAAAATCTTTATCTGTTTTTTTATAAGAAAACATACATGGGACACAACTAACTTTAACTCCGCCTTTCTTATCTACTGTCAATTCATTTTTAAAATTCATTATGTGATTACATTTATCACATTTTATAGTCTTACTTTCGCCTAGTGATTTAACACTTTCTGCTGTTTCTTTCCGTGCTTCAATATCTGGTACTGGTCTTTCTTTGCTTTTACTCTTTTTCTTTTTTCCCATTTATATTAATATTTATATTTTTAATATATTGTATCAAAAACTTAATTAATTCTAAAATAAAATAACATATTTTTTACATCTATTATCAGTTATTAGTACTTGTTCTATATTCTCCATTTCATCTATTATATTAATATAATCTGTATAACTCCTTTTCATATTAAATAATAAGAAAAATTATTTTTCATTTCTGTCTTTCTTTTCTTGTAAAGTTTTTTCATTGTATCGTCTTTATTCCATCTATATTCTACAAATTTCTGATGATATTTTGAATTTAGATGTTTAAATAAATATTTGTCATCATAAGTTTTACCACAACTGCAATGGATAATAGTCATATAAATAATAAGATAAAATATTTATTTAATCTTATTATTTTCATGCATGATAGAATATTCGGAGGGCACAGCACTTGGGGTTTTCATTGCACACGCGAGCGAGATACAAACTAATTAGCTTCAATGCTTATTGATTGAAGTTGATGAAAGAGCCTGTTCCTTCTACGATAGACACCATTCATATCATAGCAATGCTTTCATACAATAAATAATATTAAATTATTTTCTATATATCTTTAATATCAATTATGACAGATGTTCCAATAATAAAACCAATAAACATAACTGAATATGAATTCAAGCAATCCAAATATGAGCACGTGCCAAAATTACCATTTAGAAGTATTATAGTTGCTTCTTCGACAGGCGGTAAGACTGTCCTTATTCAAAATTTAATATTGAATGTTTATAGAAATTCATTTGCAAGAATATTTATATTTTCACCCAGCGTCCATAACGACCCTACATTTACAGAAGTTAAAAAATATATCAGGGATGAATTGCACGTGGATGATGAAAAAGAACAAATTTATTTTGATAATTATAATCCAAGTGATTTAGAAAATGTAATTGAAAGACAGAAGAAAATAATTAATTATATGAAATCTAAAAAGATAAAGAAACTGCATTCAATATTAATCGTTATAGATGACCACGCAGACGACCCTAAATTTGTTAGATATAGTAAATTATTACATGGATTATTTACAAGAGGCAGGCACGATGCAGTAAGTGTGATTTGTTCAACACAAAAATACAATGTTTTAGCGCCTATCATTCGTTTAAATGCCAGTTCATTATATATTTTTAGGTTGAAAAATGCCAGTGAATTAATGAGTTTTATTGAAGAAAATAGCGCCATTGTTGATAAACAGCAATTATTAGATATGTATCATCAAGCCGTTAATTTTGCTCCATATTCTTTTTTCTACGTGAATATGAATTCAAAAGACATTAACAAAATGTTTCATATCAATTTTGAACAGGCATTTCAAATTACAAATGATGAATAAAGATATTCTAACTTAATATAATATAATAATATGCCAATGAAACTATGTAGATGTGGTGGATTGTATCGTAGAGGTAATTATAATTTTCATACTAATTCTTGGATACATAAACTTTATAAGGCATTGAAGAGGAGGGCAACGGACGAGGAATTATTAAGATTTCAAAATAATTTTGTTGATGAAGACGCTTCGCCAGAGGCTCGCGAGCTTCGCGACGATTTAATAGATGAAACAAATAGCACTGTTTCAACATCAACGCCAAAAAGTGAAAGAAGTTGTATAAGCAATTAATAATATTAATTATGTTTTAATATTATTAATTCAAAATAATGAATAGCTACAAAGGTTGAGAGCAGGTAATTTATAATATATTTTATCTTTTTACATTCATTAACTTTTTCTAATTTATTGATTATTGCTTTCAATGAATTTATTTGTAGAATATCAATTCTTGACATTTCACTTATCGTATTTACATCTATATCTTTTATTACTTTAATAGCCTCTTCATCATCAATTTCTACTGGTTTTGATTTACTTGAACCCATTATATATAATATTATTTAGATTTTAATTTTTCAAAATTGAAATGTTGGTTTTCTTCTTCTTCTTCGTCTTCAGTTGGTGCTGGTATTTCTGTTGGACTTTCAGATGAAGAACTATGAACAGTAATAGGTGGAGAACTATGAACACTAATAGCTTCATTTGATGAATTGCTACTGCTACTTTGTGCATTTCCTGCTGTTATCTGATTAACTAAATCTGCAATATTTATTGTTGTTGCAATTGTGCTGTGTGATAAGTTTAATATTATATCTGCTACGGTAGCGCCGTTGTGTAGCATTATTTCTATCATTTTTGTCAGTTTGAACTTCTTTTCTTCTTCATCGCTGTCATCCTCGTCTGGTTTCTTTGGCGGTGGTTCTGGCGGTTTGTTGTTGTCGAGCATTTTAGTAAAGGCTGACACCATTGTGTCGCGTTGGTTTTTCAATGTTTGTGTTGCCTGTGTTCTTGTTGGCTCATTTCTTTTGTATGTGTTGTGCCAAAAGTTTTTAAGCATTATTTTAAACATATTGTCTTGGTTTTCCTTTACCTTAAACGCTTCGAATGTCATATTTAATTGTTGATTTGCATCATTGTATAACTTTTCTTGAGTCTCTCTGGTTTCTGTGGCGATTGTATCTGTGTTGGTTGCAATGTCAATAAATTCTCTCGGTATGCCCTTTTTCATCAATTTCGGTGGTTGTATTGTTGTTGAAGTGTTTGGTTTCATTAGGTTATGTATTGTAAAACTGTCGTCATCATATTTATCATTGAATTTCTGCTTCTTTCTTTTCAGTATATTTTTAGTTAATATTATCATTAAATATACTTATATTATTATTAACTTTCACCGCTTCCTGCTGCTCGACTTGGAGGTTTTGCCATCTTTTTGGTAGTTGCTCCTATTACTTGTTGGGGTTTGGCGATATATTTGTAATAAACTAAGTCGCCATACATTTGGGCGATTTGGTCTGTTATTGGTTTCTTTGTATCGCCTTTTGCGTTCTTATGAAGTCTTGCCAGATGTGAAAATTCTTCAAATTCCGATGCCTTAATTAGTTGTATAATATATAAATCATTTACTACCTTGCTCATTTCAGTCAAATTATTGGCAAAAATTCGTGGTTGTCTGTCCCTTACTGAATTCAATATTTCAAATGCTTGTTGTTTAAAATCCGGTTGAATGTCTGGGTGTAGTTCATCAATTCTTGATATAATTAATTTTTCTTTTTCACTTAATTGCGATTCTCTTGCTGTCATCATTTCCTCATCTGGTATTAATTCTGGGCTGTCAGTTATGTCGCTTGATATTGAGCGTCCTAACATTAAGCGATTGAAAATAGACGATGCGCCTTGTGCAATAAAGTTTCTATGTTGTTCTTGTGCTTCTTGCTGTCTTTGTGTTGCTTGTTGTGCTCGTTGTTGCAATTCTGTTTGCACAGGTGCTATTGTTGGTTCTTCTGCTTGTGTCGGTTGGATATCATCTGTTGTTGTTGCCGGTTCTGTGTTTCTTCTATGAACTGCATATGTGTGTCCATTTCTATGTGCTTCTTGTTTCATCATTGCCTCTCTCATTTGTCTGTCTAATATTCTCATCTCTTGGTCTTTCAATAATTCTAAATGGTCGCTCCCGTCAAAAAAACTACCCTGAGGACTTGCTTTGAAGAATGTAGCATCTCGGTTAGGTAGTTTTCCCGTTATTAAATCATTTTCGCCAATTAGACCTACAATTTCTTCATAAGTAGGTCGTCGTTTCAATCCAAATTTTGCATATGGGTTTATTAATTCTAAACTTGCTGTAGTTGCCATATTTATTATAATAATAGTTAGATTATTAATATTATTATAATAAATCTTAAGTAAATATTAACTTTTTTGTATCTTCATACCATTTATTTAAATGTTCTTTTGTTGCATGTGGCAAGTTAGGACGATATAATTCACCCATCATCCTATCCAGCTCATTTACATAGTTTGCTCTCTTATTTCCTTCGTCAATCTTTTTCCTTAATGCTACTGATGCTTCTTGTGAGTTTCTTAACTTCATTTGTTCGTGTAGGTGTTCTAAATATTTTGTATCTTTTAAATCAAATGGACTATATTTAATTTGTGAGGATTGTAAAAATATCTTACCTTTATTTTTCTTATTATTTCGTTTATGAAATTTATACATTATATATTTATCATAGATTTTAATTTTAATCATAGAGCAGACTTCCGGATTCGCGTAATTCCAGAACAGACTCCGAAATCATATGCACAAACACCTCGCGCACATCTTCATCAGTTGTTAGTGCTCTATTACTTCCTTTCAGTTTGATTACTAACAGACCACCCATCTTTGTATTCTGTCCAGTAAAATTAGTGTCTGCCATTTTCTCAAACGATATACCAATAACGAACTTGTCTTCTCTGTAGCGCTTGTAGGAAATGCTAAAGGCATCTTGGTCGGGGTTCAAATAGTGTAATGTTCGTCTTAAATAATATGCAGTTTCTGCCATTGATTGACATTCAAACTCTGGATATTTCTTGTTGTTGATTTGTAATTGCCACGTTAAATTTAAATCTTTATCTTGAAAGCCTTTACCTTGGAAACGCTCGCGCCCAGCACCATCAGGGTCAGCACCATCAAAAATACGAGAATTAATCATAGGATTGTAAAAATAGTTCCATCTCTTATAAATATAATTATCGTGTCTGTAGTAGTCATTATTATCAGCATCTGCACCTGCTCTTGGTGGGCGATACAATGTAATGAAACAACCATTTAATTTAGAAGCGGATTTAACAATATTCATATTGACTTCAGTTCCTGCCGCGTTGAATGATTGCGTCATAGTGTGATACATTGGAAATACTAATTTCAAACTTTGACCTTCTAACAAATGTTTCACTATATTATTGTTGACCGTGTTGTCCAATTGTATTACCTCAGCTCTAATGATTACGTTATTTAATTCCCACTGCGTTGAGGTGTCTCCAGTTGTGAAATAATAACCTTTGGCATCATTTTGAGTGTTGGCATCAGTTACGGTAAAAGGCGTAACTACTGGTATATGTTCATCTGATACAATCGTAAATTCCAGTTCAAGTGGAGCATGCCGAAGAGGTAAATAATAATTGCTTTCTAACAGTCCGCATACTGGTTTATGTCCTAATCTCATATAACCATTAGCGCCGGGAATTCCTGCTACTGAATGGCGAGTATATCGTGCTGTTAAATCTCCCCAGTTGTTGTGGTCTCGTGTAGTTGGAAATGTTGTTGCCGCAGGGGCGGCAGCGGGATTGGTTCGTGTATTAACATCTAACATTTCTGCTAAGCCAGTGGCATATGTATGCCTCAAGTCATCATCCCAGCGAGGATTAGCACCGCCTTCTAAATCATCCATATCTCGGGCATCTTGATTTTTAAAAGAATTATACGTTTCACAGTGCCTATTGTATTCAATAATATCCTGAACTTGCTGACCTCCAACAGTGCATCTATAACGACTGAAGAAGGATGATAAATTACCTAACGGTCGTAAAAAATGACTTCGTGTTCCGTCGGTGTTTTGAAGATTAGCAAATAAACGAATAGAAGATAAATCAATATATGTGTTGTCTTCTCCTGATATATGAAATCTAATATTTTTGTTTCCTGCATTTGGATTATAGACATTACTACCCGATGGAAAATAATTAACGTGTCTTCTGTCTGTGATATATTGTGCTGTTTCTGGAAGTCCAAAATTTAACGAGTTAATCATTGTAGTTTCACTTTCTGCAATTATATTATCCATTACTTATATATGATGATATAGATTTTTTTTTTTAAAAAAAATCTATATCAAAATTAGAACATGATAAACTTAGATTTATTTATTTTTTTATTATTTATATTTTTTCTTATGTGGAAGCATTGTAGTAGAAGTATTTGAAGTTGTATTTTTTATAGTATTTATTAGATAATTACTTTTTGTATCAACTATATCTTTTAAAGTATCATAATCTAATTGTTTATATTGTTTGTCGTATTTTGTAGGTTCTTTTGTCAGTTTCTTCTCTAATGGAATTTTGTTTTGCTTGTCTTTATTTCTAAACATTATTATTAATATTATTGATATTTTATTGTTCTGGTGTTGAATTAGGGTTGAAACGCGAAGCATTTAACCCGAATTATCATTCGGGTTGAACCCATTAGAAATATCAGTAGTAGGATTTATACTTGTGAGTCCATTTCCTTCCCAATTATTGAAACTGTGTTTATCTAATAAATTATTGCTTTCTATTTCTCCAGTTATTGCCGCGTCATCGAACATTGCTATAGGGTCTCCACGATTTCTAAATCGTAGGTGTCGCGGGTTTTTCTGTTGATTACTTCCTGATACAAAAGGTGATGAATAAACAGTACTAGCATATTTGTTGCCGTGTCTGTTGTTGATTTCTTGAACAACGGATGAACCGAGGCTATGTCCAACAATTCTATTCACATCTGGATTTTTCCTTAATTCTTCCATTGCGTCTTTATATCTTTCGCTTAATTGAACATTATGAGTAGGAATAAAAAACAAATCTGCAATTACATCATTGACTTTGTGATTTAGTCCCGTTTTAGCACCAGTACCACCAATATATAATGTGTTGCCTATTCTTGTTATTCCATTCACATTTGAATAGGCTGCGTCTAAACCCTTGACATCATCGATTTTATTTTTATTTTGAACATTGATTTCTTCAGCATAGCGTGTTTTATGTTTCATTATCTGCTTATCAAAATGTTTATTGAAACCTCCTATTTTGTCTTCCAATGTCTTTTTATGATTAAACAATACATCTTCTATTAAATCCTTACCTGCTGTATATGCTTTATCGCTTGCTACACCTGCCATCATTTGCGTCGGCGTCCTGCCTTCTATAGCACCTAATAATAATTGTCGTCCAATCATATATTATTAATATATATTTTTTAAATTATCTATTAATAACAATAATTACAAAGTAATTATCAATAATAATTATATTATAATTTCTATTGTATATTATATTTATGAGTGATAGATTAACATATAAAAAAATATATGTTGATAGTGCCTACAGATTGCAAGAAAGTAATTCTACCAGCGATTTTATTATAGAACTTGACCAACACTTTGAAATTCCACCAAGAACAAAAATGTTCGTGACAGAGTGTTCATTCAGCACACCGTTTTATACAACAGAGAAAGGTTTTTATGAAAGATTCTATATTATGTTGTATAATAGTTCCAATGTCTTATTGAGAAGCACTGCCGTTGATGTATCCGGTGAAATTTATTATGCTAATCAATTATCATTTAAAATACAATCAGAATTAAACGCGGCATTTAATGATATTGTACTTGACTTATTCCTAACAGTATATGGACAAAGCGAACGCAAAATGGAACTTAAATTAAATGACCCTCTAAATTACAAAATCAAAATACCTACAGACGAAGAACTAGAAACCTATGTAAATAACAAATGGAACAGAGGACAGTTTGAATATGACAACTTGAGACCAAAAGCTATCAATTATTTATTAAGTAATTATATTGCCTATGAACCTGCGTCATCTTGGTTAAGTGGATATTTTAATTTAGTTCCTTTTCAGAATATATACATAAATTGTCCTCAATTAAGCGATTATAAATATTCAGCGCCTAACAATTTCAGCAGTTCAGTAATTAAAAAAGTTCAAATCAATCAACAACTTGGCGGAGTTATAACAGATTTTACAGCGCCCATATATGCAGATTTTATTGATGTAGGCGGTAAAAATATTAAGAGACTACACTTTAGAATAACAACTTCAAGAAACGAATTAATTGATTTTCATGGCGTTCCCATTTCTTTTAGCATTCTCTTTCAATTAGATAATTGAATAAACCCCTAAATATTAATATTTATATCAAATTATTAATATTAATATTTCTCAATTTGTCCATATAGACAAAATATATAAAACATATAGACAAAATATATAATATATTATATATGTCAGAAGTTGAACCTGAAATTACTAATACAATTGAAGCAGACGAGCCAGTAAATGAATTACCACCAATTGAAGAAGAAGCACCAAAGGCAGAACCAACAATAGAAGCACCAACAGAAGCGAAACCTATAGAACCATTGAAAAACAACTCAAAAACTCAAGCACGCAATGAAAAGAAAATAACCTGTCCAAAATGTGCCAACACTTTAACATTAAAATCTTACAGATACAGTCACGAACGCAATTGCCAAGGACCATTAGAATCTAAACCAATTAAATCAATCAAACCAAAAGCAGTTCCAATAGCAAAACCCCAAAAGGTAGAATATCGCGAAGAAGAAGAGCAATACGTTCCACCACAACAACCAGTAACAAATAATATAATAGCGAACACACCGCCCCCAAGAAGATCGCAACAACAACCGCCTCCAAACCCGCTACACAATATAGCCCAGCATTACCAATTATT
The DNA here is from genome assembly GCA_963377175.1 of Effrenium voratum. Taxonomy (NCBI): domain Eukaryota; class Dinophyceae; order Suessiales; family Symbiodiniaceae; genus Effrenium; species Effrenium voratum. Next base: position 670,903 of record CAUJNA010003292.1, on the reverse strand, counting down.
GCAAAATGAATATTTGAGACAGAAGCAAGAAAAATACAATGCATTAAATAAAGGTATATTTGGTTCAAGAGGAAAAAAAAGATAGAATATAATTATTTTATAACCTACTATATAATAATTATGTTTTCAACATTATCATTGGATGGCTCAAGCAGAATTATAGCAAGCGAATTAGTATTAATAAATTCAACAGAACCATCAACCTTAAGCAGTGTTTATGCTACGAAACAAGAATTATCAGACACCGCAGGCGCATTAGGCGGAGGTTATACAATTGAAGAAGTTGATGCACTGGTATTAGCACAAAAAAATAAGATAGATGCTAATATTCTTGATATTACTGAATTAAATGCTACTTCAACAACGATGTTTGACGAACAAGTAAATCAAAACGCAACAACTACAAGCAACCTTAATAATAATATAACAGCACACGGATTAACCATAACTTCAATACTACCGACTATATCAGCAAATACAATTAAACTTGACACAAATGCTAATAATATTAGTTCTAATACTTTTTTAATCAGTAATTTAAACGCTACAATAACATCAAACTTCAATACTATTAGTTCTAATACATTCTTAGTAGGAAATTCCAATAATACAATCACTTCAAACTTCAATAATATAAGTTCAAATTCTTCACTAATAACAGGACACGGAAACACAATATCAACAATTTTAGCAGATGTATCAACATTATATACAAACGATACTAATTTATTCAATACAAATACTGCATACAGCAATACATTTGCTTCAATCGTATCAGACAACACTACACAAGATTTATTAATAACTGAAAATTCAAATACGATTAATAGTTTAATATCAGCAGATTTACAAAAGTTAGATAAAACAATCACAACTGCACAAACAGTAAACTCTCCACTAATAATTAGTTTAACAGATAATACTAATCCAATTTTTAGAATTCAAGATGCCGTAAGTAACCAACGCTTAGAATTTAAAAGAGGTTGTCAGTTGGACTCGTATCAAGGTTTAACAGGTGCTACACCTTATAGATTATGGCTAGGATGGAATACGGGAGATGTTATTATTGGAAGACCTAATAATGCTTCAAGAATTACGATTAATGGTAATGTTCATACTTCATACAATTTTGCTCAAGCACACGGAACTTCATATTTTGAAGGTGCTGTTTATATGAAAGGTAATTTATTTACAAATAATGATTTTTCAACAAATATTAAAACTAAAATTGATAATTTAGACAATGCATTAACTCCATATTTAGAAACACATACCCCATCGGCAACTCAAGGTTTTTATGTTCATCATCCTAATTTTGTAGCGTGTAGTATCGGAGATATAACCAATGCTTCTAACCAATATTTTATGTGCGACGGTGCTGTATCAAAAACCATATTCAATAAAGCAGTTGATGTATTAGGTGATGTATATACAAATGGCGATTTAACAATGGTTTCTGGTAAGAAAGTTGAAGTCAACCAAGTTCAGTCTGTATCAGGAAATACTTTATTATTACAAAATTCACCGAGTGGCAATGTTCAATTTGGCAACACATCAAAACTAATAATTGATAATGCTGAAATGTATGTCGATACAAATGATTTAATAATCAGGAATAGCAACACGTCAAACTCTATTAATTTGGTTGTTGGATTATCTTCAACATATGCTGATAATAAAATTATTTTGAATAGTGGAAGTAATAGCGAATTACGAGGCGACTGGACTATTGACGGTGATATGACTTTTGGAATTGCTCATAAAATCAATTTAATACATTTAAATAGTGATGCTGTTTTGAGAACGGAAGCATCAACATCCATTGATAGTTATATTAATGGCACTAAATATTTAGAGTTAAACAGTAGTCAGTTTGTTGCATATAACAGTTTTAATTTAAGCAGTGACGAAAGATTAAAAAGAGACATTCAACATATTGAAGATGACACTATTGAAATGGTGAAAAATATTGATGTCAAAACATTTATGAAGACAAACAATATGAAGAAACACGAGATTGGCTTCATCGCTCAACAAGTTAAAGCAAATACACCTGAAAAATACGGTGTTGTAAATGATGAGGGCGAATATTTAACAATGAGTTATGACAAAATGACTTGTATTAGCTGGGGCGCATTACAGTCCTTAATTAAAAGGGTTGAATATTTGGAAACTAAATTATTGAAAAAGAAAAAATCTAAATAATTAATAATATTAAACAACATAATATTATTACGTATTTCATTTTGTGAGCTTGTCAAGTAGTTCTTGAGGGTTTTTAATTTCATCAATATCTATATTTTGTTTTTCTATGTATTCCTTTATGGCTTTCTGACGATATGCCTTTTTGCTTTGTTCAATTTTATTTTCCATCCATCCATCTTTTTGTAGGTTCTTAAGATAATACAAGCGGTTGTATATAGCCATCTGTTTTTGTATCTCTTCCATTGTGTAGTCATCCGGGTTCAAGTCCTTAGTAACATCATGATATTTTGATAATCTGGGCATTCTGTTAATATATTATTAACGCAGTATTTCTTTAAATAAGTTTTACATAAAATATAATTATATACTATAAATTATTATTAAATAACATTTCAAGAAAAAACGCATTTAAAGAAATATTGACACTATAAAATATATAATATAAATATTATTATGACATCAAAAGCTGTAAAAAGAAATATTAACTCTTTAGAAAGCAAACTCGAAAGGAACAAGGGGAATTTATCAACACAACAAAAGGCAAAGGTTAGAGACATTATAGGATTATACACCGACAGGAAAATATCACAATACACAACAGCGGAGAAGATAGTTAATGATTTCATAAAGGCAAAATCAGAGGATGAAAAGAGCAAGGCAAACCAAAAATACGACCAGGTTATGAACACATATGAAGAGAGAGAACCACTAAACGAAAGAATGAAAAAGAACAAACAGGAGAACATAACAAGAGGGCACAAAACAAAACCCAGAGATTACACAATCGGATTTCGTTTTTTTACTATGAGTGGATATGGAGCACATAAGGTAAAAGCGTCGTTTAAAGACATTGAAGGCGGGACATATTATCCCATGCATTTTGATGATAAGCATGCGGGAGTGAAGACTGGAAGATGGATAGAGGAGTTAGTCAAAAAGAGAATATTTAGACTGTATGACAAAAACCTTTTTAAGAAGGTTATTAAAACACTGGCGCAAGATGACGACATCGCTAGGCATTACAAGACAATGAAGCACTATATAGATGCAGTAGTCATTTATGATGCCGACACGGTAGAAGGAGATATTAAAGATTATGACCCTAAAAAGAAGAACTTAAAAAACGCAAATAATATTGGTATTTTTCATAGATATATGGAAACAGAACTCGACCCAGAATATTGCACTTTTGAGGAAGCCATTAAGGTAAAGCATTATGTTGAAAACGAATGTTGGATTAACACATTGAACGATTTTTACGGACAAGACAAGAACATGAAGAAGATGACCAGAGAAAGTATTTTGAAACTCATAGACAAAACAGACGAGGAATTCAAAAACCATGGTGCTTCAATAGAAGACATGAACAAGGTATTTAAAGAGTATGCCATCACCGCCAGAATTTTCGATATTGTAGGTAATTTGAGTTTTACATTTGACCCACCAAAAAGAAACCACCATATCAAAACATTCTACGCATTAATAAAGAATGACCATATATATACATTAAATAAGGACTTGAAACAATTGAAATCAAATTTAGGAATAAAGAAAGAGTATAATATCAATGTTAATGCTTCTACCGACTTTTATTTAAATCCTAGAGAGGAACCCATTAAATGCATCATGATCGAAGAGCTGGATGACATATTAAAACACACCGAACAGGACGAATACACAATGATATATACACACAATGATTTGGCGAAAATGTATTATCAAGCAAAGCAGGCGGGATATGACCCGAAAATTAAATTTAGTGCGTGTATCATTTCGGAGCTGATGTTTCAATTCAAGATTAAGAAAATAATAATTACATACAGGATAAAAACACAAAATTTGATTGATGCCTTCAATGCAAGTATAACAGTAGAAACTGAAGACACCTATAATAGGATGTCAAGGGCGATGTTTGAATTCAATAAATCATTATTTAATCCACTGCATAAATCTTATTATAATGGCATTGATGTAGAAATTTTAAACACATGCAGGACAGTAGCACCCGCTGGTAAATTTCATTACTTTTATCATAGTAATGAATTACATATAGAGATTGACCAGAACAAGGCATATACACATAATTTAACTAAAATCGTAAAAAATTCCAGTGTTTAAACAATTTGACATTTGGATGCCTTATGAGTATGGTAAACATGATTTTAATAACATGGGAGAATTATGTTTATTCTTAGTTAAGTTTACTGGAAAACAAACATCATTATTTTTTAATAAACAATATAATTTAATATATGGCATGTTTTTAGAAGAGTTTATTGACGAAGTCGAAATTCTATATTTTAAAAAGCCTTCTTCGATTTATGAAGTAGATTATAAAAGTATAGTTGAGAACCTATGGAAGACTAACATATCAAATAATTTAGGTGAAGACATCAAGGTTAAAAAGTTGATTTCGAATGTAAATATCGGATTGTTAGAAAAGGGAACTAACAAGTCTCAGAAGAGTTTAGTATTTGATACATTAAGTGAAGCATTGTATCATCAAAATCTGTATGGGGGAAGAATTAATAAGATTAGTGGATTTTATGATGATAAGGTTTTGACAGAGATGACAGATGAATATATTAAAGAATTAGAACAGGAAAGAGGCGAGGGATGGGTTTTAGAATTTAAGGCTCATGATAATGATGATGATAGGTACCGGAATTCTGATGACGGTACATATAAATTTTGGAAAAATAATATGTATTATCACAATCATTGTCGTGAATGTTATAAAATTATAGATGGTAAAAAATACGATATCAAAAACGTTGAGAAAGAATCAGAAGTCAAATATTACACATTGACAACGACACATAAACAAGACTTAACCAATGGCTTTAGGTATATTAAAGAGCTACTCATGCAACGACATAATTTTAAAATGCATAAAGATTATAAAACATTGAAAAACAACAATATCAATGTGCATAGTGTTAAAACCGATGCCTTCATTATTGATAGGAAAAATATTGACAAGGCCAAAACATTGATTAAGTTTTCAACCAAAAGGGGAGGATGGAGAGCTGAAGATAATAAACAAGTATCACCACCGAGTGATATATACAAAATTAAGGTTAATGAGTTATCAGAAATTCCGACTTACAATAATGTAAAAATTCGTGTTAAAGACGAATACGACACCAAAAGCATTTGTGAGCAAATTGTGTCGTGTAATCCGGTGTTGATAAAAGCAAAACTGGCTGGAAGCGGCAAGAGTTATATAGGCGAATATATGAAAAATCTAGGTTATAATGTGTTATTCGTATGTTCTAATAACAAGCAGAAGCAAGAAACCGAAGCCGACGCCGTAACATTAAACAAGTTTTTCAGTATTCCAATAGAAGCTGGAGAAAGACTACCGACATTTGACCATTCTGATTATAATTGTATTGTGTTTGATGAGCTAGGTATGGCGGGCAATTATATTTTGAACAGAGTTAGGGAGTTTAAGGATACGTACCCAGAGAAGATAATTATAGGAACTGCTGACGGGAAGCAGTTGAAACCTATAGCTGATTTAACTAACACCCAGGACCACGAGACATATTTAAACAACTGTCTTAATCAAATATTTAAATATAAGATGTATCTTAAGATATCTAAGAGACTTAAGACAGAAGAAGATAAAATTAAATTGAATGATATATATAATGACATTTGGAAAAATAAACTGCCCATTAAGGAAATAGTAAATAAACATTTTGAAACTACAAGCGACATCATGGAAGGAGAGCATAACATAGCCTATACTAATGCTAGGTGCAAATGGGTGAGCAAAACCGTAAGAAATAATTTAGGAAAGACAGATAAATATGAAATTGGAGAGCATGTGATATGCAGAGTTTATAAAAAGGAAATGGGGCAGGTGTCTAATGTAAATATTACTTATGAAATTATTAGCATTGATGATTGGAAAGTAGAAATCCAAGATATCAAAAGTAAAACTATATTCATGACAAACACCACGACTTTAGACAAGCACTTTATACATGCGTATTGTGCTACATGTCATTCGTCTCAAGGGGCTTCTCTAGATAAAAGCATTACTATACACGAATGGGATAAATCACATTTGGTCAGCCGTGAGTGGATTTGGACAGCCCTCACGAGATGCAGAGATATCAATAAAGTCAAGTTTTTCAAAGCAGACGTAGATGATACTGATTTAAATGAAGCACAAGTAGCCAGATATTTAGAACATAAGATTAAACAATATAAATTACAAGACATGAAAGCAGAGAGAGAGATAGACAACAAACAATATATTGATGTCAAATGGTTATTTGACAGGCTTAATACCAGATGTAATAAATGCAGTTCAGATTTTGACATAGAAATAAATAATGGAGTAATAAATAGCAATATGACAGCCCAAAGAATAAACAACGATTATGCCCATCATAAGGAAAACTGTATATCTTACTGTTTAAACTGTAATCGCCGGGAAAAATAATATCTATCTTATTTTATATGGCATCTAAGCAAGATATTATTAATAATGTTTATTATGATAAGGGAGGCTTCGGGTCAAAGAACCGCACTTTACAAGAAGCAAGAAAAAGGATAACACAATAACTATATTAATGAGTTTTTTAGGAAGAATGTAGAACAGAAAGCCAAGCCAAGAGGACAGAATTCATTTGTAGCTCCTAACGCATATTATGAGTTTCAAATTGATTTATTTTTCATTAATGATATCCCTAAACAAAAAATGAAAGTTGGCATGATGTGTATTGACATATTTTCTAAGTATATGGTTGTTGTCCCGCTTATGTCAAAACAGCCAGCGGACATTTTAGCAGGACTGATGGAATGTATTAAAAAAATGGGTGGAAAGCCCAAACTAATTTATATTGACGACGAAGGAGCTTATAATAATCAAAGTGTTATAGATTTCTTGAAGGATGAAAAAATAGAGTTGCACAGAACCAGAGGACACCCAGCATTTGCGGAGAGGGCGATAAGGACGTTTAAAGATAGCTTGTATAAGAGGGTTGAAAACGATGAGAAAAAAGGAAAGGCTATTCAATGGACAGACTACATACACGAGATTATATTAACTTATAACAATGGAATAAAGCACACTTCGCACGGCTTAACACCGTCAGAAGCAAGAAAGCCTAAACACCAATTAGAAGTGAGTTTAAATTTAGGTATGAAAGCCAAAAGAAATAGAGTTTATCCAGATTTAAATGTAGGAAATGAAGTTAAGATATTCAGGAAAAGGAGACCAAATGAAAAGGAGAGAGTAGGAGTATGGACTAAACAAACCTACAAAATAGCAAAGATTGAAAAAAAGTTAGGACAGGAATATTATTATATTGAAAATTATGACAGGGCATTTTTGAGACACGAGTTATTAAAGGTATAAATTTATTTCTTGGAAAAAAGTATTTAAAGAAATAAAAACTATATATATTATAATAGAAATGGTGGAAACCGAAATCAATAATTATATCAATAAAAAATGCTATGATTGTTGCCACTTAAAAAAAGAAAACATGGAATTGTATAAATTGAATTTACCTAATGGAATAGTTAATCATATTATCGATTATGCTTTGAGTGAAGAAGATGAATGTACAATTTGTCAGGAATGGAGAGATAATCAAGAATTAATCAGATGTCATTTAAATCTGAAAAGAAGACATAATAGAAATGTTGAAGACGACATTATAATATTTTTAACTGTGTATGGAAGACCACCTTATAGTTATGTTAGAGCATTTCTCAAAATCAGTAAGAAAAGGTATGAACTGATTGACCACATTTTATGGATGTTGTTACATCGTAGAAGAGAGGGGTCTGATTTAAAAGAAGACATTAAATCATATATTGAAAGCAATAAGTTTAATGTGAAAAATACCGTGAAAACTATTAATATTATTTTTGAACTGATGCATGACAAACGTAAGATATTTACACAATTTAATAATCATCAATTAACTTATTATCCTGAACTTAAATTATAATCATACTATAATAATAACATGTAAAATATTATATGTTATAATTATATTTCAATATTTAATTTTATTTCTTGTAAAAAAGTATTTAAAGAAATAAAAATAATATATATTATAATAGAAATGATGGAAACCGAAATCAATAATTATATCAATAAGAAATGCTACGATTGTTGCCACTTCAAAAAGGAAAATATGGAATTATATAAATTGAATTTACCTAATGGAATAGTTAATAATATTATTGATTATTCTTTGGACGAAGAAAATATATGTAGAACTTGTAGAAGATGGAGACGATATCAAAATATAATAGAAAATTGTTTGGCGTTTAAAAATATAGATGAAAGAACATGTTGAAGATGAAATATTGATATTTTTAACTGTGTATGAAAGACCACCTTACGATTATGTTAAACAGTTTCTTAAAATCAGTAAGAACAAGTGTGAAATGATTAATGACATATTATGGA
>CAUJNA010003292.1:572253-657253 GCA_963377175.1 Effrenium voratum | reverse complement strand
CCTTTAGCCACAGCCACATTTGGAGACCCATCTGCCTGTGGCTCTAGGGAACCACCTCTAAGTGGTTGGACTAAAATCACCGGCCGAAGCTTGATGTCCAGGTTGGTTTTATAGGGAAGCCAAAAGAAACAAACACGTTCTGCAATATTCGGGTGTCCTCTATTTCGACGCACACCCACATGTTTTCCAGAACCCCTTGTATGATCCCTCACTGCTCCCCTGGGAACAATGACAAATGTCATCTCCCACGTTTCAAAGGGCCATTCGATTACAAGGGCCCCAATCATCAAAATGGGTGCAGTTTAAACCAACTCAAGGGGACAAAGGTGTGAGATTCTCGCATCCCTGTGCTTCCTAACATCCATTTGAGGGTAGTGTGAGGGCCCAGGCGTTCTTTTTTGTCCACGGCTTGTCTGAAGGCAAAAAAGGGAACGCCCAAACTGCCGGAGCTCAAACCCGAACAAAAAACCAGCGAGCTGAGGGTGAAACCGATGGGTGTCTTGTCCTCCTGAAACACTTCCACCGTCACCACGCCACCTGCGCCCCGATTCTTGTTTTCTCGGCGCGACGGACTGAACTGCGAGAACTGGGGGTGTCCCAAAAATAGGGGACCCCCCAAAACATGTACCCAAAATAGGGGACCTCTCAACATCAGGGACCCCAAAATAGGAGACCGTTAAAATTGGTGGTTCTCCCTTAAACGACCGCCGCAAGACGAGACAAACTCCATTCGACCTATAAGGTGGATAAGCCATTGGACGTCTCCCGTTGAAAGACTACATGTGAGCGAATTTTTTGACCCGAGCGAAATGGTGGTATGGGAAGCCCAAACATACACCCGGAAAAAACAACAATAAAAACTTCACACTGGTTCAACTCAAGAATCATTTGAGCTTGAGAAGGGGGCCCTCAAAAAGCAGTGTATTGAACCCGTTTTCCACCATGCAAGCAATGTATTGGTCCCAGGCCTTTTCTTTCTCAGGGGTTTGGACAAGTTTCACAACTCCCCAGCCATTGTCCATTACAAGTCACACATTCTTTGCAACTGGTGGATAGGGGATCTGGGCAAGCTCCGCCAGCACCGGCCAGATAGCCCTGGGCTTCTCTGGGTGGTTTGCCTCAATCAAAGCCTGGCACAAAAATGGTCGTAATCCCAGAACCATGCTTCAAGAACTAAGAAGGCGGATCTCCGCAGCTATTTATGGCAAGGGGATCGCCCCTTACTAACCTTCACCAATCCCCGAATCGGTTTTGAGGATGTGGCTTAAATGGGATCACTAAAATCGATGCGCTCCTTGGGCTGCAAACAAGCCCGCAGTTTCAGCCAGAGACTTGCGCGATCTGATCGGGAGGAAAGAGGAAAAGTTGGGAAGGAAGAATACCTGAACTGGTCCCACACAAAGAATTTGAGAGCACTTTGTGGACTTGGAGATGAGAAGCCGGAAGGACATGTTCCCAAATCTCCCAGTCAGCGACCCTCCGATTGGTACAATTGGATTGGTGAATTGGATTTGGATTTGGACCATTCCCTGGTTCTTGTAAAGGGTAAATGGGAAGCCTCCCGGTTTCACCAAACCATCGAGCAAGCGAACCACCAGTTCAAGGGAAGCTCTCTGAAAGCTGCGCCACAAACCGCCGGTGTGAAAAAGAACCATAAACATAACAAAAATAATAACAATAACAATAACAATAATAATAATAATAATAATAATAATAATAATAATAATAATAATAATAATGTGATTAACCATAATAATAATAATATTAAGCATATCAAAAAGCACATATATATATATATATACGCATATATAAACGAGGGCCACGAAGCGGCACCTGGGTACTCCAAGAGCCGGTGGAAGGCCTGGTACCAAACCTGGCGCGGTTTGTGCAGTCCCTGTGGATGGATTTGGAGGCGAAATCCATGGCGTGGGGCGAAATCCATTCGGGTAGACCGTTTTACTACAAGGTGTTGATAGTGACTCCTAACAAAACCGTTTTAATAAAAGGTGTTGATAGTGACTCCTTCCAAAAAAAGAAAACTGGACTTTAAAGCTGAAAGGCGATGAGGTGTTTGAACACAATGTGATTTCAGCATGGGGCAAAATTAAACCAGGGGGTAATCCGCAGGTTTTAGTCCATGTTTCCATTTACCAAGGGTCCATCTTGGGTACCTATGTTTGACCCACCGCCATTTCGCACCACCGTTCAGAGACCCAACTGAATGATACGGTTCCCCTGGTAAATACCAAACAAACAATGGTTTCAAGCATGGTTTCAAAGCGGTCGAAATGGATGTCGTCCACAGGACTGGACAGCTTGGCAGCGGCAACACCGCCGTTGCTTCTTTCCTTTTATAATATGTATATATAATAATATACATATATATATATACATATATTATAAATGCCCATATATATATATATATGTATGACTCGCCCGTTGCTGCTTTCTCCTAGCAACTGTGACTGTTTGCTTGAGCAAAGTGTCCAAACAAAACAGCAACGTCGCGATCCAATTTGTTTGTTGTTTCTCTTTTCTTGTTGGGCGGGGCAGGGCTGCCCTGTCATCCACACAAACGTGGAACAGAGGCGTCCTTGAGGAACATGTTCTTCCCGGTCAGGCTCGATGTTGCATGGGAAGGTCCCCTTACACTTTGAAGGGGCAAACCAAACCAACCAATCCTTTGAAATCGGTTTCTCCCCACTTCTGTGATACAAGGGAATCCCCATTTATATGAAGAAACTAGGCTTTGGGAAGCCCTTTCTGTTGTATCACAGAAGTGGATTCCATTCCCCACAGCCCTGTTTGAAGTTGAAGGCGACCTCGATCAATCGAGGCAAGGGACCCGATCTAAATTTTCTCCCAGTGCCATAGCCTCACTGCCAAGTTGGGATCCCCGCCCTAGATCTGCCGAGCCGCCACTGACAAGCTCCGCTGCATCTCCACCAGGACTTTCACCTGGCACGAGGCCGGAAACGTTTCCGGGGTCGCTTCCCGACTTCCTGAGTGGATGGCCAGCTTTGTGTATGCCACCAACATGGTCCAGACCCGAAAAGTGAGCTGAGGAAGTGAGAGCCAGGGGGCATCTTTCTTTCATAACTTATGGACAAACACAAAAAGTCCACCTGGAGTCTCCATGACCCTCTAAAACTGGAGTCATTACCCAAAACAAAGGGGTCATGACCCCATTTGTTAAGGGTCATGGAGACTCCAGGCAGCTTTGTGTATGCCACGAACATGGTCCAGACCCGAAAAGTAAACGAAAGTCCGAAACGGAACTCAGGAAGTGAGAGCCGGGGGCCATCGTTTTGTCAGAACCCATCGACAAACATCTGGGGCCATTGTCTTCTCTTCTTCGTTTTCTCGAAACCATTTCGGGCAAAAAACAAGCCGAAAGCCGAAAGCGAGTTCCAATCCCTTCGGGTTCCAATGGAGCACATGATTTTGGTCCATTCGGGACATCCAGTTTGTTGGAACCCATTTGGCTATAAATTCCCAGCTGGACTCTGAAATCAACAAAAGCAAGTAATTAGTTGACATAGATCCAAACGGATTTCTGATGTCCACAACCCCCCGCTAAATCGCCATGTTGCGAAATCGCTATTTTTCCAGACACAAATACCCTGAAATCAGTGCCACAGTTAATGTTGGAAGAAGAAGCAATTCGCTCGCAACTGGCCATTTGGCTGTAAACTTCAAGAGGAACCACCAAACTCAAGTGGCTGGTGGACATAAATCCAACCGACATCTGATGACCACCAAAGGCTTCCCTATTGAAAATTGTGTACCTAGATCGCCAGTTGCGGTTTTCGCTTTTCCTCCCCCAGCAACTCTGGCGCTGTCTTTGGGGTATTTCGTGTCTGGAAAAAAACGATCGCAACTTGGATCGATCCAGGTAGTCCTGGGCCCATACATCATCCCCTGGCGACGTCCCACCCCACCTGGTTCTCCGAGATGCCCGCAATCTCCGCGATCTCCTCGTAGCTCATTCCCTTGTCCTCCGGGGGTAGATGGGAAACCGCCTAACCAAACCATCCAAACCAGTCGAGGCAGGCAGAGATTGTTTGGTTGATTGTCGCGCTGGCCTTTTTCTTTCTGCATTGTGCAGGGATCCTTGCATTATACACCTGAACATTGCCTTGTAAATGGTGGTGTCCTTGTATTTTGGCGAAACAAGCCATGTTTCAAATGCGCAACATGTATCTTTTAAGGAGCCCTGCAAAACGAGTGCTGAAACCCAACTTTTCTGAAGTTGCCTTGGTGCTACTCTGAGGTTCCTCTAGGGGTTGATTCCCCATTCTTTTCAACCATCGTTCTTTCCAAAAACCGGATCCGTTTTCCCTGGGTTTCCGGAGGTTTTCTAGAAAGATCCGGATCCCTGGAAGGAATCAACCCCTAGAGGTCCGAGCAACTCGGAATCCAACTAACTTATATCTGGGGCCACTCAATCTGTGGCTCAGTTCCTACAAGTCCCCTGGACCAAACAAATGAGAACATCATGTCCAGTGGTTTCCCTTCAAAAACCCACCATGTGTCCCAGGCCACCCTTGAAGTGTGTCGAAGATGTGAGGTGGCGCGCCCGGACGTCTTTTTGGGGAGGTTGGGCGAGCCCACTGCAAATTGACTCAAGTGAAGCCATGCTTTCAACATGCGGCCGCTTGTGGATTGCGAGGTTGCAAGAGGGCATGCATCAGGGTGTTCCCCAGGTTGCATGAAAAGGCGTGTGAGGTCTTGTACGCATATTATAGATGGTGGGGCGCTGAACCAACAGAAACCCCGCAATTTGGTCGAGTCTGTCGTCGAAACCCCTGCACTGAACTCCTTGATTTACAATTCTAGCTGTGGCCATCCCTGGCTTTAAGCAAAATGCCCAGTTGATCTGCTTGCCCAGATTCCAGTCAAAACAGCCATTGCGTCTAGGTCCTCTAGTAGAGAGGTTAGAATAAGGGGACCCATTTTTTCCGTAGTCTATTTCAGTAGGGGAACACTCCCCCTAAAAAAGAAATGGTAAAAGGGCACTACTGGGGACCTAGACATGTTTGAGGATGAAGTTTCATGGGATGAAGTTGGCATCCGCTCAAGGATGTTGAAGGGATTGGTTTCTATCCATGCTCCTAGGTAACCAAGCCGTATCCAGTCGCTGTGAGAATATGTTCCATTTGAATGTTCAAAACGACTGACAGGTCGCAATGGGATCTCCATTTTCTGAGGGCCATTTTGTTGAGGGTGACGTGGACAAGAAGAGAATAGTTTGCAACTACTGTAAGACCCATAAAACAAAAACAAGCACGTGCACACTTAGAGTATATCTTGCCACCGAGAACCATGACAAGAACCTGGGCTGCCTTCAGATCGCCTGCTAAAAGCTTAACCTTTAGCGGGTGAAATGGAAACTGCCACCAAACCAACTAAAAACGCAAGAAAGCCAAGGAACCGGATGGCAGGAAGCCGCCGTGACCCCCCAACACCCCGTATTTGGCGTTGCACCCCCATGAAAGACTTGCTAATCCAATTTAACTTCTGCAATTTATAACGTTTCAACAGGTAAAACATGGCAGCTATAACCTTTTAGTTTAATGGGACCTGCTCAAGGAAATCCAAAGAGCAAAACCAACAAAACAAATAAGTTCCAGTTTTTCGGGGGGATCCCCCCAAAAAAGAGAGAAACACCCGTATTCACCACCACCCCGCATGGGTAGACCATGGGTGAAACTCGCGTTGCGCGCCGAGACGCCATCGCCAGGCGCTCAATCATCAGCTGCGAGTGCGTGCTGATGTTCTGCATGAAGCTGCCTGGCGAACCGAACCCCTTGGGCCCCTTGGGTCTCTGAAAGTGATTTGAGAATACCTGAACCCTCAAAATTCCAACTTAAAAATGGGTTTGACCCCCAAACTGTGGGGTGATATCCCTTGTTTATGGGTAGTTTGAGGGTCCAGGTATGTCCAAATAAATTAAATAGTTATAATGAAGATAGGAAAGATGTAAGTAACAAAGTATGTAAAGCTCTAAGAGAACGGTTCCTCAAAATTCCCTTTTGGGGGCCAGAACCTGCCTCTAAAAACAAAAAACACCATCTAAGGTTCAAGCGAACATCTGGCAAAAGGCAGGTGCCCTGAAAAGAGAGCTGTTGAGTTTAGAAGGTCAAAAATAGTTCTTCGGTTTGCTTTCCGCAGAAGAAAACAACATATGTCCAATAATATATTCTATCATTCCAGTCAAAACCAACAGGGGAAATATACAAATATGTTTAATATTGTGAAGGTTTTTTGGTGGACAAAAAAGCGACGGGAAGAACTATGGCCATGGTCCACATCGCTCAGGTAATCCTTAGATAGATTGCATTGGTGATTGCCCAAATGAACCCCGATTTGCAAAGGAGTAGAACAAACTTACTTCCCAGATTAACATGGGGTTTCACCAAGCCATTTGTAGAGGAAGCTCCTTTTGCACCCTCCCTTCCCCTTTTTGGGCAGGGGAGTAACCAACTCAAAGGTTCAACATCAACCGCGACATCCTTCTAAGGAACCCAGTCTCAAGCAAACTGAACCGTGAGCTTGGTCACAGTGCAACTCGACTTCAACCTTCCTCTTTGTTAATCATTCTAGCCAAGAGTGACTTTCCATTGCCCTTTTGAGTATGGATGGCATGAAAGCCGTCGAAAAAAACCGGTGGAAAGTGCCTCGTTTCTGACCAAACTAAGCCAGTGGATCCGGTTTCCCTAAAGGTCATGCCACGCCAGTGCCACACCTCCCTTTCGGCCATGCAAGCACCAGCTCCGCAAACACGAAAAAAGGCGATGAATCTTCCAATCCCAGAAGGCGCTCCGCAAAGTCATCCATTTCTCCCACATCGGAGAACTCATCAGGCTCCCACGAAATCGGAGCATTCATCAGACTGACTCACAATATCGCAAGTCCTGGAGACTCAGCTCCGCCATTTCCACGGTCACGACGGAAATCCTCCAAGGACTCTAGTTGGACTTGTTGGTCTGACCATAAATTCTCACTGCCTGAGTGGATGGCCCAAAAAAAGTCTAAACTTTAAATTTGCCACCAAAATGGTCTTCAAAAAGTTTAAAGTTCATGAACTCAGGAAGTGAGATAAACATGGGAAAGCTTTCCAGGTGGCAACCCCAGGAAACCGAACCGCCGGCATTTTGGGGGCTCCGAATCCATAACAAATGGGTCACGAACCCCGTAGCACAAAAACTGGGCCCAAAGAAACTGGGACAAGAGGCTTCCATTTGCTTTCTCGCGGTGAAAACATATTTCCAGTTGCAAAATCGATTCCCGTTAAAATCAACCAAGGAAAACAAACCCCGGCCCCAACTCCACCCCCCCTCCCACAACCCCCCCCCCCCCCGCCAACAACCCAACCCAAGGGAAAAAAGAAGCACAACATATTCCTTTCGGCAAATCAAACGAGAGGTTCCCCTTGGCTTCCGCTCGCGGAAGCGAGCCCTTCCGACCCGCCCAAAGGCCTTTGGGTGCGACACCTTGGGCAGAGCCCCAGGCCCGCGCCTGCGGATGAAGCAATCTGTTTGGATCACTTGGCAGGGCTGTGGGAAATGGAATCCACTGGCCTGTGATACAAACAGGGCCTCCCACAGACCCCCCATATAAAGAGGGGAATGCCCTTGTATCACAGAAGCGGGGAAAAACCCTGAGTGATCCCACAACCCTGCTTGGGGGGGGGGAGGGGTGAGTGGGTGGGTGGGTGGAGGGGTTCAAAAATCGGTGGAAAAATACGGGTTGCCCTGATAAATGGAAACGGCCAACACGTTTTGGTGGTGGAAATGGCGAAAAAGAATGCCTACAACTTTCTTGCTTGAAGAGCAGGTGCTGCAGGTCCTTGGTCAGGGTGCTGTTTGCTGTTTGGAGTTCGCTGAAGGTGCTATGGTGGGTGCTGGCCTTGCCTATTTTGCGATGCAGTCAGGGTGTCAGGGTGCTGTTGCGCTGAAGTCGGGGTGCTGTGGGTGCTGCTGTGGGTGCTGTGCGCTGGTTAGGTTGCTGTTTGGTCTGCTGCGGTGGTTGCTGGCGTGCAGCCGGGGGCAGATCAGTTTGACGTGATCAAGCTACGATGGCACTTGCTTTTGGTGCTTGTTTGGGATGCTGGTCAGGGTGCTGCTCAGAGTGCTTCTTGGTGGTCCGCTGCTGGTGGTTTGTGCTAAAGGAAAACCAACCAAATGCTTGGTTTTGCCTTTGGTTTCCCTTTGAACCACAAAAAGGGCTACCCTCGAGATCAGATACACCCACATGAGTATGACTGTCAATTGCCCTCCCATGGCCATCATGTACGAGGGGGTCAAAGGAAGACTCCCTGAAATTCATACCCACATAAAGAAAACCTGGTGTTGTGAAGGCCTACCTAAAATGAAGCTGAGGCTTTGAGTGACCTGTGCTGAAACATGAGAGACAAGAGCCGCAGGGGTTTAAAGGACCTCCATCGGAAGGATGCTTCCAAAAGGCCTTGGTAAACGGAGTCTTTCAAAGAGGTTCTGGGAGCTTCCATGGAATCGCCTGGGAGAGGGAAGAACTAAGACTTTGAGAAGTGAAATGCCCTCTGTCCTCACTACCAACGGGGGAAGCGGGCGGGCGGGCACCCTCGGAATTCCATACAGTACTTGGGGGTGCGGACATTCAAGAAAGACTTTATGTGAAAGCCTTTCTTTTTCAAACACGGCAGGCTTAAAGTGGCGGAAGGCGGGAGAAAGCTTCCCTTCCTGGCGCTTGTGTATAGCCAAAACCCGAAAACTGCAGTGAGCTCAGGTTGGCTGTCATGGGTCCTTTCGGAACCCTTGGAACGGTGCTCTAAAACCCTGAAGGGTTGATGACCAGGACGAATCGTAAATAGAGAGTAATGCCTTCCCCCTATTAAATGCACCCTATTAACTAATTAGTATTGATTGCAATTGTCCAATACCCGGCCCTAACTCCAGTCTTATTAGAGGACATGTCCGAACTAATACCAGACCAATGCTAAACCAATGCTAAACCAACTTGATCCAATGCTAAACCAATTCGAAGCCAGCACAAATCCAACAACATGACTTAGATTTCTGCTGTTTGAATTCCTTCGGAAATTGCAACGTTCAACGATTGTGGGGCCCGGAAAGGGGGACCTATTTGGACAAGGCCGGACCCCGCGAAGAATGTTGACCATCATGTGCTATTTGATACCATCCAACACAAGGGTTCCCGATTTTTATACATGCCCCGGTCAAAATGACTTGACTGTTGCTTTTAGCGATGCCATTGCTTGTAGCCATTTCTCTTACCTAAGGGGTGAACAACACAAGCGAAGAAATGCAATAGCGGGGCCTTGCTTCTGAGTGGTTCAAAACCACCATTGGTTGGGTCACGGGATGTATATGTTGGTTTCACCAACCACCAGCGGCTTCACTGGCAAACATCGCGGTGAGTCACCCGATGTAACACTTGAGCAAACATGAGCTGGCAATCACAGGCCTATCCCAACCGCCCAGTAATACAACGGTCCGAGGTCCAACATAGTGGAGCACTAAATATTACCAAGGCAGGGCGCCAAAACGGGAACCCAACTTCTACTTGCAAATGGTTGTGTCCGTCACAAAGGGCATCTGAAGCCATGTTGCCAATGTTTAAGGGTAGTTTGCGAGTTCACCTACCCTCAAACAAATAGCTTCAGCAAACAGAAGCCTTGCTCAAAAAGGCCAGCAGTAGGAAATTCTACCAGAATTTGGCAATTCAAATGTCTTTACCAAACACCTGGGGGCCTTTTGACTTTTAAACTGGTTCTTAGAGTTGCGCGTGGCGCGTTCGCTTCGCTTCGCTTCGCTTCGCTTCGCATTTCGATTTCGGCCTTCTTGGTTTTCATGGGCGGCTGCTTCAGAGTTCCGCCCGAGCCGTCGGACATCCACCTCGGGCGGAAGCAGCTCCGACGCGTGGGTTTTCACTGCTTCAGGATTCCTACTCTGGATGGTTGCAAAATCCCTTCGCGCCAAGAAATGAAACCATCCTGGCTCGCCAGCTGCGATCGCTGCTTTCCACGCACTTTACCCCAAAAACCAGCAACAGCGACTGAACAAAGCGGCAACTTGGCTATCCAGGATGCTTCAAACTACTCCGTTTCTTGGTATTTACGTTGGGGGAATCTTGTGATTCCAGGGTGTTCGTATAATCACCAAATGTCATCCCAAGCGTTCAGAAACCTGGAATCATTTGGTCCCCCTGGAGATACCAACAATGGACTCAACCTCAACCGTGGGTTGAAAGTTGTGCAGGATTTGGTCCATCCACAGTATGAGTCACATCAAAAGAAGGTATAAAAGTGGCCAGAGGGCAAATATCCGCACTTATGACGGGCGACTATCCGGGCTTTAATTCTTCCCGGCCATCCACCAATGAGCCCGTGCAAATGCGGGCGCCAAAAGCAAGACTGAGAATGGCTGTGCCAAAAATCGCAGCAGGTGTCCTGGCGCCATCTGGGTGTGTCTATTTTAAGGGGTCAAGAAATTGTTGAGTTCCTTTTGGTATCCCTTTCAAATTGCCAACAAGGGGTACCCTCATATGAATACAGACCCTTCTTTTTTCAGGGTAAGAAACTACGGCTCAACCCGCATACAACTGGTTGACCCAACTTGGATGATGAAACTTAGGCCAACAATGGTGGGTGTTCTATTCACCACCGTTTTCATGGACCAGGAATGTCTTGGAGCCGGGTCTGGAAACATCTGGAGCCAAGGTCGTCTTGCCACGCCGATCGCCAAGACATTTTCCCACCCAAAGAAAGACGAACGCAAATGTGGCGGTGCTTCTCAAAATAGCCCCCTAAACAAACACATGCTCACAGACTCACACACTGACATCAGAAGTCTCCCTGCTTCCAACCAGCACTTGGCCAACTCTTGTGACATATAACTGCAAACTCTTGAGATCAAAAAGCTGGTCCTGAATCAGGTGGTTGTTGGTCTCTAAGGTCTCACAATCCGTATATACAGTACTTTCTGGCTTGCGTGAACTTGGGTTTTAACGTCCACCCTAATTTTTTTACTCCTGTTCGCACTGTTCGGCCTTAGCGATTTCTGTAAGGGCAGCACAGTTCCTACAGTACCAAAGGCAGTCTTAAACAAAGTGTCAACCACAAAGCACAACCCAAGCTGTGGCCAACATCTGGGCTAGACATAAAATTGTATGTTTGGAATCTGTTTCACTAGTTCTTATTTCGTCTACCCCAAAATGTTTGGAATCGTTTTAGAGGAGACCCCAGCCAGAGGCAACAAGCACAGCATCGGCCGGCTGGGCCCTTGGCAGCTTCCGACCAATGGTCTCCAAACCCTTCTGAAAGATCCCGCCCTGCGCCGACGCGGGTTTCTTAAAAACTGCGCTTTCAGCGGAGGGCCTCGACCCCCCTTGAGGGCCCCTTTGTTCTGCCTTGATTCATAAACAAGGGTTACACAAGGACAAAAAGGGGTTCTTTGTCCAGAGTCCAGGTTCCGCGATGCTCAAACCAATTTTTCAGACGTAATCACTACTGCCAAGCATCACTTTGGTGGGCAAAACAAAAACACACACGTTCCTTACGTTCCTTAAGGGTGGTTTGAGGTTCTCCCAGGTTCAACTCCCATACCCGAAACCTTCCTTGTGTGCGACCATGGTTTTCCAGACTGACATGGGGGCCATTTAGGCATGTGTCTTGAAATAGGGTTGTTTTTTGCTTGGTTGCTGTTGACCCCTGCAAAAAGTGTTTCACTTTTTGGGGGTTTATTGGAAAACACCTTTTATTTTCCAAAAAGCTAAAGTCTAAAGATGCGTTGCCCAATAGCAGTCCAGTTTGCTGGTGTCGGTTGGTTTCCCTTAAGCCCACAGGACCTTTGGGGCCATGACTCAAACTTGGGGTCAAAAGGTCGGGTTGGGAAGTTTGGAGAAGTGAGCTTTCTTCCAGGCACTTTACCCTAAAACCAGTCACAGTCGCAGGGATAAAGCGACTCGCAACTGGCAATCCGGGTGGTCCCTTTTGAGGCTCCAGTTAATTGGAGTGGCCTGGCACAGAAAAACTAACAACGGGGGCCGTGGTGTTTATGCCCTTTTTGGGGCTGAACCCACCTGAAAGTCTACGCGAAATCCATGGGTCAATGCACCCAACTGGTTGGGCGGCTTGCCGCTCATTGGGCTTTGCGGAAGCGTCGAACGTAGCTTCCAGCGGCCGTCCTTGTGGACCAAATCCCAATAGTGTGACGCTGCTGTGTCCGCATACGTTCCTCCAGAGGGGATCTTGCCGTGTTCTTTGCAATGCAGCAAGCCCCCAGATTTTGAGGCTCCCTCCCAAGGCTGCCCCGGCGTACAAGCCGTTGGCAGGGAACCACATGTAACCCTCAGCGGGTCCAGGCTCGACATCCCAACTGGGGCGAATCAGGTCCTCATGAAGAATGGCCGGAACTGCATCCACCGCGGTGTTGTGGGCGCAATCAAAAGCCCAAGCGGGTCGGACATAAGCGACATATGTGTCTCTTTGTGGGGGGGTCCGCATTTAGGCAAGTTCAGGTTGGTTCAAAAGAGTTCCTCCCAAAAAACGGTTCAAAACAAGGGGGTCAAACTTCTGCGGAGACCCTGTCTTTCACTGCAGTTTCGAAGCTCGGCGCAGTCGAATCGCAGCGGCGCCTTCTTCTCCTGGAGTCGGAGTCGGAAACTTGAGCGCCCAACGCCCCACGTTAGGACCCTCATACCCTAAGGCTGTGGGTCAAAAAAGACGAACACCTGCGGTTTTCTGGTGGGTTTAGTGGGTCAAAAATCAGTACCCAAAATGGGTTGCCCTGACAAATGGAACCAAAGACTAAAACCTGCGGTCCAATTCCTGGTGGGTTTATTTTGACCACCCTCATAAGGCGTCATTCGTCACTGCGAAGAGGTTCAGCTCTACTGAAAACCTGCAAAAGGAGAACAAGTTCTTCTGGCTCGCGCAAACCATCCTTCCCGGGTGCGGGTCGATCTTTGTTCAAACCAACAAAAGTCCTTGGAGTAAGGTTGACCCCCTATCCAAGTAGACCTCTGCCTACTAACGGGGGGTTGGTGTTGTTTTCCCTCCAAAAGCGATAAACACCTTTAAAAAGGACGACGCAAAATGGCTGTGGCTCAAAAAAGTGGTACCAAAATGGCACCTTGGTAAATGGAACCAAAGACTAAAACCCGCGTAACCCCAGCTCTTTAATTTTGAGCCATACCCATGAGGCGATGAATCCGCTGTTCCCATGTCCCCAACCAAAACTCAGGGCCGCCTCGGCCTTCCTCGGCAAAAAAATCGATCAGCTCAGCTCCCCTTCCGCCAGCCGGTAGAATGGGATGTACCAAACAAAACTGCCTCATACTGTGGGACGAAATCCGTGTGCACCACCTTGAAACCCTTTTTTTGTTGGCATTGACAGGGGAGTCATAAAAAAAAAAAAAAAACTGGGTTTCTTGGGTGGTGCGAACGGATTTCGTCCATCCACAGTAGGGCACGGTGAAAGGTGTACAGGCCCCTTAGAATTTACCTTTCCCATGCTTCACCAGGCGAGCGATGCGTTGCAAAGACCCGCAAGACTCGCTCATGGGAGGCAATTGGTCCACCCGTGGACCCTAGTCAGGTTCAATGTTTGTGGGAGCATTGAAAGTAGCCATCTGAGCCGCCTTATTCAAAAGGCGGCTCGTCCGTTTTTTGAGGGAACCATTTTTAAGGGAAACACAGAGAACCCCACGCCCTTGTTTTTTGAGGAGGGGGGGTGCGCAAGTGTTGACTAAAAGGAAATAGGACAATTGGCTGGTCGCCCTGGCTGTGGAGAATGGAAGACACCCCCTCTGGCCACATCTCCTCAAACCATCACTATAACTGTGTCAAACCCTTCTGTGAATAACACCAAGATGTTTCCCTTTACAACCCCCAAACAGTGGTACCCCTTTTGAACATCCCCCCTAAAACCCCTTAAACCCCAACACACCCACCTGGATCGCCAGTTGCGATCGCTTTTTTTCCATCCATTTCACCCCCAAAAAACAGCAACAGTGACGAAAAAAAAGCGCTCGCAACTCGGCTATCCAGCGTATCTAGGCAGGTGGTTTGGGGGGTGGAAAAACCCCAACCATCTTCGCGTTGTTGTTTTCTTCTTGTTTGTAAGAAAGCGCGGCGTCCTTTCCCCAGTTCTTTGGGCGGTCACCTTGCTCCACGGTCACAAACCTCATCGAAAGCGATCCGGGGCCCGGGGCGGATAGATCGCAAGTCACCCGCGGATCGATCCACGAGAAAGGGGGCCCCAAACATGAAAGGCGAGACAGTGGATGGCTGCAAAAAATCCGCATTTTTCGCACCACTGAGAAATACCGTGGTTGAAACCATCTTTCGGGCTGGTATTTGCAGGGGCATGAGCAGAAACCAGGGGTTTTTCTTAGGTGGTGCAGGATTTCGTCCATCCATAGTATCACCCGAAACGGACCATCACCAAAAATGGAAAAGTGAACCAGGGGAAACTAAGAAAAGGTCCCTTCAGGTCGACTCCGGCTGGACACGTGAGGCCAAAACCGGTAGACACAAGACTGGCATGCCGTTGAATTCAACCAGCTGATGTCGACCCCGGATTTTCCTGAACCTGGGCTTATGGAGCTAGCAAGTCCCCCCAGTGATCCAGATCCCCTGTGCCTCCAGTTTTGGCAGGCTCAGCTTACCCACAACACATCGCCATAGTGAACATGACCCTTTCTGCCATAGAGGGCCATCCATATGGGATTACCTTGGTATGGCCACCCCGGAAAAATAACTTCCTGGTTGATTTTGAGGGGTGTCCCCTTTTAGTCGGGATTCAGACCACTTTTTGGACACAACGTCCCCCTATCAATGGGACAGGTTCCACTTAGATCTAGGGTCAACATGATCGCAAACATGGGCAACCTACCGTGTCTCCCACAAACACTGACTGGGCTGTCATACCTCTCCCCCAAACGCAACTGGCCTTCAAACGCCCTGCAGCCCAAGGGTTTCCTCCAACTCCAAAGGATCCTGCTGCGAAGTTTATGATTTCTACCACCCAGGGGCTCCTGGCTTCGGCTTTCAATGGAAGACCCAACCCTTCCATTAGATACCCCGCTGACCAAGGTTGGGGGTCTCAAAACCAGGTTGGTGGAAGGCCCTAAATCAATCGAATTGGAGCCTCTGGGCACAAACTGGACCTCACTTCCTGAGTGGATCGGCAAAAAAGTCAAACGGTTTGTTTTATTTACTACTCAAATGGTTTTCCCCCAACAAGAAGTACAAAGTCCAACAACTCAGGGAGTGAGAGACATAAGGTTTCGGCTCAAAATAGGGGAAACCCGAAGTGGGCGGCTTCCATTTTGTGCTCCTAATCATGCCCAAAACGAGGCTTAAACAACAACACCACTCCCGTACAGAAGACCCAGGGATCTTCTTGGGGGACAAGTCCCTCGTTCCCGAATGGGCGAGCTCTTTCGCTTCAAGTTGCCCGGCTGAAACTCGAGCCCCGTTCGATGGCCCAAACAGCCCTGACCCCTTTTTGGGTTTGAAGAATTTGACACAAACCCCGGAGAAGTCAACCTCACTGTATTCGGGGAAAACCGTCTTTCGGGTTTCGTGGGGAATCGGAATCATACCACTCTTGGAGAGGTCCACCCCCCATGTGGGTGAACCTCAACCAATACCGGGCTCGTTTCCGGGGCTTCTCGACTCCGGGACCCACCACTCGTTTCTGTTGACTCCACACGGTAGTTGGGGCACCCGATCCGACTCCTCGCTGCCATTGCATTTTTTTTTCGAAACTGCGTCCATCACCTGTTCGCTTCCTTTTCCCAATCATGTTGTTTTGTTAGATGAAAGCCAATGTTTGTCCAAAGACTTGGATACAAACCAGTGCTTGTCCAACAACACATGAACAAAGCAACCACCAGCCGATCCTTTTTGGTGAGGGGACCGAATCGACAAACCAAACAAAAACTGGAGCCCCCCCTTAAGGAAAAGTGCCTGGGGTCTGCGCGCTTGTGAGTAGAGCAGGTCCGGCGCGATGTCGTCGGAGGTCTCAAGACCAAACAACCTAATCTGCGCGGAAAATCGGCGCATTGTTTCCAAAAAAATGGGACACCCTGTTCCAAACACTCTCGCTTGTCAGATGATGAAAATTTACATGTTGACCAACAAAGGAGGTATTTACCCGGCAAAAAAAAAAACAACATGTTTCTAAAGATACCCTAGCAAAAGTGGGTATTTGGAATGGGGGTCACCTTTTTGGTGAACCCTAAACAACGTGGATGGTTGCCTTGAGGTCCCAAACCTGGTCTCGGCCAGCCCATTCCAATGGAGGGTCCAGGAGAACGCCCTCCCAGAACAAAAACAAGACCTGTGGGCTGAGGCTTCGGACAAAGTGCCTACCTGTCTTGGATGTGACCACACAGCTAGACCACATGTCCAACACCCATTTTTTCAGTCAGACATCCACTTGATACCGTGGCTGGACGAAATCTGTTCGCACCACCTGCAAACCATGGTTGGAACCATGGTTTGTTGGAATTGTTGTTGGGGAATCATCAGAAACCATAATTTCTTACGTGGTGTGAAATGGACTTCGGAACCATCAACAGTATTTATTGAAAAAAAAGGGCGCCCTAGTATCTTGGTAGGTGAGTCCATTTTTGAGGATCACCAACTCACTTGCCCAAGGGACCTGGGGAAAAAAAAAGTTCAGCTTGTGACCTTAAACCAAAACAAAAAAGAACAAAAATCACGGTCAGATCCGGTGGATTCAGGTCGTCCTCACAGCCCCAAGTACTTGGGTGTGGAAAAACAAAACCAAGGTCATATATTACTACGTAGGTTGCAACTTCATGGTGAGATGTGTGCGCAGGGAATACCATTTATTTTTCTACAAGGGGGGGGCCTTTCCACTGGTGCTACTGTGGATGGACGAAAACCTGCACCACCTAAGAAACCCTGGAATGATAGATCCCCTTGTAAACCAAACACAAATGGCTTCTCATGGTTTCCAAGCGATGCGAACGGATTTCGTCCATCCACAGTCTGCTTGGGTAGGCAATAGGTAAAGCCCCCTCGGGTAGGCCTTTGGTGCTCGTCCATTGGCCCCAGGAGCCCGGTGAGCTAAGTTTGTGCCCCTCCTTCAACAGGCACGAGGGCACCGAGCAAAGTTCCCACTGGGGGGAGATCGGCTCGGCTTTCTGGAGGCTACCCCAAAGGGGGACAGCAGGTTTTCAAAGGGACGGCAAAAACTGGGTTGCGAAATCTGCGAAGCCCTGCTAAAAGTGAATAACTTCTAGTGGGTTTAATACGGAAAACCCATTGGTCGGCAAAAAGTTAAAGTCCTCACATCCCTTGGCAAAAGGCACCAAAGAAAAGCACCACCCACTTTCAAAGGTTCCAATCCTTGTTTTCTAGGCTGGAAAAAGCGGACCCCAGCAAAAATATATAAACATTGCTTGGTTCGTGGAAAACAAAGGGGGCCCCAAAAAAGCAAAAAGGAAAAAGGGGAGCTAATTCCGGGGAAGTTTTGAGATACCCACCATTGTAAAAACTTCTATTGGAAGTTCTGAAGCTCGGACAGGGTTGACCTCAGCCCCGTCATTTGGAGGCATCCAAATTTGTCCTAAAGCCAGGGATTCAATAAACGATCTGTTTCATCGTGGATTGCTTTGGATTTGGATTTTTGACACCTGGAGTTTTGGTACCCAACTAAGCCAACCAACCCAACTCTTAGAAACACGGGCACTTCGGCTTCGATTGCTTTGATTGTTTATTGGGCTCCAAGCTTCCGGGTGATTTCGACACTGGCCCAAGTGTATGCAACCCTGCTATTACTTCAGGCTAGTCACCAGCTGGCAAAACAACGACTAAAACCTACTGTGGATGGACGAAATCCTGCACCGCGTTGAGAAACCATTTGTTGGTTGGCCAGGGGT
This sequence comes from Effrenium voratum, assembly GCA_963377175.1. Lineage (NCBI taxonomy): Eukaryota > Dinophyceae > Suessiales > Symbiodiniaceae > Effrenium > Effrenium voratum. Next base: position 639,331 of record CAUJNA010003292.1, on the reverse strand, counting down.
TCTTAGGTGGTGCAGGATTTCGTCCATCCACAGCATGTCATTGGGGGATCATGAGTGCTGCAGTCATGAAGGTTTGGAGAAAGGGCAAAGCTATACACTCCAAAGCCACACCCCTGCAAAAGAGAATCCTTAACTCGCCCCCTAAGAGGTGTTGAAGAAGTAGCACCTACCTGCGAGCCATTCGGGGGAAGGGCCCGACGGGCCGGGGGGGGGGGGGCTGCCTTTTCTCTCAGCTATTTGCTGTGGACCACCAGGTCCCCTCGCCCCCCGAAAAAAAAGAAAGGGGTTTGATTCACCAAACCCTGGTGCCCTTTAAAGAGAAACCGGGCTGCTTACTTGGATGTTCAGCCTAGGTCAGGTAAGTAGGATATAACATGTAATAACCAAGGATAGTTGACTGGGGCAACTGGGGTTAGTTGGCCTTTTACCACAGTTATAATCTACTTGATGTAGGTTGAGCATTCAAGCAAAAAAACCGCTGAATGCCTCTCAACAAGTTGCTTGACATGTTGACCACGGATCTAGGCAAACCCCGCCCTATTCATCGGGGGTGGAGAAACCTCCAAAGTGTCCCTTCTAAAAACCGACAAGCAGTGGGGAGCACCCGACCTCACCAGCCTGAAATAAGGTGGTTGGGAGATATTCCAACCACACAAACCACCATTTGGGGCGAGGTGTTGTGAGGTCGTTACAATCCACCCGGATGTAAAAAACAAAGCCAGTCAGGGCTGGGAACCCCAGGTGCTCTTCCTGCAACCGCCGCTCCACCAGCCCCCGGCCGCTTCCACGTCCGAGCAGCTTCACAGAGACGAGTCTCAGCAGCGGCACGTAGTCCACGGACAATTGCCGCGGGCCGCCGAGCCTAGAGTTGCGAGCCCCAGGTCTCGGCAGCTCCCCCAGCAAAAAGCTCACCTTTTTGTAAACGCCAACAAACTGCCAGTCATATTGTCAGTTGCTGATATGAGAGGGTAATGGTAGCTGCTTCTACGATGCTGAAATGGGTATGGCTCAAAATTAAAGAGGAGGGGTTACGCAGGTTTTGGTCCATGTTTCCACTTGCCAGCAGCCTAAAAGTAGATATGAGGGGCATCCCAAAACAGGGGAGCCTTACATTCTACACCGATCGAGCATTGCAACTTGCAAATGGTGTCCAACTTTATTTTGGTGTGGAAAAAGCCAGCCACGTTTCAGATGGATGGGCAAAATGGAGATCTTTTCAGGAGCCCTGAAAAAGTTGAAGTCTAAAGATCCAAGAGCAGTGGAGCTGCCTTACCCACAAGGCTGGGGCTCCCAAGGTCAGCTTCCCTCCTGGTTTCTTTTGAAGCCCGGGTAGCTAGGCTGGAAGAAGCCAAGGGTTCCAAACCAAATCCAAAACACCAATCCAAACCACCACAAGCAAGAATAAGCAAACATGTGCAAAATGGGCTTCTTGTGGGGAAAATTCTATGGGCTACCCAGTTGCCGGGAAACTCACACTTAAAACTTCCGGGTGCAATCCCAACCGGTCCCACACGCTCTTCCATTTGCTTCAGCCCCCTGGAAAAATATTTCCTGTAGTGGCAGATTCCCTTTAAAACCAAGAGGGGGAAAAACAACATATTCTTAAGCAAAGGGGTCGAATCCCCCCAAGAGGGACATGCGTGGCGCCCCGTGAAATGTGTTGAACAATAAACCCAGGATGCTGTTGGGCTTTTCATGACCAAGGCCCACAAGCCTCACGCCTGTGCCTGGTTTCACCATTCAACATGCAGAAAAGTTGAGATCTTTGTGATACCAAACAGGAATCACTGCAACTTCCAGAAGGTACATGTTTCCGAGGTTTGAGAAAGCAAGCTATATATCTTCTGCAACAATGCTGCCGCTGATTCACCGCATCATGACACATCGCTCATTGGTAGGGAAAAGTTGAGATCCAACGGGCTGCCTTCTAGATGAAACGGACGTTGCGAGTTCGCACGAATCCACAAAGCCAAGAAGCGCCGTTTCGGCCGTTTGGCAAAAAGAATCGCAAGCATCACCAAGGCACCCTGCAAAGAAAGCACCGCCACCTGGACCCTCAAACTACCCATAAAAAAAGGGATATCACCCCCTAATTTTGGGGCTCAAACCCGTTTTTAAGTTGGAATTTGAGGGTCCAGGCAGGTGTTTTTTTCTGCCCAAGCAGAACTGGCCCTTCGCCTGTGACAGAAATGATGGGCTCGTAGGTTTCGAGAGACCCCGAATTTTGAAAGCGAGTGGATCCGGGGCTGTGCGCGAATTCGACGGTTGACGCCAAAAAACATCTACTTGAACCCTCAAAATTCCGACTTAAAAATGGGTTTGACCCCCAAAGTTATGGGGTGATATCCCTTTTTTATGGGTAGTTTGAGGGTCCAGGTATAAAATATATGTGGGGAGTGACCATGGGCCACCTTGTCCATCTAGTGGGACATATCATCCTTCTTTTTTGTGGCTTCCACCAATGGTCATCCGAAGTAAAGGACATTTTGATCAACCCCATATTTGTTGACCATCATGCTTGACGGGCAAATGGACCCGAAACATGTGAGTCATATCGTCATGAGGTTTTGGAAGGAAACCTCACAATCCCACATACTCCATGGAAGTAATGTGTACCAACGTTTGGCGCATTTGCAGGATAAATGAGAATCAATATTATGCTCTAGATTGTGGAGTGTCTCGGAATGGGCGATCGTCCCATTACTGCAGGGTAATCTACTAAGTTGGTTGAACAATCTAGGGAGCCCCCCCTTCCTAGACCTCAAAATATGGAATCCCCGAAATAGCCAGTTGAGACGCCTAGGTTTTTTTTAGGGACCCCCCCCTCCTAGACCCCAAGATATGGAATCCCCGAAATGCCAGCTGAGACCTATCGTTTTTTTCAGGGTTCCACTTCCCTTTTTACCTGGACCCCCCCCTTTCCTTTGACAAAATTCCCAAGCGGCTCGTGGGTGTCGCCCTTGGGCAAAACATGCACCACCGAGCTGGTCAGTGGCAGCTTCACCACCTCCAAGTACTCCTTGGACTTGTTGAACAACTTGTTGTTTGTCTTCTTTGTAGAGGTTGATTCCAATTCCATTCTTTTCAGCCATCGTTCTTTTCAAAAGCCCAGGGTTTTTGGTGGTGTTCTAGAAGGAAAGAATGGGACAGTTACCCCTGGATGGTTTTTTCTTTACAGGGTTTGTTTTCAGGTGTGTTGTTGTTTTCTCCTTGTACAGGGTGTGTTTGCTTGTTTTGAAGTAACAACACCAAAATTCACCATCCTTCATTTGTTGTAGCGCTCACGTGTTCGTCTGTTTCGATTGTTGGGTTTGTTCTTTAAACAAAGGCGAGAAAATACATGGTTGGTTTGCGGCACCCATGCACATAACACCCATACAGCTCGTTTGGGGGAGATCGTCTTGGCAAAGAGCAAGGTTGGACACACCGAGTTTTGTCTTTTGCAACACCCATCACGTGAGGTTAGCTTGGGTTTCAAGTTTTGCCCTTCGGCTGGCTTCGCTGCTTGCTTTCTTTAAGCAACAGAAACACGTTCTCCAGAAATCGGTGGCTTTGCTTGGTGTCAAGTTTTGGTTTTCTGGTGGCGGCAGGCTCACTGAACCCTTTTGTTCTTGTTTCAGCCGTGGGTCTGTCGTTCTGTCAGCGAACCCCTTGGTGGGGCTGGTAGTCTTTACGCTGCCGCGATTGGGATCCGTGCCATTTTGATTCACACACTGGGGGGGTTCCGAATATGGCATGACCATTGGTTGAAAAAACCAGAGTGAATATGTCAACCGCATGGAACAAGCTACCCATGCCCTTTCACGGCAATTGATCAACTCCAGCTGTCTCTGCCAGAGGCTAGAGTGGTTCGGCGCTCCAACAAAGCTCGTCCCAAAGTTTCACCACCCACCACCCACCCACCACCCACCACCCCCCACCAGCCACCACGTCTTGGTAAAGAAAAAGGAAACCACCCAAAACATAGGCCGCAGACCATGAGGCTACGTTAAAGAGATTCCAGTTATTTTCTGGGCAAGGACTTAATCCCGTAAAGCTTAAGTATGGGTGCCTGTGTCATCTTATTTTCCAGGGTGGGTGGTGGGTGGGTGGGTGGGTGGGTGGGTGGGTGGGTGGGTGGGTGGGTGGGTGGGTGGGTGGGTGGGTGGGTGGGTGGGTGGGTGGGTGGGTGGGTGGGTGGGTGGGTGGGTGGGTGTGGGCAGGTGGGTGGGTGGGTGTGGGCAGGTGGGTGGGTGGGGTGGGGGGGTGGGTGGGGTGGGGTGGGGTGGGGTGGGGTGGGGTGGGGGGGGTGGGGTGGGGTGCGGCGGATTGCGGTGGGGTGGGGGTGGGGTGGGGTGTGGGGTGTGGGGTGTGGGGTGGGGTGGGGTCCCAGTGAGCTGGCTTGAACTGCACCCCTCTCCTGCATGGCAACGCAAGTGTCTGCTGGTTTTTTTCAGGATGTGGAGCCAGGAGAGGGTGGCCTGTCTTGCCTGTGGAAGTCAAGGCTTTCCTGAGTTTTTCTCCTGCTTCAACGAGGAGCTCTTCGTGGGCAGCATTCATTCCATCATGCAGAATGCTTCTCAGCCTCAATGTTTGAGGCTTCGATGAAATCTCCAACCCGCCAGGAAATTGTGACTTGGAACCTCTCTGCTGGCTCGGTTCGCGTTCGGCGGCATCGTCGTCCGCGTCTGCTGCCAGCTGGCAGCGGGTTCGCTACTGTCCCAGTCGGACGGCTCGTCATCAAGCCCCTTCTCGGACACAGTGTCCTCGCTGGCTGTTGGACCCTTCCGAAGAGGCCCAACACACCGCTCAAGCGGCGCATTTGGTCCTCGACATACTCCCGCGCAGCCTGTTCGCAAACAACGGCAGTTCGACGAGTCGCAACATTTTTTGAAGCGCGCCAAGACGGAGGACAAACCGAGGCTTTGGTGCTCATTTTGCACCGCCCCTTGCTCATCCGAGCGACCTAGCATCACCAGCACGAAGCAAATCTCCAGCATCATAAGAAAATTAAGGGCGAACCTTCAGGCGCATCACCCTCATGAAGAGCGCCTTCTTGGTATTTCCGCCGATCTGCTTGGCCTGCTTCTTCACCTTAACGCGTCGCAAGCCAAAAAGGATCTAGGATGAACGTACTCACCTGGCGGGAGTGCTTCTTCAGCGCCTCCTCTCACGGGCAACTCCCTCGAACATAGAGGAGGTGGCCGTGGTGGGTGCAAGTGGATCAGGCGCAATTTGGCGCAAGGTTTGGATCCAGCTAGGCTTTGCGCAAGGGAGCTTTCCGCAAAATTGCAACAACACCCTTACAGCTGACGAAGCTAAAGAAAACCGCAGCAGGGTGGGTGGGTGGGTGTGGGTGGGGTGGGGTGGGGTAGGGTGGGTGGGGTGGGGTGGGGTGGGGTGGGGTGGTGGGGTGGAGTGGGGTGGGTGGGGTGGAGTGGGGGGGGTGGGGTGGGTGGGGGTGGTGTCTGCCTTCATTCCATACCTGCAAATGAAAAGCTGCCACTCTTCCCAGTTCAAAGCTCGAAGCCTCAGTGAGCTGGCTTGAACTGCACCACCTCTCCTGCATGGCCAACGCAAGTGTCTGCTGGTTTTTTTCAGGATGTGGAGCCAGGAGAGGCCTGTCTTGCCTGTGGAAGTCAAGGCTTTCCTGAGTTCTTCTCCTGCTTCAAGGAGGAGCTCTTCATGGGCAGCATTCATTCCATCATGCAGAATGCTTCTCAGCCTCAATGTACAAGGCTTCGATGAAATCTCCAACCCGCCAGGAAATTGTGACTTGGGGCCTCTCTGCAAAGAGCCCCCCAACTTGGGGTGGGGTGGGTGGTGCTGGCTCGGTTCGCGTTCGGCGGCAGCGTCGTCCGCGTCTGCTGCCACCTCCGCCGCCAGCACTTCGGCTGGCAGCGGGTTCGCTACCGGACACAGTGTCCTCGCTGGCTGTTGGACCCTTCCGAAGAGGCCCAACACACCGCTCAAGCGGCGCATTTGGTCCTCGACATACTCCCGCGCAGCCTGTTCGCAAACAACGGCAGTTCGACGAGTCGCAACATTTTTTGAAGCGCGCCAAGACGGAGGACAACCGAGGCTTTGGTGCTCATTTTGCACCGCCCCTTGCTCATCCGAGCGACCTAGCATCACCAGCACGAAGCAAATCTCCAGCATCATAAGAAAATTAAGGGCGAACCTTCAGGCGCATCACCCTCATGAAGAGCGCCTTCTTGGTATTTCCGCCGATCTGCTTGGCCTGCTTCTTCACCTTAACGCGCCACAAGCCAAAAAGGATCTAGGATGAACGTACTCACCTGGCGGGAGTGCTTCTTCAGCGCCTCCTCTCACGGGCAACTCCCTCGAACATAGAGGAGGTGGCCGTGGTGGGTGCAAGTGGATCAGGCGCAATTTGGCGCAAGGTTTGGATCCAGCTAGGCTTTGCGCAAGCCCGCATTCACAACGCACTAACCTCATACGGGAGCTTTCCGCAAAATTGCAACAACACCCTTACAGCTGACGAAGCCAAAGAAAACCGCAGCAGGGTGGGTGGGGTGGGTGGGGTGAGTGGGTGGGTGTGGGTGGTGGGTGGGTGTGGGTGGGTGGGTGGTGTGGTGGGTGTGGTGGTGGGTGGTGGTGGGTGGTGGGCGGTGGGTGGTCGGGGGTGGGCCCCCTCTTTCTTGCCGTCTCAATTCCCCAATGCTTTCACTTTTCTGGCACCATGGTTGGGAACCCCGGATCCAAGCAGAACGGGCTTGATTTTGCTCCAGCACGTTCATCCCAAATTTCGAGGGGTTTTCCCCCCTATGGTTAGGTTCTTTAGATCTGGGGTCCACATGAGTTCATTGGCTCATCGATTTTCTCTTTCCTAAGCAATTGCCTCGGATCTTCTACGGTCCGCCGAAGTTCTGTCCATGCTGCATGCTGTACTCGCTGCCGAACAAGTGGATTGGCCAGAAACCGACTCGACCTTTTGCCTACTACTGAAACGGTCCAAACCCAAAAAAAAGAAGTCTACCATGAACATGGTCCAAACCCAAAAAGTATGAAGTCCATGGCTCAACTTCTTGTCTACCACTAAAATGGTCCAAACCCTTAAAGTATGAAGTCCATAACTCAACTTTTAGTCTACCACTACAATGGTCCAAACCCAAACAGTATCAAATTCAAGACTCAACTGCTTGTCTACCACTAAAATGGTCCAAACCCAAAAAGAATGAAGTCCATGACTCAACGGTTTTCCTACCTCTACAATGGTCCAAACCCGAATTTGTTTTTCTCCACGACTTAACTTCTGAAGTCCATGCCTCAACTTTTTGCCTGCCTCTAACCTGGTCCAAACCCAAAAAGTATGAAGTCCATGGCTCAATTTCTTGTCTACCACTAAAATGGTCCAAACCCCAAAAATGAAGTCCATAACTCAACTTTTGTTCTACCTCTAAACTGGTCCAAACCCCTAAAAAGTATGAAGTCCATGACTCAACTTCTTGTCCACTAAAATGGTCCAATCCCAAAAAGTATGAAGTGCATAACTCAACTTTTTGCCTACCTCTAAGTTGGTGTGGTTCAAAAAAGTTATTTCTTATAAATCTCTTGTATTTACCACCTACCTATTCTTATTCTCCTATCTTATCATTTTTATGTAGTTTTCACTTCTTTTGTTCTGTCAAACGGGCCTGCATGCGCCGGCCCTTTTTCTGGAAATGTCCTGGAACAGGCGAACCTTTTTCCCTTTTTGGGAAAAGATGGGGTGAAAAGGCAGATGACTCCGTCCTTTCCAGATGAAAGAAAGTAGGCTGTGGGAAGCTCATCGTCGGAGAACAGCAAGGTGGGATGGGGCATCCCACGCTCGTGTCTTTCCTCAAGAGGACCGGACTTCTGCAGATACCCCCGGTACAGCCGGTAACTGTACGAATGCATCTTGACCGTCTTATCCCCACACACCACTTCCGAGGCGATGTTTGGTCTTCGAGGCCTAGGCCGGGCGCGTGAAATAGTCCTCAACCACTCCGGGATGTCTGTGGACCGCACAGCGTACTGGTGTTTCAGGTTTCCCTTTGGGCGCCTCCCGGACAAGCCATAAGATTTGCTCTTCACCAGCTTACCCCCCAGCACGCTCTCGCTTGCCCGCAGGCTCGTCTTCCTCACGGTGCAGCACCTCTCCTCTGGCAGTGATGGAGTCATAGTGGGTGTGGCCGTTGTAGGCCAAGGGCGCCCATCCTAAGATAAGGTCGAAATAACCAAAGAATAAGGTTGAAGTGACCCAAGGATAAGAAGACTGCGAAGGTAGTTGCGGATCACCCGAGCACTGCGAAGACTTCCACGGTGATGGAATGAAGGGGCGCCAGTGCCCAAAGGGGGCATCGGGTCCCATTCCCACCTTGGCTCATCTTCGAGAGGTATTCATCTGGGCTCAGCCCTCCCTCCGCGGCGGCATTTCCGCCCAGTTGTGGCTGACTTGCAACCATTGCACCGCCTGCCTTCGCAGGACTTTGTGCCTCGAGCACTCGTTGCCTGGCATGATGGGGAAGGCAAGAGGTGACAAGGTAAAAGGACAAGGTGGAAACGGAGGCAAGGAAAACCTAACTTCAAAAAGTAGGAGGCGTCCATCGCCGTCTTAAAAACCCGAAACTGACACGCGCCGTCGCCGAGTCGCCGAGCACTTCCACGCGGCTCAGCTTTTCCTGGACCAAGACCTTGTCAAGCGGCGACCGAGCTGCTTTCCGCAAGGTCTTCCTCCACGTAGGAGGGAGCAAGCGCGAGCTGCACACGCTGCTCGTTGTTCGAACTTCGACATAGCCATTGTGTAAGAGGATTGAGGGTAGCGAAAGATGCTTGGGATAGCTGAAAGCTTAGAGCGGCTGCGGTAGCCGGAATTCCTTCCGAGAATAAGGTGGTAAAGACAACCTTATCATTGGTAAAACCAGCAAAAGTAGAAGGCGGTCCATCTGGGAGAAAATTAACCTATTACTAAAATGGTCCAAACCCAAAAAGTAACAAGTCCATGACTCAACTTCTTGCCTACCTCTAAAATTGTCCAAACCCAACAAGTATGAAGTCCATGACTCAACTTCTTGTCTACCACTAAAATGGTCCAAACCCAAAAAGTATGAAGTCCATAACTCAACTTTTGTTCTACCACTAAAATGGTCCAAACCCAAAAAGTATCAAATTCAAGACTCAACTGCTTGTCTACCACTAAAATGGTCCAAACCCAAAAAAGAATGAAGTCCATGACTCAACGGTTTTCCTACCTCTACAATGGTCCAAACCCGAATTTGTGTTTCTCCATGACTTAACTTCTTGTCTACCACTAAAATGGTCCAAACCCAAAAAAGCATGAAGTTCATGACTCAACTTTCTGCCTACCTAAAATATTCCAAACCCAACATGTATGAAGTCCAAGACTCAACTTCTTGTCTACCACTACAATGGTGCAAACCCAAAAAATATTCAGTCCATGACTCCCCAAAAAATGAAGTCCATAACTCAACTTTTTGCCTACATCTAAAATGGTCCAAACACATATAGTATGAAGTCCATGACTTAACTTCTTGTCTATCACTGCAATAATCCAGACACATAAAGTATGAAGTCCATGACTCAACTTCTTGTCTACCACTACAATAATCCAAACCCTTAAAGTATGAAGTCCATAACTCAACTTTTGGTCTACCACTAAAATGGTCCAAACCCGAAAAGTATCAAATTCAAGACTCAACTGCTTGTCTACCACTAAAATGGTCCAAACCCAAAAAGAATGAAGTCCATGACTCAACGGTTTTCCTACCTCTACAATGGTCCAAACCCGATTTTGTGTTTCTCCATGACTTAACTTCTTGTCTACCACTAAAATGGTCCAAACCCAAAAAAGCATGAAGTTCATGACTCAACTTTCTGCCTACCTAAAATATTCCAAACCCAACATGTATGAAGTCCAAGACTCAACTTCTTGTCTACCACTACAATGGTGCAAACCCAAAAAGTATTAAGTCCATGACTCAACTCTTGTCTAGCACTAAAATGGTCCAACCCCAAAAAATGAAGTCCATAACTCATTTGTTTGCCTACATCTAAAATGGTCCAAACACATATAGTATGAAGTCCATGACTTAACTTCTTGTCTATCACTGCAATAATCCAGACACATAAAGTATGAAGTCCATGACTCAACTTCTTGTCTACCACTACAATAATCCAAACCCATAAGGCCCATAAAGTATGAAGTCCATGAACTCAGGAAGTAAGCGTGTGAATCTTAGGAAAAAGAAGGTCAAAGAACAAGGTGGAGTTGTTTCTCTTGTTTCTCGCATGCCTTTAAGGAGTCCCAATGTACTCTCAGACTCTTGGCGACCGCAGTCGAACCTCTTCTAAAAAGCGGCTCCCCTTCCCCCGCTCCAACGACCCCCGCTTTTTCTAGCGCATGAGGTCAACCCGATAGAAAAGGAGGCACTAACCCTGGCAAGCCGGATTTGTTTTTCGAACATGCAAAGAAAGCGGGTTTTGTTGCGCTTTCGGGGGTCAAACATTCCGACCCAACCAAGACCCGACCAGGGTCTAAATTCAGCTTGCCTCTTCGTTTGGAGCCCGTGGTCGAAGGTTTGGTGCTGTTCCGCGGTGTCCAATTGACCCACGCCAGGAAATGGTTCAAGTCCAAACCGCCATGGCCGACACTCCCAAATCAAGCGGTACCTTCCCCATCCCTCTCTCCCATATCGCCTGGAAACATGGGTAGCTTCGCAGAACGAGTGCTTGTAGAATGGCAAAGGAATCGACCCGAAATCGGGTGATCCCCTTCTGTTTGCTTTCTGATTGGAACCCCCTTTTTGGGAGTGACACTCCCAAAGACATGGGGAAAAACAAAAACAACAACTCACGGGGAAAACAACATATTTGTTCGCATGTCCGCCACGGCGCCGTCTGCATCAGGACCTCCATATTCCTTGGCTCGAAAACGTTTTTCAAAGAACGACAACCAACCCCTGAGCATCCGAAAGGAACCTCCACATGGAGGTCAAAGCGTTTGTCCTGACCCTCAAACCAGCAAAACGACATCGGGAATCACATCTTCGGCCATATCCTTGTTTCGGGTCATAAGTTCCAGGTATTTCTGAGGATGATGCCTCTTGGACTCTTTTGCTTGTCGCAGGGCCATAAGCAGAGGGCATTTCGGGTGGTGATTTTGGTTGGCGCTCCAACTAACACATATTGCGCGTACGGCGTTCTTCTAGCAGAAGCTTCCCCATTCTTTAAGGGATCTTTCTTTTCAGGAACTATCCAAAAACCCGAAGAAACGGCTGGTTGTTGAAAAGAACGATGGTTGAAACGAATGGGGAATCAAACCCGAGATTTGTCTGTCTGATTCTATTGGGCCCCCACGTGCTCAAACGAAGCTAGGGGGTCCCCCAAATTGGTGGTTTCTTTTGGTCTCCCCACACAAAAAAGCGGTATGATCAAAAAAAAGAGGCGCCGCCCATGTTCTCAACCGGCCTTTCTTTGCCGAGCCAAAGCCAGACGTGAGTCCTCCCTGAGTCTTTGAACTTGGGGCTCGGGACGTGGCGGAACCTGGGAGACCCTAATTTTGCCATGCCCGTGACGGGAACCATTCTCGACTTCTTCAGCCTCAGCTTCCCGAATATGGGTTTGGATTGGCTGGGTGGCTTCCAGTCTGATACAAGAGGGGCTTCAAATTTACACTCCAGACCATTCCAAGACGTCTTGCAACATGGGCTGCAGTGCGTCTTCGCAGTGAGGAACTCACTTCTGAGTTCATGTGCGTTGCCAAGCAAAGTAACAAAACTTACAATTTACCACTAAAACGGTCCTTCCAACAAGAGCTTAAAGTCCAGCAACTCAGGGAGTGAGGGAAACTGGCGGGGGATCCAAAATCGGGTCTTTCAGTATCCGCCTCAGGCAGGAGAATGTGGCAAGGTCCAAAAACAGAAACATGACGGCCCACCGAATGCATGGCGTTTCTTGTTGCCCCCCCCCCCCCCCCTTGGAACTTGGTTTCAAATGGAAACCAGCTAGAAACCACCTGGATCACCAAGTTGCTGCATTTTTGCTCAAACACTTTAACCTAAAAACCAGTCACACTGGCTGGGTTTCCAGCGATTCGGAACTGGTGATCCAGGTACTTAGGGTCCAGCCAGGGGAAAATCAGCCACATGCTTCTGAAACAAACATGGAAGAAGTTGCCTGGATCGCCAGTTGCGATCGCATTTTTCCATGCGCTTTACGCCAAAGACCAGCAACAGCGGCTGAAAAAAAAGAGAGCTGCAACTGGGCTATCTAGGAAAAACCGAGAAACAAAAAAAACAAACATCGCTCAACCCCAAAAAGGGCTATGTATCCTGTAAAGCGAACCCCCCAAGGACCTAAGGAAACCCCGCGCAAAAAAAGAGCAACACGTGTCCAGCTCCAGTGGCTGGCCCTCCTCCGGAGCGGCGCTGCGCGCCGTCTCGGTCAGCTCCATGGGCAGCCAGGCCTTGCCTACGTCGAGCCGAGGCGTCGAGTCGCGCGGTGCGTCGCGTCGCGCGGCGCATCGGGTCGGCCGATCGATGGTTTTTTTTTCGGGAAGAAGGAGTCGGACAGTCAGCTGCCCGATCTCAGATGCCCTGCTAAAAGTTGTATTTCTTTTTCAACTTGTGGGTTATGTATATACAGTTGCCCCCAGATCTCAGATCCCCTGTTCTAGCTTGTGGGCTCTATACGGCTGTGGCTCAAAAAACCTGGTAACCCCAACATGGACCTCTGGTAGGGGGAAACATGGACCAACACCTGCGCAACCCCACTTGTTCAATGTGGAGCCACGCCCATGTGATGGAAACTACCACTAAACCACCACCCTGCTAGGGTTTCGGGAATGCCAACGAGTCAGGGCAGGTTTGTGGGAAAGGACCACTTCTGTGATACAACAAAAAGGGCTTCCGAAAGACTAACCCCCATATGAAGGGGGGGAATTCCCTTGTATCACAGAAGTGGGGAAAAGCCTCCTGACTCACAACCCTGAGTCAGGATGTTGGCTGGATGAACCGGTGTTTTGTTCTTATTAGTAAAAGAAACCGCAAGTTGGATTGTTTATGGGGTTAGTGACCCAGTTCCCTCATTCCCTGCTCAGAGCCAGCATGGTGCTGGGTTCCACTATTCGACTCCAGAGGAAATGAACCACCCCCTGGGTTTAAGCCTACGGAGTCAAAAAGCGGAACAGCAAATGGAAGATATTTAAGCCAATAGAAGAAACCTCCTGTCATAGACTGCCTGAACCAAATTGGTAAAAGACCACACGTGGGTTTGTCGAAAAATAGGAGAACCTCCCAAAAGGGTGGTGGTTCTCCTTTGGTTCCCCTCTAAATCAACCCCGAAAAGGGTGCCCAAACAAAAAGACGGGCCCAAAAAATATTAGAAGCCACTGGAACTTCTGCCTGTTGCCGATCGGAACTCTCACATGGCCTTCCACACGTTGATGGAGCGTCTGGACCTCAGCAACAACGCTGCATGATTCAAAGCCCCGCACTTCTGCCTCCCTGGAGTCTCCATGACCCTTTAAAGGGGTGAAGGGTCATGGAGACTCCAGGTAGGATGTTCGCTAGGGAATCCCAACTTCCTAACTTGGCAACGCACACCCAGGATTGCCTACCTATAGAGGGTCCAAGCGGGTCCCGTTTCAGGGTTGGTTCAAAGACGAAGCAAAGGAGAACGGCCCAATCGGAGTCGGCTCGTTCTCGCCGGGCCCCCGGCGGTACAGGAGTACTGTCCCAGCAGATCTCTACGATCCCCGAGGTCCACGTCCGACACGTCCTCAGCAAAACCGCCGGTGTCTTTTTGCACGGGAAGGCGCGTGTTTTGTTGCTCTTTTTGTTGCAAGGAAGGCGTCCCTGGTATGCAAAGAAAAGCCCGGGTGGCTGGTCATGTTTTGGAGGTACCCCCCATTTGCTTGGTTTTAATGGGAGAAGGAAACCACCGGTATGCAAAGAAAAACCCGGGTGGCTCGTCATTTTTCGAGTTACGCTTCTTGATCCTGAAGGCGTCCCTGGCAGGCAGGGGGAAAACCTGGGTGGCTCGTTATCTTTTTGAGTTGCCGCTTTTTGCTTGGTATTGAAAGGGAAAAGGAAAACAACTGTGGGGGGGTTCTGCTTACCTATGGCAACTGTGATCCATCCCTGAGAATTTTGGGCCCAAAGGTGGTTGGTGGTCCCTGCTTTGCACAACTTCTCTTCTCCACTGCCTCATCTTTGCGATACACTCAAGAGTCACTACAACTAGGTCCTCTAGTAATTAGAGAGGTTAGAAAAAGGGTACTTGTTTTCTTCTGTAGTCTATTTTAGCAGGGGAACCCCTCCCCAAAAAAGGGTGAGAAAGATCACTACTGGGGGACCCAGCTTAAGGGTGATTACAACGTACCAGGGATGTCATTCACTTCCTTTCGGCGCGAAGCCACGCCAGCCCTGGAAAGCCAGCCATCACCACAGGTATGTGTTTGCGGGATAGGATCTTCGGCAGTGGATGTCCCCTCAAAAAGGTGAATGGGGGAGCGTCAATGTCAAAGAGAGAGAGAGAGAGAGAAAGACTTCCATTTGCTTAAGTTTCCTGGACAAATACAACCAAATCCAGTAGTGATAGGTTCCCTTTGAAACCAAGAGGGGAAAAGTAAAAAAATATATTAAGCAAATGGAAGGAGAGAGAGAGGGAGAGAGGAGAACGAAAAATACTGCATACCATACTATAAACAAACTCCACTTGTCAGTTGGGATGCACATAAGCCACCTGCAGGATTTTGTGCCTCCACAGTATCGCGAATCTATTTGGTTGCGCCGCACCTTCTTCTGTTAAACATCCCCGAGGCTCCATATTGGTGATCTTTAGTAATGTTGAGAGATGTGGCCTGCAAACAGCTTTGGGATAGAGCCCTTAAAACACAAATGTCAGCAAGGGTCGCCATTCAATTTTCACCAGCGATTCCGATGAAGGCAGAACCACAAACACAAATTAACGTCTTAAAATGGAGGATGTGCTCGTCCAAAGACCTGATTGAAACAGGTGTTTATTCCGCCATGCTTTTCGATTTAAAGGCGTCGCCCTGAAATAAATTCGGGGATGCTGGCTGAAACAGCCGGCATCGAAATACTCGGACCGTCATATGCCACAACCAATTTGGTCCAACAATCATGGGTTCCCGCAGCAGGAGTTGCGTGAGTTTTCCAAGTTTTCCCAGTTAAAGGCCAAAGGTCAATTTCAACTGGTTCAGACCTTTGCCTATCCACAGTACTCGGGAGTTCGGCGAAGTTAGCAAGTTGTTGGTAACCTGCGCTACAACCCACTTTTAAGTTCCGCCGTTAAGCAAAGTTAACCCTTGTCATGGGCGGGTTATAACCCAGGTGGCTAACGACTTGCTTTGGCCGAATATCCAAGTAGCTGTCCAAACTCCTTAGGGCTTGATGATCATTCCTGCCCCAGGTAAAGGGGTGACTAAGCATATGGCATCGGCCGTCGGCTTGTCCATCAACCAACCAAAATTGGTGATTGTACGTTGTTTAACAAGGTGTGTTCGTCTCCAAATGAGGAAACTCCCCCCCTCCAAACCACAGAAAGGTTGGCTTCTGCTTGGACTCCTTCTGTTTTACGTCAAAGAAGCTGAAACCGGTCCCCCAACCAACACTAAGCACCCCATCTCAATCGGGTCCCTTTCAGTCCATGGTAATCACTCGATCCTTGCAGCTTGCGACATGTACTTCTCTTCCAAGTTCACTCGGCCCCCCATGCTTCAGTCTGCGAAAGGTTGCCGGATTTAAAAAAAAAAAAAAAAAAAACGAACCCAGTAGCAACAGGAAAAAAAACACGACCGAAAGGGAAAACATCGTATCTCTCAAAACTGCCAGAGGCAGGGCCTATTTCTCTTTCCTCGATGATCTAATGGTTCTTGCAGTGGACAAAGTCCTGCATCGGTTGGAATGGATAAAGCCCTAAGAATACCGGGACAAGCCGCAAATCCCAACTGCTGGATGTTGCCCCACAGCGCTCCACTGAGAAACTCACATGTGCAAATTCAAGATGAGGTGTGTGTCAAAGTAGGCAAGCCCCCCACATGAGTCCCCCTGGAAAACGCCTCGCACCAAGGGTGCCGCGCCTTAAGAAGCACACGCACGCGCACACAAACACACACACACACACAACCCAAGGAGAGTCACTTCTGAATCTATTTAAAGAAACCCAGAAGCCATATTGGTGAGTCAACTTGGCCATTCTAGGGGCTGATTCCTTTTCCATTCTTTTCAACCATCGTTCTTTTCAAAATCAGCCGTTTTCCCTGGACTTCCGGAGGTTTTCTAGCAAGAAGGATCCCTGGAAAGAATGGAAATGGAAGGAACCCTTAGAACCATACCCCCGTTAAATGAATGAAACCCTATGACTGGAATTCACTTCCTGAGTTGATGGGCCAAACAAAGCAACCGATCTTTACGTTTGGCACCAAAACGGCCTTCCCAAAAAGCTTGAAGTCCGAAACGGAACTCAGGAAGTGAGGAAGGGAATGATGCACCCATACTGCGGATGGACGAAATCCTTCTCCACCCGAGAAAACCTTGAAATCATGATTCCCCAGTAAATAATACCAACAAACAATGGTGTCAACCGTAGAATCAAAGTAGTACAAAATGGAATTTGTCCATCCACAGAACAAACACTGGAACAAACTCCAATGGCAAATCCACTGTTTCCTAAGAAGTTAACGTCCACAGATCCAACCAAAGAACCGCAAAAACCACAAACACTGGAACAAACCACCTATCCCGAAGTGATCTTGTCCGTTGTGGTACATCCGATTCCAAGGCACGATGTGCAGTTGCTGGTTGTGGTGAAACAGTGGCCTCCGGTCAGCATTGCTGCATGGCGAAACAGCTTCTCTCTAACGGGTGGTTTGGAGCCCGGTGGTTTGACGGTTCACGAGGGGCCTCCCATTAAGCCAGGTGTTCAAATCCCCAAACCACCAATCCAAACCATCAGTTACCTGAGCAAAAGCAGGCTATAAGGGTCTAACCACCAGCTAGTGGTCAACTCCAAGACTCGGGTCAGATATGGCTATGAATTTCAATGGCACCCTCACAATCACATCATGTGAACTCAATGGTGTGCGTCCCCCAAATAAACAAGAAAAGAGAACAACAACAAAAAACAATGAAACCAAAAAGCGGCCAATATCCCCAGCGGTGACAAACCTGTTCTGTACCGCATGGTCTGATTCTGCGGAATCTTAGGTCAAACCACAAAGGCAAAGCGAAACGTGGCCCTTTCTTGAAATATCAGCTCCCCCCTAGCTGGTGGGTTGGATTGGTGGTTTGGCTAGGCTTCCCATTTACCCTCTACAATGACAAGGGGTGCAATTCCCCAAACCACCAATTAGGTGGCCTAACCCTGTTTGGGTGATTTACCGGGGGCTGTTCCCTGGGAGGGGGCGGGGAGGTTTAGCCATTTTGTCTCGGCTTCCTGTCAAAGGGTTTTGAACCCGCAAGTCTGCGAGCACTGCTGGAAGCAAGAACTGGCGTATAAACCAACATCAGGTAAGCAGGTTACCCTGGCTACAAGGGGACTAAAACGGACTAACCCCGGGTAAGTAGGTTATAACCCTGGCTACAAGGGGACTAAAACGGACTAACCCCAGGTAAGCAGGTTATAACCCTGGCTACAAGGGGACTAAAACGGACTAACCCCAGGTAAGCAGGTTATAACCCTGGCTACAAGGGGACTAAAACGGACTAACCCCGGGTAAGTAGGTTATAACCCTGGCTACAAGGGGACTAAAACGGACTAACCCCAGGTAAGTAGGTTATAACCCTGGCTACAAGGGGACTAAAACGGACTAACCCCAGGTAAGTAGGTTATAACCCTGGCTACAAGGGGACTAAAACGGACTAACCCCAGGTAAGCAGGTTATAACCCTGGCTACAAGGGGACTAAAACGGACTACCCCGGGTAAGTAGGTTATAACCCTGGCTACAAGGGGACTAAAACGGACTAACCCCAGGTAAGTAGGTTATAACCCTGGCTACAAGGGGACTAAAACGGACTAACCCCAGGTAAGCAGGTTATAACCCTGGCTACAAGGGGACTAAAACGGACTAACCCCAGGTAAGCAGGTTATAACCCTGGCTACAAGGGGACTAAAACGGACTAACCCCAGGTAAGCAGGTTATAACCCTGGCTACAAGGGGACTAAAACGGACTAACTCCAGGTAAGCAGGTTATAACCCTGGCTACAAGGGGCCTAAAACGGACTAACCCCAGTAACCCTGGCTACAAGGGGACTAAAACGGACTAACCCCAGGTAAGCAGGTTATAACCCTGGCTACAAGGGGACTAAAACGGACTAACCCCAGGTAAGTAGGTTATAACCCTGGCTACAAGGCGACTAAAACGGACTAACCCCAGGTAAGTAGGTTATAACCCTGGCTACAAGGGGACTAACCCCAGTCATAGCCATGGGTTGCAACTTACTAAGGTGGCCTTTGACCCTTCCTGCAACTCAGGCAATGAGCCCGGCTGGTCTCATGGGAGTGGAAATCTGGATTTGCGGCCTGAAAGAGGATGGTCTTCCAAAACCCTCCGCTCCACTCTCAGAGAAAGGGCAGAAGGCTTCGACAAGTCTCCGAGAGACCAGCCCTCTCCCCTAGCCCCAAAAGCGATGGAGTTCTGTTTGGTGTCCCTTTCAAACAGCTTGAAAAGGATGCAGGACCTACCACTGCCTTGGCCCCCAAACATAAGTGGCGCATTCTGGTCCATATGGGTGTGTGTGTGTGATGTTGGAGGCTCGGTCTTTATTTTGGGGTTGTGTTTAAAAAGAGATCAAACCCCTATTTAGAGACAAACCCATATTCAGAGAACCTTCGAATGCAACATCATCTAAAAGAGATCCCATGTAACCTCCGAAAACGGACCTCAAGTGCTGTCAAGCAAAACCCACGAGACTACCCAAAAGTCGCAAGAATGGCAAAGCAAAATGGGACCCTGTTGTTTTGTTGACCCCCAGCCTGCTTTGTTTTGCCCATTAACCACACTGGTCAACCAAAAAACCACGTGATTGGACATCTCCCGGAAAACATCATCCCGCTACAAGGAAGCTGATTCTCAAGATGGCCCAAAACGGGCACTGTTTAAACCACCCTTCCGGGGAACATAGGGCTCCTGGCTGGTTGGTTTTAAAGGAAGGGACACCGGCCTGCTGCACTGCTCTGCCGTGCACAGGACCGAAGGCAAGTCGCGCTAAAGGGAAAGGGAAAAAGACCGACCATTTTGAGGGAGGTCCCTGTTTTGACACCCTAATGGGTGTGCCGCCCCCAAAAACATGTTGGTTTTGTTCTGTCTAAGCCAACCTGGAAAATTGCCAAAGAACGCAAACCCGGGTGTATATCCAAAAGGCCTACCTACCTACCTACCTACCTACCTACCTACCTACCTACCTACCGTCCCTACCAATCCATCTATCGATTTATCTTTCTAACTACACTTGTATCTCCTATCTATGCATCTTCACATTTATCTATGTATGTATCAATCCAGCTATCAATCTCTATCCATCCATCTACTCAGATGCCCAGTGGCCATGGGAAAAGAAGGGCACCTCTTTTTTGTTGGTTGAGTTTAAAGGGGAAGCCTTACCCCAAGAAGAAGGAAAAAGGGGCACCACTGACCAACACAGTCTATCTACAAACCCGGGGGTTAAACTCTCCACCACTTCCGAGCGAGGTTATCCGGAAAGCCGAGCAGCAGGAAGCCGCTCTCCGGCGGATCCCAAACGGGGTGGCTGGTATTGGTGTGATACCTTCGCTCGAGGTCAGACTTCGACACTCAAAGTAAACGTCTGCTTTCTGAGTTGGTGCCCTTGTTTTTTTGGAGTAACGGGAAACCCAGCTTCTTTTTTTTGGGGGGGTCCCTTGTTTTTTAGTTTCACGGAAAACCCAGAGGAGAGACACTATTTGTTTGTTTTTTTTGGGGAGCGGGGGTTGAGTTTTTATTGTCCAGGAACGTAGGGAGTGAGGAAACTTGAACTTTCTGCTGGTTGTGTCTGCTTTGGAGTTGGTACCCTTGTTTTTCTTTTTGTTGTCCAGGAGCTTAGGGAGTGCGGAAAGTTGAACTTCTGGTTGTGTCTTCCTTGGAGTTGGTACCCTTGCTTCTTGAGTCTTAACGGAAACCCAGAGGAGAGACGCTGTTTTGTGAGGTCCGGACCCCTAAAAAGTGAGAGAAACTGCGTGCCGCTCGAGACTGGCCGAACAAAGCAACCGAACTTGCCCCGAAATGTGAGACTTTGTGACTTGAAACCGAACTTTTGGTTTGAAAGTGGACTTCCCGAAAAGTCAAAGCCGACAAACTCAGGACACTCAGGCAGCGAGGAAAGGAAACATGAAGGAAACAAATAATGGCAAACGGTTCAAAAGAATGATGATTGTCCGATGGAAAATCGGCTTGGGCGTAGAAGATTCCAACCACCTGAACCAACTGCTCTTACAAACCTGGAACTACCAACACTCAGCTTCCCTCCTTTTTGTGGCTTGGCATTGTAGTTTGGAGGTTACGCAACGCTTCCCCTGTATGCTCCACAAGAACCGGGGTTCAAAACCCCCAAATCACTGCCCAAAACTTGGTTGAGTTTGGAAGGGGAGCAAAAAGCTTTTGTGGGGATTTCCCACTAAACCACACTAAAAAAATGTAAAATGTTTCCCAACAACAACCGTGAAAAATTGGTTCGCCCCAAACAACGCCAGACCCCCATCCTTTTTTTTCGAGCATACGTCCTGTCCAAAAAGCCTTGGTCCTCCAACCTGCAACCCGACCAGTATTTGCAGGGAGATGTAAGATGCTTCGCGTGGAAAGTGAAGCCTCTCCAAATATCCCACGAGTGTCTCTTTCTACTTATCGTTTGTACCCTTTCTCGTGGCTATAAACGAACCAAAAAAAGATGGTCTTAATTTATGAGTGGGTACTCTTTCTAAAGAGCGGCTATAAAGCAAAGCAAAAAGAACACCAAAGCAATTCTGTGGTTTGGGGACCCCCCGCCCCAAACAAAGATGTCATGAAAGGGGAACACAAATGAGAGTTCTCCCCGTGGTGGAACTTTTGTGAGCCTTCAAATATCCCTCTATGGACCACGAGCAGGCTCGTTTCTTTTGAGGCTCGGTTCAAACCAGGTTTCCCATGAGACGATTCGAGTCCGATCGATGTGTTTGCTTCTTTGCGACTTTCCTTTCGGATGCCCTTCTTGGATGTTCAACCTATACTTAGCAAGTAGGCTACAACCAAGGTGCTTTGCCTTGGGTTTGCCTGGTGCTAGTTGGCTTATAACCATGGTTATAGCCTGCTCAATTAGTAGGTTGAACATCCAAGTTTCAAGTCCACAAAAGGGTACCTCCGAACATGAGCCATTCGACTCCGCTTCGACGAAATCTTCCGAGGCGCGATGTGGTGAATGACGTGCCGCCGAGTTGAATTGTCACCAAAGGATCCTCGGTACGCGCACGTGCCGCTTGCCCGGCCCAGCGTTGGGTTTTGCAAGCCCCATTATTCATCCCCCCTCATCCCCATTTTGATGACTTCATCTTCCATTTGGTTAAGACCCCAAAACCAACAGGATTTTGTGGTTTAAACTTTAGCAAATGGAAGTAATCCGACTTACTCCCCGAAACCAGTCCAAATGAATACCCCATTTTAAGGGGATACCAAGAAAGGACCAACATGTTGAGGGTCCCCCAAATTTGACCCAGGGGCTGAGGAAATGAACGACTTCTGAAAGATCCCAAATGGATTCCGTTTCCGGGAAACGAGGTATAAGTGTTCCTGTCCCAGCAATTACATTCACCTGTATAAGTAGCCAAGGGGGTTTCCCACCCTTTATGAACCAACAGGGAATTCTGGTGGTGACCTACCAAGGGGCGAAACAGATTCCTGGGACCTGGGTTCGGTTTCCCAGCGAATTTCGGAGGCCCATGGGATCCCTGTGGTTACGAAATCCCTTCGAACTGGGATAACACCTTCGCGTGGTACGGGATATTAAACAAATGCCGGGTATTTACCGGGGAGTCGTGATAAATCAGATTCCAGGGCCTCTATCCGTTTTTTGCGAAACGGATTTCGGATGTAGGCCTTGAGGTCCCGAACCTCGAGGATCGAAAGTTGGAAAGGGTGTCTGATCTAAGCCACGAAGAAGCCAATGGATAGGCCCAGCATCTTTCCTGAACGGTTTTCTAGGGTGGTTGATCCCAGGCATTCCAATTTGGAGGCGATGGTGAAAAGGAGTTGCAGATATCAAACATCTTTGGACCTGGAAGTGTCGTGGATCCCAGGAATCCGGTTTTTGCCACGATTAGGCAGGTAGGCCGCCATTTTGTCCCTTTGGAACTTTTTGTGAAGGGTGGGAAACCCTTGGTAATCTATGCTGGTAAATGGAATCACTGGTGAAGGCTTTACTGGTCAAAAGGATTTGCAGACAACACATCTTCTTTCTTGGACCTGAAGTCTAACCAATATCCAGGTTCTTAATGGTCACAAGGACCTGTAATTGGTAACAGGACCCTGAACCAACAAATAAAGAATGTTAAGGGAGCCAAAAACGAGACAACCCAGATCTTCACATGGGTATGTGTCGAAATGGGGGGGGATCCGGAGAAATGGAGGCAAGGGCTTTCCTTGTGGCTTCCCTTTGAACCAACGCCAATAGGGGTACAATCAAACCAACACACACACATACCACACACACACATACCACACACACACACACGCCACACACACACACATACCACACACACACACATACCACACACACACACACCACACACACACACACACCACAAACGCACCAACACACACACCACACACCCACACATACACATACACATACACATACACATACACATACACATACACATACACATACACATACACATACACATGCACATGCACATGCACATGCACATGCACATGCACATGCACATGCACATACACATACACATACACATACACACACACATACACATACACATACACATACACATACACATACACATACACAAACACATACACATACACATGCACATGCACATGCACATGCACATGCACATGCACATGCACATGCGCATGCGCATGCGCATGCACATGCACATGCACATGCACATACACATACACATGCACATGCACATGCACATGCACATGCACATGCACATGCACATGCACATGCACATGCGCATGCGCATGCACATGCACATGCACATGCACATGCACATGCACATGTGCACACACCCACCCACCCACCCACCCACCCACCCACCCACCCACCCACCCACCCACCCACCCACCCACCCACCCACCCACACACACACACACACACACACACCACAAGCACACCCACCTACCCACACACTCCCACCCACACACACACACACATTTCTCTTCAAGCTGGTAAACCCCGAACACGGATTTCCGTTCTGGCTTCCCCTTGCTGTTGGCGAAACAAAAGCCGCCCTTCCCCCCTTCTTCCCCCCGGAGTCTTGGAAATTGCTCCCTGCTTCTTGTGCTTGTGTTGGTTGTCTAAACCCCCTACCCCAAAGTCAGCAGGTACCCCTAAACTAGTAGATTGGATTGGAAGCGTCGGGGTTTGAACCCCCCTTTTGACACCAAAGGGAAGATTCCCATCCAAGCCAGCGATCTCCAAACCACGAATTCGTGGTACGGTGTTCAACGGGTCCGTAGGTTGCAACCATGATGGGCCAACTCCGGGGTGATCGTCCGGCTATTGTGTCCTACTTACCTGACGTTGCCTGTACACTCGAGAGGTTGATTCTGGCGGATTCCCATCCCCAGCCCGAAAGGAACCGGAAATCATGGCACCTATGAGGCGCGGTCAAACTTGTTCCAAGAGGACATGGAATATTCGGAAAGTGTTAATCCTGGATTCTGTGGAAATTGTCGTGTCTCAAACTCACTTGCCCTTTAGGGACCCAGCAATAAAAGCTTAACCTTTTCTGGGCTGTTCTCAGCTCCTCTGCTCAAACTCTAACTCTTCGTGGGTTAAAGGAACACCCCCCCACTAAAACCCCACGAAACCGACCAAAACAAAAAGCAACTGAAACCCCAAGAACCGGATGGCTGGGACCACCAAGTATGACCTTGACGTGACACGGACCGAACACAAGGAACACCAAAAGCATAAAACAAAAAGAATCAACTGGCAACTGGGCAAAACCCCAAAGCCTTAAAAAACAAAAAAGAAAAACACATCGCTGTGGTCGCTGTGAGCGACTTTTCGCAAGCGCTCGCCAGCCGGGGCTGGCACGGAGGTCTCCTTGCTAAAGAGGGACCAGTCGCCACCTGAGTCCAAATCAAAACCCGCCTGGATCGCCAAGTTGCTCTTTTTTTTTTCAGACGCGAAATACCCTATAAACAGTCACAGTTGCTGGGAAAAAAGCGATTCGCAACTGGCGATCTAGGCAGTAAAAACATGCTGGTTACACAAAGGCGGATATCCGCAGCTGGATGAAACACGTCCCTTTACCTGCATCTACCTTGGTTTTGATTGTGGCTCACCTCAGACATCCGAAGGCTGGTGGAGCTGTTTGACCCCCCCTTGTTTGGGTGGCCCTGCTTGGACGTGTCGGGGTAACTTTGGTGGTTTTAGAGGGAAGCTCAAAGGAGATTTGGGGGGGGTTCCTGTTTTTGGGACATACCAAGATGAGGTCTAACAAATGGGTTTCTTTCGGATGCTACGCACATGGTCCTGTTGAAGCTACGGGCCCCTGATTTGGGACCGATTCCCAGATCCCGGGCAGTTCGCCAGTAAGCCTTCGCCATGCTCCTGGTTGCTGGAGCGGTTTGTGTAGTTCTGCGCGACTATTTTAAAAATAATAATAATATATATGCTGATGCATGGAAGGGCCGGGAATGTAGGTACCTGAACAGCTCGGGGATTTCAAGACCGGTCCCGTTAATTATGGGGACCACCTAAACTAGCATTGCCTATGCTTTCCCCTCCGCAAAATGAAACGGGACCAGTCAAACCAGAATCGCTGTTTGGTAGGCAGTGCAGTTTTCCAAAAAAGGTACTACCCTGCGGAGTGAGGAAGGTTGAACTATGCCAACTCAAGTCTTGTGCTCCGTGTCCATCAAACAGGTTCTGGAAGAAAGACATCTGTCCCATGGGAGCATCTTTGTGATAAGCGAAGGGGGTTTAACCCAATCACCAAATGCATCGGCAAGAACAGACCAATTCAGCCAACCTTGGCCATGTGAGCCAAGGTCAACACTCCTTGTATGGCCTATGGTCATGGTTCCCTGAGAGGAAATCCTACTAGGTGGATGACCATCCCTGGCAAAATCAAGTAAAGGAACCTTTTGTCATTTGACCATGGCACATTTGTGTCACGGGAGAACTCCAAAAGGCGAGTCGCCTTGCCAATTGAAAGCTTGCTCAGAGCCCCTGAGGCAGAAGTCGGACAAGAGGCCAAGCCCAAACACCCGAATGGTGCTCGATCAAGCTTCATAACCTACCCTGTAATGTTGACCCGGGATTAATAAACCCCTGTTTATTAATATGGGGGTGTCCCTGGTTTTAGAGGGGATTTAGACCACTTTTGGAGGGGACCACCCCCGTATCAATAAACTGGGGTTTATTCAATCTGGGGTCAACATAACATCCCAGGCAAGCCACCCCCCCACCCCAAACAGACACAAAGAAGCACCCACAACGAAGACCCCCAAGAGACCCACAAGGCACCCAAAACGACGAGCGCCCAGTCAGAAAATGTCGGCCTTCGCCAGAATGGCCGAAGTTGGGGATTGGGGGCCTTTCTGGGCAAAACCAAGTCCAAACCAATCCAAATCCCCAAATTTTGTTTGCTGAATTGCCGCAAACCCACGCGTCTAGAAATCCATGTCCCCGACTTTAAATGGACCCACCACACCTGTGGCTTTCCATTACTACCCTCGGGCTCCCTCAGCTCAATCCCCGAGCGGTTTGTCCAAAAACAGGTCCAGGAACTCGTCATTTACCACAAAAAGACTTCCTGGACCCTCAAACTACCCATCAAAAAGGGATATCGCCCCATAATTTTTGGGGGTCAAACTCGTTTTTAAGGGAATTTTGAGGGTTCAGGTTGGCACTTGGATGCTCGATTTGCCAAGTTAGTAAGTTGCTTTGAACCTTGTTTATAACCCACTTGTGAGTCCCCCTGATTGGGGTTCACCTTACTAGGTTGTAAACCAATTGGCTAACCACCTAACTTGGCAACGGCACATGTATGTATTCCGACGCAAAGTGACTAAACTGGGCTGTCCGTTTTCAGATCCCCTGCAAAAAGTCTAACTTCTAGCGGGTGAAATGGAACCCCCCCTTCAAACCAACTAAAAACAGTTGGTTCCCTAGTGTTCGCTTGGGTTCCTTAGCGAGCCTAGCTCCTCCAGCAGAGAGGTTAGAATAAGACCAACTTTTTTCTGGTTTGTCTATTTTAGTAGTGGAACCCTCCCAACCAAAAAAGAAACAGTAAAAAGGCACTGCTGGGGACCTAGACGAGCTGGTCACGCTTCCTTCTGAGGGAATCCCTAAAGGGGGGTAGGTACAGTGGGTAGTTGAGAGCCCTAGGGTTCCTTAAGGTTGCTCAAGCTTCCCTAGGCTTCCCTAGGCTTCGCTGGGGTTCCCTCTACGGTCCCCCCCCTCAGTCCCGAGATGGGGCCCCAAGCCGAAGACCCCTCGAGCTTCATAGACCGTGGCCACCACGAAACCATGCGGCGCCGGCGTGGCGATCCTCGGTGTGGTGAGTCTCGTGAGTGCGACTCCCCCGAATGGATCCAGGATGATCCAGGGCCAAGCTACATACCCCCTGTACATACTTGGAGAAATGAACCCAAGAGGCCTGTTTTTTAATACCCCTCTCCCCAAAAGGGGTATATATACCCTTATATACAAGGTGGGATGGAAACCATGGAAGGGGTATGAACAAGGGGTATGTACTTCCACCCTTAGATTGAAGTGGCCTATTCATGGAAACCTATCCCAGAGGGTCCCTTGGTACCTTATAAGGATGGCTTTTGGGAGCAAAAAGGGGTCTAAGTACCTCCTTAGGTACTTGAACCCTCCGGGTATGCTTCTTCCATGTTAATTGTTTCGGCATCCTTCTTTCTAAAAAAAACAAAAACACCCAAAGCACTGGGGAAACAGCGATCGGTTGTTGAAAAGAACGATGGTTGAAAAGAATGTGAAATCAACCCTCAGAATGCTAGGCTGTCCGTTTTTTCAATTCCCCCCGCTGCAGGTTCAAGTTGTGGGTTAAATTCAAACACACACTAAACCCGCAAAACCTAAAAACTAAGGGGATGACTAGGAACCAAACTCACCATTTCAGTGGAAACACACTTGGGTTTGTCTGCAAGTAGGGGAACTCAAGTCAAGTGGGTTGGTTTCCGTTTGGTCTTCCGTTGAAAACCATCCAACAAAAGTTACCTGGACCCTAAAAAAACTACCCATAACAAAGGGAATTCATGCCATACAAATTGGGGCAATGACACATCTGTAGAGGAATTGTGAGGGTCCAGGTACCTTCTTGTCCATAGCAGACCATCCGTGGATGTTCATGGCGGAGAAAAAAAAAAACAAAAACAAATGGCCCTCGTGATTCGAAGGGAACTTACACAGCGATGCCGTGCCGCGTGTGTGTAGGTATGCCAGGGAAGGAAAAACGGGACACTATTTTTTTTTGGTTGACCATTTTCCGGAGACACCCTCCAAAAGGCGGAAGGGAGCACCGCACTGGGCGCCTTGGATTTTGGCCACGTTCTCGGGCCAAGCCTTGGCCTTCTTCCGTTTTTAAGGACAAGGGCATCCACCGCCCAACTGCCTGAGACTTGGGTGTGTCTCAAAATGGAAATTTTCCCCAACATGGTTGGTTTCCTTTGTTCCCTCTAAACCAGCCACAAAACGGGTACAAAACGGGTACCAACTGAAAAAGAGATGAGGCAATCACTTGGGAGTCATGGGCAAAGGGATTGCCTTGAGGCCCCACCCTACCCCACCCCACCTCACCCCCCCGCCCCAGAAAAAATATGGGGGCGTTGTGCAGCCCGAGACTCGGAAGCAAGGTCGAGGGAGGGATCGGGGCGATGGGCACATAGATGCCGCCTGCGATAGAAAAAAAAAAAAAAACACGGAGGGTGCTTGGTTTCACCTCGGAAGGGGAGCACACATGTTAATTTTAGCAGTTCAGTGGGGATTTCAACCACTAAACCACAATAAGCAAAAATGTATAAAATGTTTCCCAACAACAACCATGGGTGTGTCTCCAGCTCCCAAAAAAAGCCTGGGGTGTCCTTGTCCTGTTTGTGGTTTGTGGTGTTTTAAAGGGAGGCCAAACATTCCACGGAAAATGTGCGTCTCCAGCCCCCCAAAAAAATATGGGGTGGACGGTTACGAAATCCCTTCGCACCACCTTGAAACCATGGTTGAAACCAGCGTTTGTTGGTATTCACAGGTCATTCCAGGGCTTCTTAGGTGGTGCCAAATGGATTTTGTCCATACGGTGCTTCCTTGTCCTGTTTGTGGTTGTGTGGTGTGTTAAAGGGAGGCCAAAAGGAACGTCACCCTGGCCTGTTGGGGGGCTTCCCAAATCCCAAAAAGAAGCAAATCAGGGACACAGGGACGATGCTGGGGCTTCCTTGTGATTCCATTTGGCTGTCTAGGTAACCCAGCGGGTTCCTACCCAGTAGAAGAAGCATAATATTTGGTGGCTGGAATTAGGACAACCAAAAAATATATCTTTTTGCCTGGTTAGTGGAAAACAAAGGGGACCCCAAAAAAGCAAAAAACACAAACAAAAGGGGGAGCTAATTCTGGGGAAGATATTTGGTGGCTACTTATCGTGGCAACTGTGGGTTTGGTTTCCCTTTAAAACAGAGTGCGGGCGGCCCTGGAGGCCCCAGTCTTTGAGGTTTTTGTTTTTTTGTTTGGTTTTTGAATTTTGTGGTGTTTCTGTTAAAACAACCATCCGAAAAAGCGTATCAGCCAATACCAGGCCCGTGGATCTCGCAAACACGACTGGTGCTTTGGGCCGTTGATGTTCAACCGTCCCCTCGGTTTCCGAGGAAAACAGAGAGGGGCGCCAGAGCGGATGGACCATAACCCCCCCCGAAAGCACGACGGTGGGTGTCCTGGGTACCTGAACCCTCAAAATTCCATCTTAAAAATGGGTTTGACCCCCAAAATTATGGGGTGATATCCATTTTTTATGGGTAGTTTGAGGGTTCAGGTAACTACTTGTCACTGGTACTTTGGCCTTGGTGTTCTTTCCTTGTGGAAACTGGGTAGCTCGTCTTTGTTGAAGTTGGTATTCAAGCAGAACAAAAAAGAGAACCACACACTTGGCCGAACACACAGCCAAGTAATTATCCCTTTCTTGAACACGATTCTTTTTGCGGTGTTCCCTTGGCTTCACAGAAACTCGCCCTAAGCCCACGATTAACTTCCACTGATCAACCCCAACACGACCAAGCCAGCTTTCTACAATCCGTCCATGTAATGGGATTGAAATTCACCCAAAGCCGATTCCGCACATCTGAACCAATGAACCCTACCCAAAACCCACCCAGTGAATCCCAGTTACACTCATAGTAGGTAACCAGCCATGTTCCTTTTTGTTTGTAAAGGGTGGCTCCCTTTACATACTAAGAGGTAAATGGATCCACTGGGCCAAACAAAAAAAATCACGGCAAAGTCTTTGGGCCCGTGGTTGTTTTACTTGGAACCGGTGTGAGTTGATCAGAGACCTGCCTCGCACCATACGCCTGTTCCCAGCCCATACTGCCAGTGCGGAGTAATGACTTTGGTGTTCAAACCACCATAAAAGCCATATATATATATATATAAACAATGGGGGGGTTAGCGCAACCGCCATTGTTTACCTAAGGATTGTCATCCAAATTGGGTCCCAAGGCCATTCTTTTGGGGGTTAAACCCTAGGGCTTTGGATCCTAGTGATCTACCAGGTGAGAACAACGTTCAGGGGCAATTTCATCCTACACATTTACTAAGAACACAAAACACATGATTCATATACATGAACACGTATGGTCCACCCAGCCCCAAATGGCATCCTAGGTATACCCAGCCAGGAAGTAAGTATAAATATATATATATAGAGAGAGAGAGAGAGATTGTGTATAGCATAATACGTGTATATATATATACACAATATGCATATATGTAGTGAGTAACAATCAAAAAACATATCGTAATACACGCGACAATTTCCCCGGAACACAGGCCCATCAAACAAATGGGAAGTCATGTGCCAACTCATTACTCCAAAAGTAGCGGCGAAGGGTGTCCCTCCACAAACGTGCAACTTGCACGACCCCTTAAAGGAAGTTGCCTTCGAGGAACCGGCATTAAGCTTTTGTACAAATAGATGGACCTGGTCAATGGAATAAAATCAACCTAAGCCAGTAGAACCCATCTATTTCTCACCGACTTATGCTTCCATTTGCTTAAGCCCCCTGGAAAAGATAAAAATACTTCCAGTAGTGATAGATTCCCTTTAAAACCAAGAGGGGAAACAAATCTTAAGCAAATGGAACTATGGGAACCGGTTCCTGTTCAGGTCCTATTTTTGCGGGAGAATACCATTAGCTCGCCCGTGGAGTATTTGGGGACTTGGGCAGGCTGTCCGCACAGCATCTTGCTGGTATGGGAAAGACGCCCACGTGGGCAACCTCCGGCAATAGTGTGGATGGATACAAAATCCGCTCGCACCACTTTGACACCTTGGTTGAAACCGTAACACTTGTTGGAATTTGCAGGGGGAATCGTATCATTGCAGGGTTTCTTAGGCGTTGCAGGATTTCGTCCATAAACAGTAGGTCCCGGTGATCTAAACAATTGCGGACAACATCCAGGCGGTAGGTGGTTTATCCCGCAGGCGTCATCCATGCCAACTGGTGCCTAGCGCAGAGTTTGTCCTTCCACAGTAGTTCCTCAAAGGCTTCTCTTGTTTTGGTTCCTCAAAGGATACATGGGTCTGTTTCGAGGCAGCCCATATATTAAGGGGTTTAAAGGGAAACCAAGAGGAACACCAGGTCCCCTAAAAAGGACACACCCGCATCCAAACACAACCTAATTTCAAGGGGAGGTTATTGCTCAACTGGCCATTGTATGCACGGGACCCGCAGCGATGTGGACCCAACATGGGGAATTGCAACTTGCGGTTGTCCTTGAATGCCACGTGAAAAGAGGACCTGGACCCTCAGCGTTTTTGGGTCCAGGCACGCTCAAACAACCCTTTCACCAATCCTTTGGATTCTCTTGCTGGCGCTCCGTAGGGAATGATAACTGGAATGAACCGTTTGGGATTCCCGAAAAAAGGACACTTCACCAGTTGGATGGTTTTAATCTCGAAATCATGAGCCAAAACTTATCCTCACTTGCTGAGTTGATGGGCCAAAAAAAGCTCAAACTTTACATTTACCACTAAAATGGTCTTCCCAAAAAGTTTAAAGTTCATGAACTCAGGAAGTGAGTATCATTCCCACCTCTCAAGGCAGATCTATTCTCTGCCCGGTGGAGTTCCAGGGGAAGAAACATAATTTGCATCCGATCTTCTTTGGCTGACTTTACAGGAATTGGAACCCTTACCCAAACAAGTCGCAGAAGTCCAGCAGCACACTGGAAAAATATTATTTTGGGTTGGTTGACTTTAAAGGAATCGGAACCCTTGCCCAAAAAAAGTTAACCCAAAAAAAGGGAAGCAATTCCCGCCGGTTGCAACTGAGTCTTCCCCCCCGCTCGCGCCCGCCCTCGCGCACCCCAGCGCGCGCCTGGCACCACGAAGGAGGAGAGGATCTGCTCGGTGGTGGACTGAACGGCGGCCACCAAAATCGGGCCCAGCAGCTTGCCAGCCTGAGCGATCCAGTGATCGAGCGACCCAGGCGCTTCGGGGGGGGGGCCTTGGGACATGGCACCTGGCACTTCGCCGGCTGCCTGGCTGGGTGTTTCTGTTTGTTTTTTGGTGTTTCGGGATTTTTCTCGTTTTGGGGGCTTTTGCGGGACTTGTTCGGTCGCTTCATCTTTTTCTGGGATCAGCATTTTGTTGTTCAGGGGACTCGTTTCTTCCTTTTTCTGAGCCCCAGCTGTTGTTCATCTGCGTGTGTGGATTTGTCCGCTTTTTGACAGTTTTTTGGGAGCCACGCCAAGCAACAAATGGGTGTTTCTTGTTTTGTTTGGCCCCAAACATGGTTTTCTGCTTTCCTGCCGGTTTCCCCTGACCACCAGCCAAAAGAGGGGTACCCTCCGAAAAAGACAAACCCATATGGGTTCCTCCCTCCAACTAGCCTAATGGGATATGGCACCGACATGATCCTATTTTGAAGGATAGGTTGAGGGTCCAGGTGCGTTTTCAGATCCCTACCCCTATTGTTTGTTTCTCAAAAGAATTCGGGACCTGGCTGAAGAGGAACCCATCGCCAGCTGAGGCCCGGTTCCTATGATTATTGTGTCCGGATTGGGACTTAACCTGCATACCGGTTGCCATCGATCTGGGTCCATGTCAGGTTGGAAACCCACCTTGGAACATCCCTTGTGGGAACTGGGTTTGGAGAAAAACAAATACGCCCAGATGCTATCCCCAACAACTCGGATTGCACTTGTCCGGAACACAGGTAATCTATTGGTTTCCGGTTTCCCGGCCCACATCTGGGCTGCACAAGCAAAGGCTTGATTCTGTTTCATGCTTCGTCTACCCCAACATATAACATCTAGGTCCTCCAGTAGAGAGGGTAGAATAACGGTACCCGATTTTTTTTCTGCAGTCTATTTTAGTAGGGGAACCCTCCCCCCAAAGAAAGGGGAGAGAAGGGCATGTCTACCCCAACATACAACATACTGTGGATGGACGAAATCCTGCACCACTTTGATACCATAGGAAGCCATTGTTGGTTGGTATTCACAAGGGAATCATCATTCCCAGGTTTCTCAGGTGGTGTGAAACCATGAGAAACTTTTCTTTTTGTATTTGCAAGGGGAATGATCATTCCAGGGTCTCTTAGGTGGTGCAAAATGGATATTGTCCATCCACAGTCGTACAAGGGGTCTAGTCGTGACAAGTTTTACCCAGCGTGCGGCGAAGCACCTCTTCGCTGAGGCCGCGGCTGACTGCATCCCGAAGAACTCCACATGAAGGTTCGGCAGGTCTAAAAAGTACATCTTGCCTGCCCCAAGAAAAAACAACCACATTTTTGACACACAAGGCATGGCATAGTTTCCTATACACTTTGGCTTACATGGCCTGGCCAGTTTCTGGCTGATCTTGCCTCTGCCAAACTTCACTGCTTCACGAAAAAGCAACAACAAGAACAAAAAGCAACCGCAAACACTGAACACTCAGAAAACTTGGCTGGCGCTCGCAGTCCATCAATACCACCCCCTCAAAAAACAACTGGCTTGAAGCGCGTGTAAGGCAAGCCTCGTTAGTTTAAGAGTTCCAACTTCATTGTCAAAAGGGACATGGTCGAGCACCAAGCCCAACTAGTCCAGCAATTCCACACCCAGACACTCACTCCATGTAGGGAATATTTACCCACAGTTACCCTCCACATGCGCGTATTACATACATGGAGTATGTGGGACATAAGAGAACCCCCCGAAAGGCCCCAGGAAATTGGCATCGGTGTTGCTGGGATTCCTTGGAAACCAAACAAGTTGTCCTTGAAAGAAATCTCAGATGCCCAGTGGCCATGGGGAAAAAAGGGCATCCTTTCTTTGGCTGGTTGACTTTAAAGGGGAACCTTCCCAAACAAAAGGAAAAAAGGGTGCCGCTGGGCGACTGAGAAATGGGTCCACGGATTGCTCCCATTCCCTTGCACAAGTTGGCAGACTCCAACTCGGAAGCTGACACATTCCAACGACCAAATCGATTCTCCCTATGTGGGTGCGTGTCATTCTTGTGAGGGCGCCCCTTTGTAGCACTATAGGGTTGTTTGAAAGGGGATTTGAAGGGGAACGATTCATTTTGAGGGGCCCCCCGTCGCCCCCCGTTTAGAGAGGTCGAAATAGGTCGTATCCGTCGGATTTGAGTAGATGTGGGGGCAACTTTAAAACGCACATTTTTAGGGAATTCCAACCTGCTGTGGATGGACGAAAACCTGCACCAACTTGAATCCATGCAAAACCATTGATTGTTGGTATTTATGAGGGAAACGAATTATTCCAGGGATGTTTAGGTGGTGCGAAAAGGATTTCGCAATGATCCACAGTATCATCTCTCCCATTTGAATTGCGAAGACTTTGGGCAACTTCTCTTGGGCAAGCAGACAAGGGAATGGAGGCTCAATTTAAAGGTCATTCCATGGTGTGCTTGTTTTTGCTTTCAACACGGATTTGCTTTCCTTTGGTTTCCCAATTTACAAAAAGGGGGGGCGCTCTAAAAAAGACAAACCCACCTGAGCGCCCCGGACAGTTGGGGAAGAATTGGGTAGGCCCAGCGCTTCTTGGCAAGAGAAAATAGGACATCCCCCCCATGTCACCAAAGAAACAACAGGCTACCAGCAATATTGTCCGTTGCCCATAGAAAGAAGAGGGAGGCTTTTGTTGGAACAGGGTGTCCTTTGTTGATGGCCCCCTTTTGGAGTGCGCTATGCAAACAAATCGGAAACCATTGAGTTCAAGGTGTCGCCACTGAAACAAAAACCGCCCATTTCTCAGAGCCAAACGAGGCAGGTCCGATGTGTGGGAGATGTCCCCCGCTTCTCAAGACCACAGCGCCAGGTGTTGGCCACGCGTCTGAAGCCTCCAATTTTCACCCGGCCCGCCTCCGGCAAAGACGGGAACCGAGTCGATCAAAGGAGCCAAGAGCACGCAGGCGTTGCCCTGCAAAGTGAAGCTGGACAGGCCCACCTCGAATCGAGCTTTTCGCAGGCAAGCCACTATAGTAACCAGCAACTTTCAACTCTTGCTTGATTTTGTGTGTGGCTCAAAAAACCGGAATTCCAAAATGGGTTGCCCTGGTAAGTGTTTTTCTTGCGTGTTTCTCGTTACAGCTGCCACTTTCGCCAGGGTGATCCATGTCCATGATCCATTGATACTATGGCTCCGGTTTTGGACGGAGGATCTGGCGGCGGCGGTTCGGGTTCGTTCAGGTGGGTGACTTTGGAGAATGAGCCCCTAGGGGTGAGGTTTTTAAGGGGAAACTCGCTTCCTGTTTGGGGCCAACACATCTCCAAACTTTTTGGCTGCCACCAAAAGGGCTTTCCAAAAAGTATACAGGAGCTCAGGGAGTGAGGAAAAAAACATATATATATATATATATCCTCGCCCTTTACTGAACTCTTGGGCTCAGGCTTGAACGTTGGCCAAGATACACCCTCCCAAACCAATTCTGGAAAGTGAAAGAGGGCCCCTGCTTGCATGTTCGGCCAAGTTAGTACTTAGTAAGTGGTTAGCCACCTCTATGATCTCCTCACAAAGTCAACCTCACATTCACGGGTGACTTGGTGGGTAACTGAACGGCTGCCGATACTTAAATTACTTGGCAACAAAAATACACATAGGGAATCTATCTCAGAGGGTGCAAGTGGTGTGTCTTTTGTTCAGGGTACCTGTTTTGGGGGTTGGCTTCAAGGGGAACCAACGGAAAAAGACGACCCATAGAACACCCCAAGAACCAAAACGAGGTTCGAGTCACAGGTTCGATGTGGGCTTCCATTGCTACATCCGAGACTCGTCCTGTTACTCACTTCCGAAGTGGATTAGCAACCCAAAAAAGTGACCACCTGGATCGCCAAGTTGTTGCTTTGTTTTCAGACACTTCACCTTAACCGGGAAAAAGCGTGTCGCAACTGGCGATCCAGGCAGGAACTTGTCGCCACTATGCTCACCCTGGTGACAAAGTCCAACTTTCCAAACTCCGGTGGAATGGGTGCCAGGGTACATGTTCAGCGTGAAACATCGTATATGCCGTATGCATACTATGACACATGTAGATCTCGCTTGTCCTCTAGGGGCCTGGAAACAGAAGGTTAACCTTTTGACACCTTCACCACATGTGGGCCAAAACGGGGAAGCTTTGGTTGCAAGTGAGGGTTGCGGGAAGCTGCAGAAACCCTTGAATTTACTGCAAATGACCTATGGCTCTGTGGTCTAGCATGGTTGTCTTGCATTTAGGGCATCCACAGCAATGTTGACCCCATATTAGTCAACCAACCTGTTTATGAATAGGGAGTGGGGGCCCCTTGAAAAGTAATAATTCCCCAGGGAGAACCACCCAATTCATACACTGATCGGTTGATGAATATGAGCAGCAGATAGGTCTCGGTTTTCTCAAACTATGGAAATGTTGACCCCATATTCGTCAACCCCAGTGTATTAATACGGGGCGGGGTTTGGCAATTGGCCCTCCAAAAGTAATAGTTCCCCACTAAACCGAGGCACGCCCTCACTAAAAATGGTGGTTTGTCCTTTAGTGCCCCCTTTCAAACAACCTTGAGCAAGTTCCCACATTTCACCCAGGGACACCCCCCCATGAATGAACTGGGGTTGATGAATCTGGGGTCAACATTAAAGGGGATAATGTTTACATGTTGCTTCCCTTCAAGCCAATAAACAGGCACCTGGGTACCTGGACCCTCAAGCTAGCCAGGGGAATCCGCCCCATGAAGCTGGGGTCAACATCGTGCACCGATGACCCCGTGGCCGTTCCTTGAGCCGAGGCGCGGAGGTGTGCACCGGCAGCCCGCTCACGCGCCCAGCGATCTTCAGCTCGAAGTGGAAACCCTCGCCCGCGGCCATGTCCACATTCGCCTCATATGTCTCTTAATGCAACATGGTGGTGGTGGTGCTCCTGGTGGTCTTGATACAAAATGTGGCGGTGGTGCTCCTTGTGGTGCTCCTAATTACTTGATGGTAGGCCTCTCTCATTCGCCTAATGGTGGTGTCAAGGTGCTGTGGACGAAACCCGTTTTCACGTTGAAACCATGGTTGAATCCAGCACGCTTATTGGTGTTTACAGCGGAATTCAAATTCTAGTGTTTCTGATAGGTGGTTCACTCTTCCAACCCCCCCCCCAAAAAAAAAAAGAAAGAAGAAAAGGTGGTGCTCCTTGTGGTTTCCTTACAACACGAAAGAAACAACGGGTATCCAAAAAGACGCAGTCAAGTCGTGATGCTGTTCATTTCCGGCGGAGAAACCACCCATCCAAAAATAATAAAAATAAACACCAGGCAAATGGCTGGTTTCCAGGGTTAATTGGTTTCGGGGCTGACTGGGCTGCTTGGGTCAGGGGAGGTACTTTGAGGCTTCTTTGGGTGTGGGCTTTCCCGTTCTCAACCTTATGTTTGAAAGGCACGAAGCATCCCAAACTACTCCTCCATGTGTTTTGTTGGCGGTTTCCAGCCACACCAGTCGACTTTTAGAGTTTCACGAAATTTATCACAACATGGCATAACCCACTCCTCACTTCGTGAGTTCCTAAATTGAAAAGGTTGGGGCTATGCCCCTGTGTCGCGTCTTCGTAGCTCAGATTTGCGAGAACCGAGTAATGTCTTCAGGTGGGTTGATTCGCCCTCCCCCCCTTTTGCGGTTTTCAAGACGTTTCCCAGACCCGCAAGAAATTGGATGGGTCCAAATCCAGAAATAAAGAGGCGCCACCCCCATTTGTCCATTTGTGAGTGGGTTGATACATAGTCACAAGAGTGACATCTAGTCTTGGCTGCAAAACCCCCACCAAATGCAGGCGACCTGGATTTCTCCAGGCCCCAATAGGGTTTGGTTTCGGTTTCATACTGTGGATGGTGGCGAAATCCGCTTCTCGCACCACCTAAGAAACCCAACGGAATGATTCGTTTTCCCTGTAAATACCAACAAACCGTGGTTTCCCACAGTTTCTTAGGTGGTGCAGGATTTCGTCCATCCACGGTATGGACAAGCCATTTGGGTGTGTGTCGTTTTTCACGGGGCCCGCGAAAATGCTGGGTTGTCCTGTTGGCGTTCCTTTAAAAACTAGCAAACAAGGGTACCTATTGTTTCCAACAGCTCTCTCTGATGGGCGATTCGGTGACACCAAAGGCCAGCCATGACACACCACGCTTGTTCGGCCCCCAGCAGTTTTGAGCTGGCTCGGAATCAACCCACGAGCACGCACAAACACGAACAAAGGGGGAGTGTCTTTTTTTTGAGGGAAACAAAAGGAAGGCCACCATATTGGGGAGGTCCAACTTCCTTAAAAAGGCACTCCCAAACTACCCTAAGCATCTTGCAGGGATCCTTACATACACCTGAACATTGCAACTTGTAAATGCTGGTTTCCATTTACTTGGGTGTTGAAAAAGCCAGCAACATGTTTCAAAGGGCTGCGAGCAAAACAAAATTCTTTAAGGAGCCACACAAAAATACACTCCCAAGAGACAACCACCGCTTTTTTCAGTCACTGTTGCGATCGGTTTTGGGGGCAAAGTGCATGGAAAAAAGCGATCGCAACTGGCGATCCAGCTGCATTTACCGGCTTGTGGCAACCACGGGCTTAACCTCAATAGAAAAACCACATTGGACAATGGCGACGGGTTGCCTGGTTGCCTGCTCTCCTGGTAACTGGGATCCATAGGGACACACACACACACCTATATACTGCGTCCAAGGCTTTTTGGATTGAAAAGATCTCGCCGGAAGCATGAGCCAAGGTGCCAAGAGCTCAATGCCTGACCAGCGAGAAAGGCATGGGTCTGCGTATCGATGCCCAAATTCCAGCGACGCAATCTTGCCGGTGGTGTTTTTGGGCTGATGTGTTGCCTCAACCCAGTGCTTCCAGTTCACTAGACAAATTTTATCATGCAAACCTGGAGTGACCTACTCGACCCGAGTGGCGATCAGAACTTGACTTGAACAACACACCAAAAAACAAACTGAATACACAAAAAGCAAAATAAACAATCAATAAGCCCCGGCGGGTATCCAACGCAGCCGCGGACGGAACCCTCTCCGGAACCCTCCTTGTCTGCTCCCAACGAATCCAGAGCCTATCTGGGCAGAGACCAAATCCATAGGGAAGCTTTATGTTCGTTCGAACGCATGTCGCAACAACGGGCAGCAAATTGTTACAGAGTTCTTCTTCGGACAGTGCTGGTTTGAATGGAGACCCTACTGGACCGGCGCTTATGGACGTCGACCAGGTGAACAAGGGCTATGGCAAATGGCAGAAAGCTTTCAGCTGTTGGGGGGGAGAAAACAAAAACTCCCAGGAGGTCTGACGGTGGCTTACCTGGCGGGGGCTTGTTTAACCTACAAGCTTGCCGCTTGCCGTTGACCCTTGCCCCCCGCAATATGCACATGTTTTGTTTTTTGGCGGGGGGCTCCATAGCAAATATAAGGCTGTGGCGTTGTGTGGGGGTTCCAACTAGATGTCCGACCGGAAAACAAACATCGCAAGCACCAGGTGGACCAGAATCCTCAGAAGCAAAATCCAAGAAGGGAACCGCAAAAAAAAAACAACGGAATTGCGGAAACTCCCCTTGGTTTGGTATCAACCCCATTGAGGGCCTAGGCAACAAAGACACATCAAAGACGCATCGCCCCACGCTTGAACTGGAACACGAGTCCAACCGACCCCGACTAAGTGGTTCGCGACCAGCAGGAAACCCCCAGCTAACCGCGTGTAAACCATGGCTAGGGCTACAAGCCAGTCAGTGATCCCTCCAAACCATCTAAGGGTCAATACCCCATCCAATGCAGACCCCATGCAGAACCCAAGGGTCACCCCCAAAACGGCATCATTTGTTGAGAACATTTTGAGAACCACCCCAACCTCAAATGGTGTACCCTTTGGGCTTCGTCTAGTTTGCATCTGCGATTTGGTGCCAAAGGCACCCTACCAATCCCCGACAGACACGATTGTGGACAAATATATCCCTTTCCGGACTACCAAAGTGGTTGATTATGCAACGGATTTTACCCAGGTGTTCATAGCAAGAAACCAAAAACCCTACATGTTCCCCAAGGACCTAGGATCCCTCAGGATGGTTGCCCAACATGATTAAGGGGATGGAGAACTCAGGTGATAGAACGTGCCAACCGGATATTTCGCACAATGGGACCCTACCCCCCGAAGACCCCCATACCAGTTCATTGCCATAGTAATTAAGTAGCCAGGGAACACCATGGTAAACCCTAGCGGACAAAATAAACATGGTGACCTGCTTTGGCTGTCTCCCCACCCTAAAAACAACTCAGGAACCGGATGGCTCGTTGAACCAAGTTGCAGGAAACCAAGGATACAGGTCTCTACCGCTTCCCTACAAGTCAACCCCAAATCTGCGAAGGTTTTTGGAAGGGATGCGAACTTGACCTGACAAAGGGTGGTCTGCTTGTCATGTGCTAGGAGCAGTGAACATGAAGAACAAAGCAGTTCTGAATGTGGCAAGGGTCCAACGTGCGCTGTATTTCCCCTGTTAAACATCACTTTGCCCAAAAAACAAAAACAAGCCTTTCTAACTCATCACGAGAAGGTGGTGTTTTTTGGTTTCTAAAGGGCAACAAAGGGACACCACAAATTGGATTGTGTTGATTTTTCTTTTTGTATTTTCTCTGTTTTTTTTTGGGGGAGGGCGGTTCCCTATTGTGACACATACCCCAAAAAGGTGAACTGGACAAAATAGGTAGATCCCCTTTACCACCTAGAAACAAACATCAATGGGCGTAGAGTCGACTTCGTTCCTTGACCGGAAAGAAAAACCACGGAAAAAGCCAAGAGCTCAAAATCTTGCACGGAGCGGTTCCCGCGAGAGAACTTCGAAACGCAACGGGTTTCAGGGCCGGCCACGACCGGTCTCCCGGTCTCCCACCCATTGGTTTAAACATGTTTAAACCACTGGTGATGATGATTCTTCCCTTGTAAAGGTGCTTCCATTTGCTTGAGCCCCCTGAAAACAAAAAAAAACATATGTCCAGTAGTGATAGATTCACTTTAACACCAAGAGGGAAACATTAAATAACAAATGTTCATTTCAGCAAATGGAGGCGTGGTGTTTCAACCACATTTTGCCCCAGGGTCCGTTTCGACCCTCACGGGGACTCCCCGGGACCCCGAGACCCGCCTTCCTGAGCGCCTCGGCCCGTGTGCGTGGCCACGATGTGCTTCAGCACCGGGTGCTTCGAGCCTCGCTAGGTGAGAGGGCTCGGTGCGCCTAGCCTGGACCTGAGGTCCGACTTCCCGTAAAAGAAAGGGGGACGTCACCAACATAACACGTACAAAAAGGGGGAAGTCACCAACAAACCCGTGCAAAAAAACACCAACAAACCCATGCAAAAAAAGGGGAAATCACCCCAGCACCCATACAAAAAGGGGGAAGTCACCAACATAACACGTTCAAAAAGGGGGAGAAGTCGCCCCAGAATGTTGGGTTGCAAAACAAATTTATGTTTAAGGGGATTTTGAAGGGTCCAGGTACATGTTGGCTGCTTTTCAAGTATTTTTGTGGTACACCCAAATAATGGAGTTGGACCTGAAAAGAGGTGGGTTTGCCTTGCAAAAGTTTGGCTTCGAGCCGCTAACCGGGGAGACAAAAGAGAGGGACCAGGAGAAAATGGCGCTCTCAAACGCTTCCGAAAGGGAGCCCCAACCGGGCCCCTGCTTGTTTGCTGCACCAACAAAAGGACCATTTGCTTGAGCCCCCCCGAAAGAAAAAAAATATGATAAATATGTCCAGTCGGTGTTCTAATTATCTAGTTAAGTACAATAAGCCAACCTACAACAAATCATATCAACTCAAAAGAACACACGCTCAGCTTAAAAGTAAGGGTCCAGAAAACCGGAACTGCAGTTGTGTTCCTCCAAACTGGGAGGGCTGGAACCACCAATTCTAGGTCCTCCAGATTTGAGAGGATAGAATAAGGGTACCATTTTTTTTTCGGTAGTCTATTTTAGTAGGGGAACCCTCCCAACCAAAAAGGGGAGAGGGCACTACTGGCAGACCTAGATTTTTTTTCGCCACAGGCAACTAGACTCGTCACGACCCCCAGGCTCTGCTTGTTTGCTCCTTAGGTCTTTCTGATTCCGCTTCGGAAAGAAGCTGCTGCAGCTTGAGGACTCTGCCTGAAAGAGGGCACCCCTGGTGAAAGCGCCTCCTGTTGAAACCAAAGAGGTCCCTTTTGGCAGTTCCATTGGGGAGAGGGAGGGAGCTCAAATAAACCCCAAACGAGCTAATGTGGGCTCCCTTCCCCCTCCCCGTTGACATACATTCCAGGGAGTCGCCAAACAAAACTCGGCCTGTGTTCCACAAGGTTCTTCCCAACTTTCGGGTGAGCTTTGCGCTGGCAAATGATCAGAACATGAATGAGTCAAATGCCGAATTGCGTGTCGAACATAACTTGGTGTTGCCTCAAATCATGGATTTCTTAGTGGGTTTGAAATCCCATCCGAAAAAGGCGCCCCAAATGGACAAACCTGACTGGCTTCTTTTCGGTGTCCCTTGAACATGGTACGACCCAATATAGAGGTTTACAACAATGCAGGGTTAAAAGCAAACCTACCCCAGATATATTGCCCCCACCCAGAAACAACAATTTTCATTATGATCCATATTTAGCAAACCTACAACGAGATCTTCTAGAACCCTCCTTTTTTTTTTTCGGGTCGAACTCCAGGTAAAACCCTCCCATGCGTGTTCTCATGTTTCGGGTGTCAGCGGAGCTCGGAAGCTCCGAAGGCTCAGTGGAAGCTCAGAAACTCAGCTCCCGGCCAATATCAAACTCGGTGCTGATTTGGATGTCGATGTTGAAGCCTGCAACTGAGCTACTAGGTCCAGTGGAGAAGTTATAATAAGGGTAGCAACTTTTTTCGGTGGTCTAGTTTAGTAGGGCAACCCTCCCAACCAAAAAAGGGGTCAAAAAGGGCACTACTGGGGGACCTAGTCATCCAATTTAGCTAGAGAAAGAACAGAGAGCTCCCTTTTTGTCCGTGCCCAGAAAAGGCCAGGCGCGACGATGTTTCTCAAAACGGGGAAAAAAGCTGCCAGCTGGGCCTCCTCACCTCTTGAAGAAACCATATGGCTGTGGCTCAAAAAGGGGGGTCCATAGCAAATGGAAAGGTCGAAGAAAACCTGTGTAACCCCAGCTTTTTAATTTTCAGCCACATCCATATAGAAGCCTGTGGACGAAATCCGCGCACCTGGGATGGAATATTTGTGTCCGCCAGAATCTCAACCTGATTGAAGCCACGAACCCGCACGCAGATTACTTGACGACAGTTCCGAACTTCTTTCGCGACCCCTTCCCGAGACAATTTCCGAGCCGGTGTGTTGGTTTCCGAACCAGCCTTGAAAAACCAGCGGGAAAAAAGGTTGGCTACTAACTATAGTGGTAACTTAACATTGATTGGGATATACCGAGCATGGCTTCTCAAAGCACCACGAAAAGCAAACAAGAAACATCGAAGTCAGCGAGCTGTAATTGTCCGCTCTTGGCTAGAACACTTATCGAAGTCATAACTTAGAATCCCTAGGCAACGCCTGAAACGTTTCCAGGAACAACAAGGCAGCAACTTCGAGGTTGGTCGAAATTACTCCCTCAAAATCCCAGCTCGGCCTAACCATATCGCGGTGTGTCAAAAATGGGTATCCAAAATGGACACCTGGAAATTGGACACATGGACGAAAACCTGCGGTCTCCTGGTGATTTAACTTGATCCATGCTGAAATCACACAGTTGCTCAAACATCTTCATCGCCGTTCAACTTTCAAGTGGACCTGTGACCTTTCGAGGACGAAAGAGAAGCGTCTTTGGTGGCCTCCTGCGAACATGCCGAGGGGCCAGGTTCTTGTGTTAGACGTCGCTATCAAAGCCTGGCATTAACCCGGCCTACCCGAATCCATCTGCAAACAAGGGCGGCCGGACCCATTCATGGTTGGGACTGTCCCCCGATCCAACCCCCTCCAGTCCCAGAAAGCCCATAAAAGTCCCTGCAAATTATATGGCAAAAGTATGGGGGGCAATCACTCCCCAACCACCAATGCCTTTGTGCACAGGTGCATCTACCGTAGGCTGGAGGGATCCAGATTCAACAGCCGAGGTGTCCATTGCTTCAGGCGCTCGCTTTCCAGCTGCTTGAAGCTCCTTCACTCGTGCTGAGGCCTGTGGTGCCGGGAGGGCATAGTCTCAGGTGTTGACTCGATGGTCGCTGGGCTGAGCCGGGCAATCGCGTACTCGCCCGGTGCCACTTGCTGCTCCTCCTTCCGCGTCACCAAATTGGCCCCAAGGACATCTGCGTCCAGGAATGGTTGGGGATTTCAAGCACACCTGAGACCAGCAAGCAAACAAGCAACAGGGTCTTCGGCTGAATTCTGGGGAACATGATCGTGAACCTCCCAACCGTTCCCTAGAAGAAATCAAAACATAAGCGACTGCTAAAATGAAACGTGCCGTTTGCGGGCTTAAGAACCTCGCTTGCATGTTCCAGCTAAGGCAGCTTTCATGCTCTTGCACTAGGGCTTGCGCCTGAATGACCCTGGATTGTTTCCCTCTGAGCAACCAGAAGCAAGGGTTTTATTTCATGTTGCGCCCCTCAAAATGACAGTTCTGTGTATCCACTGGCAAGGGCGATTC
The DNA here is from genome assembly GCA_963377175.1 of Effrenium voratum. Taxonomy (NCBI): domain Eukaryota; class Dinophyceae; order Suessiales; family Symbiodiniaceae; genus Effrenium; species Effrenium voratum. Next base: position 594,774 of record CAUJNA010003292.1, on the reverse strand, counting down.
TAAGCTGTGCCTTCAAGCCTGAACCTGAGACCACGGACGCACGCCGCCCCCAGAAACTGATAGGGGCGAACGCCCTCAGCTTCCCGGCACCGGTCCACGCCAAGAAGCCCATTAGCTTCTTGGATCTAACCGCAGCGGAAACCTCTCGAGAGACCTCAGTTCGCCAAAAAAAAAACTGACTCCCTGGACCCTCAAACTACCCATAAAAAAGGGATATCACCCCATAATTTTACTATAATTATGGGGGCCAACCATTTTTAAGTTGGAATTTTGAGGGTTCAGGTAACTCCAAGAGTCCTAGGAGTCCTGGGCCTTCTTTACTTTCGGGACCATTTTTGGCCGCTTGGACAAGTGTCAACCCCATGAACTCGTTTCGAGCGTACCATCCAACAGCCCAAAGGGGCTTCGCACCTGAGACAATTTTTGCCAAATGACGGGCAACTTTCGCCATGTGGCTCTTGATGTTCATAGGGTTTGGTGGACATGAATCCCAGCAAAGGGCTCCGTATTCAAACTCACATTGCGTGGTTTCCCCTTTTCATCCCACGTAAAGGAGCTTCTGATCAACACCACATGACGCAACGGTACGCACTTTTGCACGGCCTTAACAAGCATCTGGGGAAAACGGACAAATCCTTGCTTTGGGAGCTTTCCGCACAGCCTGCAACGTCGGAGAAAACAAGGCAAATCCCAACTTATGCCAAACTGGCCCCCAAAACAAGCTTAGTGGATCGATTTACCTGGTAAAGGCAGGTAGCCAAGGGCTTGCCACGCTTTGGAAAAGCAAAAGGAAGTTTGGTGATTGCCTATTCTCGTGACAATGTTGACTGCAAAAGTGGTAAACTCATCCCAGAAGGGGAGACTCCCTGATCAAACCGAGGGACAGTCGCGTTCCAACCTTGGCGGCCTTGCACAAAATATATTGTGGATGGCATGAACCCCACCAGTGGAGTCGCGTGTTAATTAAACTACCTATGGTGCCGACGTTACTTTGTCTCGCTCTCTCTTAGTATTGAAACATCAAAGCGGCAAAACTTTGACCAACCGCCCTCAGGTCCGAGTCCGCGCCCCCGGTGGTGTGATTGTGGCGCAAATGCTGTGGTATATGGAACCAACCAATACCATGGTTGATCAAAAGGTCCGAACATGGGATTACCAGGCAAAACCACCAAAAAGATGACTCTCCCACATGGGACAAATTACCCATGCGGCATTTGGGGACCAGGAATATTGAACTTCAAGCAACGAAACCAGGTGAGATAACTGGGGTAACTGGGGCTGACCAGAGTAATCTATGGTTTGAAGACCCAAGTCAAACCTGCGTAACCCCAATTTTTCGCAACTTAACTGCACACATATACAACCTCGTGTCTGGCATTGGGCCTGGAAGAAGTTGTTGTTTGATTGTTTTTTTTCTCCGGGTCTGTCCGATGCCCGGCTTGTACTCAGCCCTTCTTTGGGGATGAGCATGCCAAAGCAGCACATCTGATCCAGCGGCATTTGTCTAAACAAAATGCAAAAGGAATCATCGCCTGGATCTATGGTTTCACCCCAACCCAGTCCAGCCACAAAACCCAAGTATACTCCCTCGCTATGGCTTCCCCAACCCAGTCCAGCCGAACAACCCAAACAAAACGCCCCTCGCACGACCAGAAATCCATCGAATTTGCTGGACTCCACGCAGAGACGGATGAAAATCAGCTTCCCCCTAGTTGGTGATTTAGGGATTGGTGGCTTGGTGGGTTCAATGGTTTCCCATTTACCCTCAAGGTCCAGGGGTGCAAATCCAAATCAAAATCCACAAGCCCAAACCAACTAAGGGTTACCTGATTCAATAAGCCCAAGCAAAAAAGCGAGATGGGGGTGTAAATCAAATCCTCAAACCACCAATCCAAACTACCAACTAGGGGTGACCTGATGTAATAAGCCCCCCCCCCCCCAAAAAAAAAAATGATGAGGTAGGGTTGTAAATCCAAATCCTCAAACCACCAATCCAAACCACCAACTAAGGGCTAGTTCAAATCCGTAAAACCACCAATCCAAACCACCAACCAAGGGTTAACTGAATGAAAAAGGCCGAAACAAAAGAAAAGAGGGTGTAATTCAAAATCCAAATCCACCAATCAAAACCACCAACTAAGGGTTGGTTTAAATCATCAAACCACCAATCCAAAACACCAATCCAACCCACCAATTCAAGGTTGGTTCAAATCCAATCCAAATCCATCAATCCAAACCACCAACTAAGAGTTATTTGATCTGACGACCCGAACAAAACAAAACTCCGAACCACCAATCCAATCTACCAACCAAGGGTTACGCGGTTTTTTTCCGCGCCCAACGAACAAGAACAAGCAAAACAATTCCAATTGTTTTTTTTCGCCCCCTGAAAGAAGAAGAAGAAAAACACACACACACACAAAAAAAAAACAAAACATCCTGCAGTAGTGAAATAAATTCCCTTTAAAACCAACAAGATAAATATATATATATATATATAAAATTGTAAAACCAAACCAACACTCCTTTCAGCAAATGGAAGCAAACCGGGTCGAGCTGCGATTTGCTTGGTGAGCTCATTGAAGGCCATGCGGGAGTGCGGCCAGGTGGTCTCCAAGATGTAGTTCACCCAGCCTTGGATTTGAACCAACCTCAAAAACTCAGCCTTTAATTGGTGGGTTGGATTGGTGGATTAACCTTTAATTGGTGGGGAAATTGGTGGATTTGAACCCTTAGTTGGTGGGTTGGAGGGGAAGTTGCATCGATGTCTTATCTTATTTGTGTGGTACATGGGGCTTCCCACCGAAAAAGAAGACAGGAACATGGCGCTTCCGGGTTGCAGGAGGGGGGAACTGAGATTCACTGGGCAAGGGTGTCCATTGAAAACATACCCCCTAGATAGCCAAGTTGCGATCGCTGTGTTTAGTCACTGTGGCTGGTGTTTTGGGGTAAAGTGGATGGAAAAAAGCGATCGCGACTGGCGATCCAGGAACCTTTAATTGGTGGGTTGGATTGTTGCTTTGGATGTTTCACATGTTCGGGTCGTCAAATCAAATAACTCTTAGTTGGTGGTTTGGATTGGATTTGGAGTGGATTTGAACCAACCTGTAATTGGTGAGTTGCATTGGTGCTTTGGATTTTTCATTTGTTCGGGTCGTCAAATCAAATAACTCTTAGTTGGTGGTTTGGATTGAATTTGGAGTGGATTTGATCCAACCTGTAATTGGTGGGTTGGATTTGTGCTTTGGATTGGTGGTTTGATGATTTAGACTAACCCTTAGTTGGTGGCTTGGATTGGAGGATTTTTGGATCTGGCTTCGATTTTTCTTGACCAGAGGCCCCAATTCGATTGATTTAGGGCCTTCAAACAACCTGGGTTTAGATCCCCAACCACCTCCGGGGTGTCTAATGCTTCGGGGTCGGGTCTTCCATTGAACGCCGAAGCCGATCGGAGCCTCTGGGTGATGTCGGGGAAGCGCACAAAAATACCCATGGGTCTGGAAAAAGCAAAGAAACATACCCATGGGTCTGGAACAAGCACACAAAAGATACCCATGCCCTTGTGGTTTCTCCTGTAAATTCCAAGTCTTCGGGTGCCATTTGGCACCCAGTGGAAAATATACACCCTTGTGATAAGGCTGCTGCGCATCTAGGTCCTCCAGTTTTGGAGGTTAGAATAAGTTGGTACCAACTTTTTCCTGTAGTCTATTTTAGTAGGGGAACCCTCCCAACCAAAAAAAGGGGGTCAACAAGGGCACTGCAAAACCCAGGCGTGACGAGCTTCAGAAAGTGGCCCGGGACCCTTGCCGTGGCTGGCGACTGGGTCCAATGAGTTAGCGGCTTTGCGGCAGGTGCAGGGCTGTCTTTCTTGGATGGTATCCATTTTGGTTGATGTCGGGAGTAAGGAAAACCCAAACGACCAAAACGCAAACCAGTACTTGGGGAGTCCAGAAAGAAAAGACCCCACATCTGAACATGGTTGGCCGCGTTTTGACTTAGCCTTAAATGCAACCAGTGATTTCGCGGCAATCAAGGAGGACACTAGCCACAGAGCCTAGAGGCAACAACTTTCGGGGTTACCTGGCAGATGGCGAAACGCCTCGAAGCACTTAAATGATTTGGTTGCTTCAAACATACATAAATTGAACTGGCCTGGATCGCCAGTTGCTGCTTTTTTCCATCCACTTTACCCCAAAAACACCGCAACAGTGACTAAACAAAGCGATCGCAACTTGGCTATCTAGGGGGTATGTTTTCAATGGACACCCCAGTGAATCTCAGGTCCCCCCTCCTGCAACCCGGAAGCGCCAGAATTTCCTGTCTTCTTTTTCGGTGGGAAGCCCCATGCACCCCAAAAATCAAAGAGACATCGTGGCAGCTTCCCCTCCAAAAGATCGATGCGACTTCGCAACGTGACCTGGTAGGAATCAGCTACGGTTGGCACGTATTCGGGGATGAAAAGGGCGAGTCGCACCGGGTCCATGTGCGAACCTGTGAATGGGGCCGGAGAAATGAGGGGCCCCGGGGGTCAGCCACAGAGACACGCCTTCACAAAAAGCGGACACCAACGCAGACTCCCGTCTAGCAACTAGGGTGTCGGGTCCCCGGACCACTTGGATGGTCAGCCAACTTAGTAAGTAGCTTGTAACCCCGGTTATAAGGCAGCTACCACCTTGGTTACAACCTACTTGCTAAGTTGGTTGAACATCCAAGGGCCTTAGGGAGCCAGCCAAATCCTAAGGTCTTCCCAAAAAGGACCCCCCCACAGAACACGTCTATCAACCATGGGCTCTGAATCCAAAGGTCTTCGCCCCACGCCGCAAAAAAGTCTATCGAGGGCTTTTCTTCCGGGGCTAAGCTGACCTCCAAGGAATCGCAACTTGGAGCCCTGCCTAAAACTCCGCAACCAACGTTCCCCAAGTGTCTGGGAATTTCACAAACCCATCACGCGAGTGGAGTGGGAAAGGTGACCGAAAGACGCCTTGACCCCCCGCCGGCAAAAAACCTGCGACTGAGTCCGAAACGGAACTCAGAAGGTGAGTAATAGAATGTGGGGAACCACAGCAGCAAGCTACCTGGCCCTGGCTTAAACTAGGTCCTACCCAGTCGATTTTAGTAGGGGAACCCTCCCCCAAAAAAGGGTAACAGGGCCAGCCAAGCTACATGGCTCAAATGTGGCAAAGAGCCTTGGACTCACCTTCTCTGTTGCCAGTTTCGTGCCCAGCGCGTCTTTTTTAGTTGGCTGCTTCGAGCTTTCGGTGTCGACCGGAATGGATTTATCCCACGGGTTGGACAGCGTTCCGGTAGGATACAGTGGTAGCTATAGGATGATACGTACATCCAAACACCCCGTGGTTCTGAGCTACTTGCAAGTTGAACCAAGTGCGACGTATGACCCCGTACACCCAAGACTCTGCTTTTGGGGTATGATGTCAACTCCTGACCAAACAAGAAGTTGTTCCCCAAAAGAACTTTGGCCAACATAATATACCCTTAAAGCAAGCGGAGATTTGGAGCAGGTGGATACTCTTAACATTCATACCATGTAAGGCCTATAGTATTATTGCGAGTTAACCAGGTAGTACAACCACGCGAGGGCCGGTCATACAGTCTTATGCGGTGTGGTTCTTTCTTTTAAACTTTTGGGATTTGGATCCCCAGCACGCGACGGTTTTCCTTTTGGTATCCCTGAAAACAACCAACCAAAAAGGGGTACCTGGACCCTCAAACTACCCATAAAAAAAGGGATATCACACCATAATTTTGGGGGTCAAACCCATTTTAAGGGAATTTTGAGGGTTCAGGTACCACCAAAGAAAGACATGCCCATCTACTCCTTAGTATGAGCCATCTGAAGCCGGGTATGCTGGGTCCTCCAGAGGTTACAATGGGGGAACCTCTTTTTTTCTTTTTCGGTAGTCTATTTTTGTAGGGGAACCCTCCCCGAATAAAGGGCAAAAGGGCACTACTGGGGGACCTGGTTAGTATAAGCCATCTGAAGCCGGGTATGTCTCTTGTCACCTTACCAAAATACAACCAACGCCCAGCCGCCGAGGGAGTCATGCTGATCCTCGTGGGAGCTGTTCACCCGAGCCTCACCGAGGCCGATTTTACCCAATTTTCCGTGAGGGCGCTTTCAGTTGCCACTATACTGGGCTGTCCTCAGATCCCCGCTAAAAGTTTAACTTTTCGTGGGGTACATGGAAATCCCCACTAACACTAAAAGGCTAAAAAGCTAAGGAACCGGATGGCTGGGAACCACCAAGTATGTAAGACCTAGTCCATTTTCCTGTATAGAGTAGGTAAGTACCCAGGGGATCCAAACCTTTAAACGCCAAAAACAATTTGGCGGTCACCTACTACAGTGGTGAAACGCCTGGGATCCACTAGGTAGGTAACCAGGGCTTTCTTTTACCTCTAGGTTGTACATCATGGTCCCCCCAAATGGTGGGTTCCGGGTGAGGTTGGTGGAAATATGGGGAACCTACTTCCAAGGTTCAACCGAAATTACCAACGTTGGGTGATAAGGAGACCAACCCCAGCCCCAGTTCGCATTGGTCTAAGTGGGGTGAAGCTCCATGCAGGGACAGTTTGACCTTCGCTTCATTTCTTTCAGGTATATCCACTACCACAATACGAACCTGCCACAATACTGTGGAAGGTTGCAAAATTCATTTCGCACCACCTAAACAAACCCTGGATTGATTCGATTCCCCTGTAAATGCCAACCAGCCATTTGGGTTTTTCCTGGTTTGAAAGTATCCTGCACCACTTGGATAACACGGGAAACCATTATTTGCTGGTAAATCACCGGGGCATGATCAGAAACCAGGGTCTCTTAGGTGGTGCGAAATGGATTTCGCAACCATCCACAGCCAGGGCCGGGGCCGGGGCCAGGCAGGGTTAAGCGTTACTCAACTGGTTTTGAGGGGATATCACTCGTCTAGGTCCTCCAGTAGAGAGGCTAGAACAAGGGTACCAACTCTTTTCTGTAGTCTATTTTAGGGGAACTCTCCCCCAAAAAAGGGGAGAGAAGGGCACTACTGTGGGACCTAGCCATTTACAAGCAACCAAGGGAACCACCCCTTCAACCCTGATTTCTCACGTCAAACACTTCAGAATGGGAATGGGAATGTAGGGGAATCAGCAGCTTCAACTGTTATCTTCCTCTCTCAGGTTGCAACTCTATCCAGGGCTGTGGGAAATGGAATCCACTTGCAAGAAAAAGGTCCCCCAACCCATCGTGCAAAACTCGCGGAGACCACGCATCGGCACCCTTGGACTCGGTCCGAACGGTTCCATGTGGACGTTGGGGACTCGGGTCTTTCGGCGGGTCAAATTGAGGGGACCCCAGGGTGCTAAGCAGTGAGGGTACCTGAACCCTCAAAATTCCAACTTAAAAATGGGCTTGACCCCCAAAATGATGGGGTGATCTCCCTTTTTGTTATGGGTAGTTTGAGGGTCCAGGTACACATCTTGACTTTGTTTCTGGGCTGCCCGTTTTCGAATCCCCCGCTAAAAGTTTAACGTTTAGTGGGTTAGTTAAATGGAAACTACCACTGAACACGAAAAGCCTAAAAAGCTGAGGGAATGGCTGGGAGCCACCAAGGTTTGGCGCGCTAGTGCCCTGGGAACCAAAAATACCCAGCCGGCGACTGTTGCTTAGAGTTCTGACATCCTTTCGGACACGTCACGCATCAAAATGACCCAAACACTCCCGAAGACGGGGGGGTCCTTCCAACTCAAGTTAAGAGCATTCCTGGTTGGTGTCCTGTTCAGGGTCAGACCCTACTTCCATTTGCTTAAGTCGCCTTGAAAAACATCTTTCCAGTTCTAGGTCCCCTTCAACAACCAAGGGGAACATCAATGGACGTAGAAAACGGACCCCGTTCTCATGAGAAAAACACGATACAACATGCACAACTCGGAAAACAAATGGCCGTGGCTCAAAAAACCGGTACCAAAATGGCACCTTGGTAAATGGAACCAAAGACTAAAACCGCCCTTAACCCCAGCTTCTTTAATTTTGAGCCAAATATGTGCTGAAACGTCAATGGAAGCTTAGCAGGGTCCGTGAGCGTCTGGCTGCCCGCAAAGAGCCCTGAGTTGGACGGGGCCCGGCTGAGAAACGAGCTGAAAGACGCCCCAAGACTCGAGTGCTAGCTTCCATTTCCATGCTATCCAGGGATCCTTGTTTCTAGACCTCCGGAAGCCAACCAGAAAAACCGCAGATGTTAGTCTATGTCTCCACTTGCCAGGGTTCCATTTTGGGTACCTGGACCCTCAAACTACCCATAAAAAAGGGATATCACCCCATAATTTTGGGGGGCAAACCCATTTTTAAGGGTAGTTTGAGGGTCCAGGTACTTACTTTTGACCCACAGCCACCCTTTGAAACCAAGCTATTTAGAGGAGTTCCACCCACAACCCACCAATTCGAGCGGCCTTCAAACTTGGCCTGGTTGAGACCGGGTCCAACCACCGGTGAGCGGGGTGTCGAATTTGCTTCGGGCTCGGGTCCATCAAAACCCGAAGCCCGTCAAGGAGCCCCTGGGAGGGATCCGAATCATAGAAAACCTCCGGAAGCCCAGGGAAACGGCGATCGGTTCTCGTTAAAAGAAGGATGCTTGGGTCTGAAGAAGGCACCAACCGATAGAAAAACCAAACTCGAAACCGCCCGACCTCCTCCCCCTCTGTTTCTTCTCCCAGTTTCAGGACTCAGCTTCTTTTTCCTCTAAAAAAGGTGGCTTGGTGGGTTGGAGCTGATGTCGCCGAAGTGCTTCTCTACAAGCGCGCAACAAAATTCCCAAACCACCAGGTAGCCCCTGATCAGAACCGTCTTTCTCAGCTTACGTACCCAAACCACACAGGGCTTCAAATCCAAATCAAGCCTCCAATCACCAGCAAGGGGTGCCTGACGGGCTTGACGGGCTACTTCCCTAAGGAACATTCTAGGGTTTGATTCCCCATTCTTCTCAACCGTTGTTCTTTTCGATCACCGGATCTGTTTCCCCTGGCGTTTTGGATGGTTTCCTTAAAACAAAAATGGATCCCTGGAAAGAATGGCAAAGTGTCCCCTAATGTCCCCTAGATTTCTGGAAGAACCGTTTGACTCCAAAAGGTCTCTCAGTATGGTCCCCTGGAAGCTTCCCCTCGAAAAAGAAGAAGCACATGCTTCCCCTAGACAAATCCCCCCTGCTTTTTCTTCTTCTCCTAGCCTCCAGGACGCGGTTTTCCTCTAAGGTGGATGGGTGCCAAGGAAAAACGAAAAAAAATCCGCCGGCGGTGCATACTTGAAGGGCGAGGACGCTCCGGAGCTCAGCGAGTCGCAGCCTCGATGCTCGATGAAAACGGCTCGGGGTTCGGAGGAAAAAAAACTCCTCCGGAGAAGGCCCCGGGCCTACTGCAGGAACTTTTAAAGGGGAGACCAAACCCTTTCTTTGGGGTTTGCCATGGCTTTCCTCTTGGGTTTCCCTAAAGAAAAACACGTTTCCTTGGGGTGTTCCATGGTTTTCCTCTTGGCTTCCCTCAAAAAAAACAAACCAAACAAGGGGTACCCTCAGCAAAAAGACACCCCCGCATACTTGGAATGGGGTTTCGGAGCAAGAGGAGAGGAGTGCAAGAAGCCCTACCCTGTGGGTGGGTTTGGGGTAGTTTTTGCCAGCCGGCTGACCCGCCGCCCAAGCCTTTTTTGTTGGCTACTTTTTTCTTTGCCGTGTTCCCCTTCTCTTGATGCGGACTCTCAAAAACCCTGCATTTTACAAGCTTTTTCCTTCCGCGCCAGCGTTCATTCCATGCTTTTGCGTGCAAACTCCCGTTTCTTCATTGGCCATTCAGTGCGCATGGAACCATGCAGCGCGTGGACGGGCCCGTCAACATATGTGCCATGTACGACACAGGCAGCCATGCATCCCGTGGACGGCCATTGCAACGCGTGAAAAACAGAGTATATTATGCCACAAATAGCAGTACATTTGCAAAATTGTGCACGAATTACGCGGAAAAACGGAACGACACCTGCGTTTCAGGCGTACATGCGCACATGCTGGCGCATAGGTTAACGTGCCCGTCCACGCGCTGCGTGGGTACTTGCGCACATGCTGGCACAGATGTTAAGCCCGTCCACGCGCTGCAGGCTTACATGCGCACATGCTGGCGCAGAGGTTAACGTTCTACATACATGAGCTCACGGCGGACTTCTCACGCCCGGCTTGTCTCATGTTGGCGGGGTCTCAGTGCAGACAGATTTTCTTGGAGCATGTTGCGTTGATGGCTTGCTCTGCCTACTTGTATATCAGCTACGCTTGTCGCTTGCTCACTGGTTGGAAACGGCGGTTTTCTTTCGCACGCTCACTGATTCACGTTGGCGGGATTTGAGTTTTGGCATGCACTTTTCTCCAGAAGCATCCCAAAATAAGACAAAACAGGATTCACTGTAAAACGCAGGGAATGCTCAACATGTCAATTGCATATTCGCAAGGGCGGCAAGACAGCCTACCCAGTTTTCCCGGGTTTGGGTCCCTTTCCCCGTCTGAGCGCTCTGGGGCAAGCCCCCAAATGCCAAACTCCCCCGGCAACCACGTACTCTTCCAGGACCCCTCAGTCAGGTTCCACGCTAGTGGACGGGAGGGTTCTCTTCAAATCGCAGAAACTAGTTACCTGGACCCTCAAACTACCCATAAAAAAGGGATATCACCCCATAATTTTGGGGGTCAAACCCATTTTTAAGGGTAGTTTGAGGGTCCAGGTACACCATATCCCATGCCAAGAGGCAACGTCACCTATTTCCCTACCCGTTTCTCGACCTCAACCCAAAGAACGCACGGGGTTTCGTCACATCCATTCCCCTCGAAGCAGAAAAACCAACAAATGTCCTCCGCTTATCCTGACCAAAGGACAACCTCACATTTTCTAGCCATAAAACCTCCCCTAGCCAATTTTTGTCCTACCCTTATATTAAATCTTAACTTTCTGTCGGACTACCATTAATCAATGGGTAGGCAATACAGGAGAAGTTGTTCTCCGGACACTGAACGATGAAAAATGATTTTGGGGGTGGGAAATGAGAGAACACACGGAAACCAAGAGAACACCCCGCCATTTGGAAGTGCCCCCCCCCCAAAAAAAAAAGAAGAAAGACACACCTATGTCATATCCGCACCAATGTTTGGCCCGGGCACTGTCTCTACTCCAAAAAAAACACGGGTTACATCTCGATGCGTAGCCACACGATGGTCCTTTGGTGTTGGAACCTAGAGACCCCTTCACTAATTGTTGCTCTCGCCCTCTGAGCTAAAGTTGGCTGGACCTTTTGCAGGTTTCATGAAAGGGCCACTTGATTCCAAGACTCGGTTGCTTTCTGCCCCCCTGCTAAAAGTTTAACTTTTAGTGGTTTGATGGAAAACCCATTAGTGGGCAAAAAGTTAAAGTCCTAACATCCAAGCAAAATGCACCAAAGAAACGGTCTCTCCAGAGCGATTCGGTCAACTTTGACCAAATCTGTTCATTTATCTAGATCGGTCTTGTTTTTACAATTCTATGCCGGGCCGCTCTTCGTCTTCATCCTCTTCGAGAACTCAGTGATCAAAGAATGATCTACGGCAGGGCTTGAATTCGCCTCGCGCGCCGAAAGGGCAAGGAACCCCCGAAACCCTCCTTTGCTCCAGAACGGGGAGGAATAGGGGCACTTGTTAGATACTTGGTCTAGGGAAGAATAGGGAACCTAGTGGTATCATTTGGTATGAGGGAACCATAGGGGCAACCTGTTCAGTTCTCGTATTTTGGTACTCAAAACAGAAAACACTGGCCGTCCGAAGATTCTCTCAAGAATTGTCAGAGAACGGGTTGTCACCTGGACTCGAAAATGCGGAGAAAGATATCCCAGATCGACTGTGGATGGACGAAATCCGTTCGCACGACTTTGAAACCATGGCTGAAACCCTTACTTGTTGGTATTCACAGGGGAATCGAGTCATTTCAGGGTTTCTTAGGTGGTGCGAAATGGACTTCGTCCCTCCACAGTATGTCAGTGCTGAATTCAAGTGCAATGATACCGGTAATCTGTTCAGCACAGTCTCCACTGCGCAGTCAGTCAGAAGTCTCCAACAAAAAAAACGGGCGGAATCGAAGAACGAATCCAATTTCTTCGGCTCGCCTGGAAGGGACTCCATTGGAGAGATGTTGCTTCGTGGGACCTCAAAGGGCAACCGGTTTGGTTTGAGGTGGATGCCCGAAATGTTGCAAGGGAACAAGGGAAACCCTATAGGTCCTCCAGTGGAGATGTTATAAGGGTACCCTTGTTTTCTGTAGTTTATTTTAGTAGGGGAACCCTCCCCCAAGAAAGGGTAAAAGGGCACTACTGGAGGACCTAGATACATTCCAATGCTTTTGCTTGGTTTACTTGCATTTTTTTGGGGGCGTCCACCGGATACAACGTGAGACGAAGAGTCACTGGGTACTGAAACGGTAGCTTAGAAGGTTCACGTTGGAAATTGAATAGTCAAAAATATCTTTCAGGGCTCTACCCAAAAACTAAAGAATCGAAGGGAAGCGCTGGTTAATCCTGCATATTAGTTTGTCGCTTGAAATAGGGGAAGCTCACATGAAAAGTGGGGCTTCCCGTTTGTTTCCGTACACGATTTGGTCTGAAGGATGTGTTCCAGCAAACACTGAAGTTTTATTTGGAGACTCCTTCAAACGAACTTCCGATCGGATCGACCCGCCTCAGACTCCATGCTGGGTGCCTGCGGGTCAAAGATGCCGGATACAAAGGGGGTTGATCAAAATTTGGCGTCAGGGAAACCACCGAAAACCGGGACTTTCACCACTAAATCGGAAAAAATCCATGGGGGCCAGGAATATGGCCTTTTTCAGGAATTGGAGCCCTACAATGGCTTCGGTGTTCCTTTTGGTTTCCCTTTAAGACCACAAGCTATAAATACCGAGCACAAAAAAGGCGAGCCATGTATGTTCCGATCCTAAGTTCACTTTGGTACCATCCCGGAACCCCAGCCCAACATCCCCAGCATCGGGCATCCAAGTCTACACCCTTCAGCTACCTGCAAAGCTTCCTGAACTTATTTCAACTAACATCCCCCAACCAAGCCCCAACCAGGCCCCAACCACTTATGGGGTTCAAATCACAACCACTCCACAGGGGGTGACGGACGAAAAGGCGGTGGATCTAGTAGCTGGAACATGCGTGTGTATATATACATATATGTACACGTATAATATATATATATATAGTTACAACGTATTTCGTTTCATGCCAAGTTCCGGTTTGGAGCCTTGGCAAGTCTGAGAAATTCTGCAAGACAAAAGGAAACAACTTCTCCAACTGCGAGTGCTGCGAGGGCAAGCCTTGGCCCCTCTGTTGCTTTTGGACGCACAGAAATCCCATGTGACAGCAAAGGGTCCGGGCAGGTGGCCCGAGAAAGCCCACAAAGCATCCACCCGATTGCTCAAGGCCCGTTGGTTCCACCTCGAAGAAGGACCCTCAAACCACCAAGGGTGTCCTCGGATGTGTACGGCACTCGAAGGTGAATCGGGAGAACAGAAGCGTTTCTTTGCTCACTTGCCTCGAGGATCTGACAAAAAAGGTGCACCTGTTCAAAACCTGGACTAAGAATAGATCAAATTATGGCACACCAAAAGGTCAGATTCGCTTTGGCCATCTCATTTTTTGTTCAAGCCCATCCCAGGCATTGAAAACGAGCCCTGAAAGGCAACCGACGGGCGACACACTGCACTTGGCAGCTTGCTCAAGCTGTTTCCAAAAGTCGAATCGAAAACGGCTGCCACCCAACAAGCTCACCCAGTGGATACCACTATAGTAGGCAACCATCACATGGCCGTGGGTCACAACCAATGGTACCATTTTGGGGTAAGTGCACCACACGTTCTAGTCTATTTTGGTGGGGATTGGGATGTTGACTGGGGGTACGGGCTTTTGACCCATGGCCAAATGTTCGTTTGGTTCTCAAAGGGTGGTTCTCTTGGTTTATCCACCGCAGGTACATGAAATCACCGGGCTAGCTTCACCAGCCCCAGCTCGAAAAGGGCCACACACAAATGGCGGTGGGTCAAAAATTGGTACCCAAAATCGAACCCTAAATGGAACCAAGGACTACAATCTGCGGCCTGGTGGCTTAATTTTAGACCCACACCCAGATTGTTTTTGGGGTTCACGACACACCTTTGAGCTTTCCTCAGCCAAAAGCATCGCCTCGCCTCTGCGGCGGCTTGCGAGAGTTCGGTGATCTCCTCATCCTCGCGACGGGGGGTTCGATGGGTCTCTCTCGCAAGCGAGAGCCCCTTTTTAAGCCACGGATGAATATGGCACTACCATAGGTGACCTTGTGGAAAAAGAGATGGATTTCCATGGTAAATGGAGCAGAAAACCTATCTAAGCCAGTGGAACCCATCTATTTGTAAATTAACTGGAGAGAGAGGATAGAATATGGGTACCAACTTTGTTTTCTGTAGTCTATTTTAGTAGGGGAACCCACCCCAAAAAACGTAAAAGGGCACTACTAGGGGACCTAGGGTTTATGGGTGTGTCTTGTTTTGGGACCCCCCCCCAAAAAAAATACAAATAAAAAAAATGGTGGCTTTTCTTTTGGTTCTCCTTCAAAACCACAACAAAAACGGGAACCCTCTAAAAACGACACACCCTCACCTCAGATGGAACAGAGAATCCCTTATCTCAGAAGACCCTTATCAGATTGCTCCCAACCTCCCTGAGGTTTAAGAGGTGTAGACCTTTTGTAATTCAGGGAAACCCCGCCACAAAACAGGAAGAAGTGGAGGTCTCGGAAGAAGGTCCAACAAGGCAATGGTCGGCCGAAGGGTCCAATCCTGGCCCGCCACACCCCGCCCCCCGTTTCTGTGGCTAGATCCTCCAGAGAGGTTAGAATTAGAATAAGGTGAAAGGGTCTTTTTGCACTTCCGTGTTAGTTGGTGGGAGGGTACCCTTTTTTTTGGTAGTCGATTTTAGTAGGGGAATCCTCCCAACCAAAAAAGGGCCTAAAAAGGGCACCTAGCTGGGGGACCTAGAATCAATGGATCCAAGACTGGTTTACGGGTGCGTTTTGTTTTGGAAACCTCCCCCCAAACTGGTGCCGATCCTTTTGGTTCTCCTTTAAAACCACAACAAAACAGAGAACCCTCAAGCCACTCCGTCCTCCAAAAAGAACACTGCCTTCGTTGTCGGCTCATCCGGGTCCACGCGGCAGAGCGCCCCTGAAGTTTCAGCGAGGCTGCGGCACCAGTGCAGTTGATTTTGGGCTTCTGGTTTTAACGACCCGAAAAAAGGGGTACTAGCAAAGAAACAGAAACACACACAGAGAGATGTGACAGAGACACGAGAACACAAACACACAAAGACACACACACACAGAGACACACACACACACAAACACAGACGCACACACAGACACACACACACACACAGAGGCACACACAGACACACACACACACACAGACACACACACACAAACACAGACGCACACACAGACACACACACACACAGAGGCACACACAGACACACACACACACACAGACACACACACACACAAACACAGACGCACACACAGACACACACACACACACACAGAGGCACACACAGACACACACACACACACAGACACACACACACACACAGAGGCACACACACAGACACACACACACACAGACACACACACACAGACGCACACACAGACACACACACACAGACACACACACAGACACAGACACACACACACACACAGAGACGCACACACACAGACACACACACACACAGAAACACACACACAGACGCACACACACGGACACACACAGACACACACACACACAAAGACACACACATACACACACAGACACAGACACACAGACACAGACACAGACACAGACACACACACACACAGACACACACAAAAAGGCACACACACACAGACGCACACACAGACACACACACACACAGACACATACACACACACACACAGACGCGCGCACACACACACCCACACACCCACACATGCACACACGCACACACGCACACACGAACACACGCACACACGCACACACGCACACACGCACACACGCACACACGCACACACGCACGCACACACGCACACACGCACACACGCACACACGCACACGCACGCGCACACGCACACGCACACGCACACGCACACGCAGACGCAGACGCAGACGCAGACGCAGACGCAGACGCAGACGCAGACGCAGACGCAGGCGCAGACACAGACACAGACACAGACACAGACACACACACACACAGACACACACACAGATACAGACACAGACACAGACACAGACACAGACACAGACACACACAGACACACACACACAGACACAGACACAGACACAGACACAGACACACACACACAGACACACACACACAGAGACACACAGACACAGACACAGACACACACTCACACACACACACACCTGAGTTGGGTTTGCCAGGCGCCCCTTCCAAGAAGGGAAAGCACCCCCGTTGGAAGTCTCAGTCCTGTATGGGCCTCGCTCCCTGTAAGGAAATGTTCCTCTGAGTGCGGTCGCCCGTTTCTTATTCGAACCCTAGTTCCATTTACCACAGCCAATCCACGCAGCCACCCCAAGCCCAAACGAAGGCTTGACTGCCTCACACGCCACTGGGCAAAACAAACGCTGAAACCAGAAGCATGATGCCTCCGCAACTTTGGTCAGCTAAGATTCCCTGCAGTGATACGATTCCAGTAAATACCAACAAACAATCATGAATTCAAAGTGGTGCGGACGGATTTCGCCCATTCAAAGTCCTTTTGTATAGTGCTATAAAAACCTATCTCGTATTCACTCCCGTAGCCAGACCCAGCATCACCCTCGAGCCTTCCCCCCCCCCTAACTGGGCCAAAACAAAGGTAATTATTTGGGTGGGGATTCAGGAACTGTTCTATGATCTACGGGGTTGACACTTGAATGGTAGTAATCCTAGCTAGATTTTGAAGGGTCGTTTCGTGGGGGTGAATTGAACACATGCGTACCCTTCACGCTTGCCACCTGGAAACAAAAGGTCGCGTTGGGCAAAGCATCAGGTTAGGGAGGTTCAATAATCGGCGGAAAGGGGGAAGGTTTCGGACCCCAAAACGGAGCAGTTGGGGGTGTTTCTTCTTTCAGGAGACCAAAAACATGTGGCCTGGATCGCCAGTTGCTGCTTTTTTCCATCCACTCTACCCCAAAAACAGCAACCGTGACTAAACTAGAGGACGATTGGCCCGAAAGCATTTTTCCCCAGGCGCTCATCCTGCCGCGGAGACACCTTTTTACATCGCTGCGGCGAGCGTGTCCGCACGCGGCAATGCTCAATGTGTATGGTCACATGAGAGCTCCGTCTCATCGTCCTACGAGAGGAAACATGGCAGTGCTCGATCCCACACATTCACATCCGTTAAAACAAGAAGAGTAAAGCTCGTAAAGCTCGAGCCGAATTACAAGCAAAAGGAAAAGCAAGCAATAGCAAAGCTTGCACGACGGCCACAGTTTCTGCAAAGCACGCTAGCGCAACTTAGCTCTGTGCAAGATGGCTCTGCGCAGCTTGGCTCTGTGAAAGTTGGGTCTACGCAAGCTACTTTTCGGGAGTGGCTCTGCGCAACTGGCTCTGTGCAAGTTGGCTCTGCACGAGTCTGCTCGGCGCAATGCGCTTTGCACGAACTGCGCCGCGCGATTTCTCACGAGAGTGGTAGCTGCGTTGTTCCAGGCTGCTGCGCGCAAGTTGCTCTCTGCAAGCTGCTGCACGCAAGTGCTCTGTGCAAGTTGCTCTGCGCAAGTGCTCTGAGCAAGTTGCTCTGCGCAAGTGCTCTGAGCAAGTTGCTCTGCGCAAGTGCTCTGCGCCAGTTGCTCCGTGCAAGCGCTTTGTGTGCAAGTTGGTCTGTGCAAGTTGCTCTGCGCAAGTGCTTTGTGCAAGTGCTCTGTGCAAGTTGCTCTGCGCAAGTTGCCCTGCGCAAGTGCTGCCGGAGCTGTGGGAATGTACTTCGCGTACTATTTTTGTACTTAAAAGTTGCGATTTTCCAGCCGGAGCTGCGGGAGTGTGCTCCGCGCACTACGTTTGTACTTAAAAGTTGCGATTTTCCAGCCGGAGCTCAGGAGCACGCTCCGCGTACTACCTTTGCACTAAAAAGCTGCGATTTTCAAGCCGGAGCTGCCGCGGACCAGGGGGGAATCGAACCCGCGACCGCGGGATTGCGAAAGCAGGCGCGCAAACAACGAGACAACTTCCAAAGGCCAATTTAGCGAGCAACAAACTCGCACGGCGCCACAACGCGAGCGCTTCGCTTCGTCCAGACGCTCTTAACTCATGTTTCGGGCCCTCGGGCCCTCGCGGCCCTCGCGGGCCCTCGGGCTGGTTTGGGGGGGGGCTAAGGCTCGTGGCAACATAGCGCAGATTAGAGAAAGCAAATAGATAGTCTAGATACCGGACACTTAATCTGAACTTGGTAATTATCTACTGTTTCTTTTAATAACAAATAATAAAAGATCAAACAAATAGATAAGACAACAAATAGAAAATAAGATAACAACACACAGTTAAAACAGCAGAATTGATGTAAATAACTTGCAAAGAGCTTGCCCTTCAGCAGAAGAAACGTTGCAGCCGGGTGAATCAACAAATGCAACTTTCGAGCTGGAACTGTGGAAGTGTCAAGCACTGTTCTCTCGCTACAGGGTTACAAGAGCCCCCGTTACATACCTCCGTACCAAGGTTCGCGCCGCGTCGGGCTTTGCATGCCCCTGAAAAACCATAGCCATGTATAATCATAACCCGAACAATGGCATCATCCTGGCGCAATACAATGTGGACCTGGTACAATAAAATGCGCGTCTGAGAACCCACAAGCATAATAAAAATAACGGGGAAGGCCTGGCTTTGCAAAGAAGAGGTTTGGAGGGGCCGCGTTTTCCATTTAGTTTGGGCTGATGGTTCTAGTTTCATTTAACCCGCTTTTCCATCTAGTTTGGGTTGGTGGTTTGGGGGGCCGGTTTTGCATTCGTTTGGGTTGCTGGTTTGGAGGGGGCAATTGTTTCATTTAGTTTGGGTTGGTAGTTTGGAGGGGGCCGCTGTTTTCATTTGGTTTGGGTTGCTGGTTTGGAGGGGCCGCTTGTTTCATTTAGTTTTTGGGTTGTTTGTGTGGAGGGGCCGCTTGTTCTATTTACTTTTGCTTGGTGGTTCTAGTTTCACTTAATTTTCGTTGGTGGTTTGGTCGGAGGGGTCCGCTTTTCCATTTGCTGGTTTGGAGAGGCCGTTTTTGACATGATGTTTGGGTTGGTAGTTTGGAGGGGGCTGTTTTTTCCATTTAGTTTGGGTTGCTGGTTTGGAGTTTGGAGGGCCGTTTGTTTCATTTAGTTTGGGTTGGTAGTTTGGAGGGGCCGCTTTTTCAATTTAGTTTGGGTTGCTGGTTTGGAGGGGCCGCTTGTTTCATTTAGTTTCGTTTGGTTGCGTGGAGGGGCCGTTTTTTCTATTTGGTTTGGGTTGGCAGTTTGGAGGGGGCCGTTTTTCCATTAGTTTGGGTTGCTGGCTTGGTTAGGTTGGTTTTTTTCCAATTAGTTTGGGTTGATGGTTCTAGTTTGATTTAATTTGTGTTGGTGGTTTGGCGGGGCCGCTTTTCCATTTGCTGTAGTTTGGGTTGGTGGTTTGGAGGGGCCGGTTTTCTATTAGGTTTGGTTGCTGGTTTGGGGGGGCCGCTTGTTTCATTGAGTTTGGGTTGGTTGTTTGGAGGGGCCGCTTGTTTCATTTAGTTTTGGTTGGTTGTTTGGAGGGGCCGCTTGTTTCATTTAGTTTGGGTTGGTGGAAAGTTACGCAAGTTGGGTCGCTCAATTCATGCTTCTTTACTTGCGAATTTTGGAAGATACCAACTAGGTCAACATCCAGGGCCCCTCGAATCTGAGTTCCTGGGCTGGGGAGATTGAAAGACCGAAAAGGTCAAAAACCCGGGTTGTGAAGTCCTAGTTCCTGATTTGGGGAGACCAACAAAGTTCAAAACGCTGAAAATCCCGGGTCCCCTAAAGTGATGTGATGTGTCTTTACTTGGGGAGTTCAAAAAGTTCAAAATCCCGGGTCCCGAAAGTGATTTTCCGCCGGGTGTTTCTTTACTTGGGGAGTTCAAAATCCCGGGTCCCGAAAGTGATGTTTCTTTACTTGGGGAGTTCAAAAAGTTCAAACCCCACAGTGATGTTTCTTTACTTTGGGAATTCAAAAAGTTCAAAATCCTGGGTCCCCAACGTGATGTTTCTGTACTTGGAGACTTCAAACAATTCAAAAATTCAAAACCCCGGGTCCCAAAAGTGATGTTTCTTTACGCCACACACAAAAAACAAAATAGAAACTCTACTCCCAGACGCTCCCAACTCATGTTTGGGGTTTTCGGCCCTCGCGGGCCCTCGCGGTCGTAGGAGGTTTCGGGCTGGTTTTTTGGTGGGGGCCTTTGGGCTGCAAACAAGCTTCGGATTACCATCGGATATCCGTCGGATAACCGTCGGATGGCCGTCGGATAGCCGTCGGATAACCGTCGGATGGCCGTCGGATAGCCGTCGGATAACCGTCGGATAATTGGGCCGGGGCCCCCAAAACTGAGTGTCTACGAGGGCCCGGCGTCGGATAACCGTCGGATAGTAATGCTAGGGGAGGTGTGATTCGAGGCCATTTTGGTTCCATCCATCCCGTCCGGATTGCACTGGGGGCCCACGAGGGCCCCGTATCCGACAAACAGGCCGGTCCCTCCCTAGAAGGGCCCCGGACCCCTGGGTAAGAAGAATTCGCACGGCGCCACAGCGAGAGCGCTTCGACCACGCCGATCCCCAGAGGGTCGCGCGGCACCGCCAAAAAAAACAACGAGTTTTTGCACCTCGACCACGCCGATCTCCGCAGAGGGTTGCGCGGGCACCGCAAAAAACGCCAAACAAAAACCGAGTTTTTGCACCTCGACCACGCCGATCTCCGCAGAGGGTTGCGCGGGCACCGCAAAAAACGCAAACAAACCTCGAGTTTTTGCACCTCGACCACGCCGATCTTCGCAGAAGGTCGCGCGGGCATATCAAAAAACGCCAAAAAACCTCGAGTTTTTGCACCTCGACCGCGCCGATCTTCGCAGAGGGTCGCGCCGGAATATCAAAAAACGAAAAAACCTCGAGTTTTTGCACCTCGACCATGCCGATCTCTGCAGAGGGTCGCGCGGGCATATCAAAAAACGTAAAACACCTTGAGTTTCTGCACCTCGACCACGCCGATCTCCGCAGAGGGTCGCGCGGGAATATCAAAAAAACACAAAAAACTTGAGTTTTTGCACCTCGACCACGCAGAGGGTCGCATTCCCGATCGGCGGCAACATCCCCACCCCCCGCCTTAAAAGAGATTCTTAATACCAAGCTCTTTCTCTTTCTTTCCCGCGCGTTAAGCACTTAACCTAACTTACTTAACCTAGCTTACACAGCTGCTACCGCCGAGCCTCTATACCTAGAGCTTAGCTTAGCTCTATGGACCTACCTCTATGCACTTGGCTCTATGCACCTGGCTCGATGCACTTCGCTCTTTGCACTTGGCTCTGTGCACTTAGCTCTGTGCACTTGGCTCCTTGCACCTCGCTCTTTGCACTTTGCTCTGAGCGCTTGGCCCTATGCGCTTGGCTCTTTGCACTTGGCTCTGCGCAAGTAACTCTATGCTGGTGACTCTATGCTGGTGCCTCTGTGCAAGTATCTCCATGCTGGTGACTCTGCGCAAGTATCTCCATGCTGGTATCTCCATGCTGGTGACTCTGTGGAAGTATCTCCATGCTGGTAACTCTGTGCAAGCTACTGGGTGCTAGTAACTCTGCGCAAGTATCTCCATGCTGGTATCTCCATGCTGGTGACTCTGTGCAAGCTACTCTGCGCAAGTTGACCAAGAGCTCCTGATATCTCCATTCTGGTGACTCTGCGCAAGCTACTCTGCGCAAGTTGACGAAGAGCTCCGCACGGAAGAACCCTTCGCAATGCTTTCGGGAAAAAAGGAGCAACTTGGCTATCTAGGGGGTTTGTTTGGCTTTCCGTTAAGCCACCGAAAAAGCGGGTCCGAAACCTTGGTTTTGCGGTCTGAGTTGAAAAGGTCGACACTCGATTTTGGTTTTCCTCAACTCGATCGATCGGCCTCTCGGCTCATCATCGACAGCGGCCACTGAGAGCACCCCATGGTTGTCCTGGAAGGCAAAACAACATGAACGAAAACGTAGTCAACGTTGAACCGCGAACCTAGCTGATCATTTGACTAAAATGACTAAAACATGGACATCCCCACCTGCTCTCTTCTTTTGAGGTCCGAAAGCTTCCTGTAGAGCTCCCTTTCCCAGCAGTTCCCTTTCCCAGATTTTCTTCGTGCATCATGTTAGTCAGCTGCCAAACGTTGACTCAGTTGCGTCACTCTTAATTTACGTGGTTGCGTTGGTGGTAGACCGTGATTACTTGTAGAAGGGGGCGCCCCCTGTGGCCTAC